>CP125974.1:87663895-87766744 GCA_030063025.1 Avena longiglumis | reverse complement strand
TCAATTTTTTCACAAACCTCGGTAATTTTCACAAACACCAGTGTATATTACTGACTTGGACCAAAATTTGGATGAACGATATACGAAATAATATTTAGATTTAGCAAAATCAAGACAATTTAAGTCAACTAATATGGATTAGATAGAGTATTATACTATAGATTGCTGCAAAAGTCAAGCTTCCGAGTCATCTCGCGCTTTTACCTATTGACCAAAATCTTACGAGCTGGTCCCTTCTGTTCCCACCCCACCTCACCCCATCTCGATCATGTTTCTCCACCGAGCTCATGTCAATCCTAGCCCTCCTCCCTCCCAAGAACGTGGCGCCGCCTCCGAGCTCTCCTCTCACCTTCGCCTCCACTCACGATAACCTCTTCGTGATCATCTCCTCCTTCCGACCCAAATAAGAACCCCTTCCATGAAAACCTAGCATGGGTGAAGCAGTTTGTTGGGGTTGAGATGGCGCCCACGACATGTTCTCCGCCTCCCAAGATCCCACGACGACGGACTTCGCCTGCCCCTCCTCCCCATCAACCTCTTTCTTGGCCTCCTTCTCGCGGGGTCAAGCTCCGCCACTCAGGTACTTTCCTCGCCAGCCTCGCTTGGTCGCCACCGTAGCAAGGCGCGCCTGCTCTTCCAACGCGCCTTTCCTTTCACATGGCGTGTTCTCCCGCCTCCTTTCTCCAAAGGTTGCCGCTTGTCTGGTTGATTTGATGAAGGAATATGCCCTAGAGGCAATAATAAAGTGGTTATTATCGTATTCCTTGTTTATGATAAATGTTTATTTTACATGCTATAATTGTATTAATACGAAACGTTAATACATGTGTGTTTAATAAACAAAAGAAAGTTCCTAGTTATGCCTCTCTTATAAACTAGCTCGTTGATTAACAAGATGATCAAAGTTTCGATCATGGACATTGGATGTTGTTAATAACGAGGTCACAACATTAGTGTAATGGTGTGATGAACATTCATCCAAGTATAGCATTACGATCAAAGTCATTGAGTTTATATTGCTATAACAACTTACAAGTGATCCTAATCCTTAGACCATGAGATCATGTCAATCACTTAACACCTAAGAGTTTCTTGATAACATCAAACGTCACACCGTGAGGTGATTATAAAGATGGGTTCAGAACTACTAAAGTGTTATGTTGAGGCCCATTGATCGAGAGTGGAATGTGTTCATCCCGATGACGATAGATATGCTGGCCCTCTCGGTGATATCACATTGATTAGCTTGCAAGCAAGTGATTTGATCACTAGAATGTTATATCACGGAACGAGAAAAGAGTGTCAAGAATTGAGATCAAACTAGGTATGGAGATACCGATGATCGAATCTCGGACATGTAATATATCGTGAAACAAAGGGATTAAGATACTAGCGTAAAAGGTTCCGACGATCACAAGAAAGTCATCGTTGAATGTGTGGAGTCAAGATGGGTCTCCAGATCCGTCGATTATTGATCCGAGAGGGTCTCGATCATGTCCGCATTATTCACGAACCGTAGGGTGACACACTTAAGAGACACATCCAATTGGAGCAAATGTTTCATGCCGAAGAATAAACAAGCGAGGAATTTATTTCACTAGATACCAAACAAAGGTTTTGGTGAAATTGCATAAAGTGGTTATGCATGAAATGGAATTCTAGCAAGGGGTTATTTGTGAATGTTTGTCATTAAAATAATTGAAAAATTCTGAATAAAATAAAAGAGTTTTATTTAATAAGAGTTTGCTTTTAAATTTAGTGGAAATTTAATGGAATTTGAGTGGACTTTGAGTGGAGGGAATTTAAAGGACATTTTGTGAGTGGAGTGTCCACCCACATGAATGAAGGAGGGAGGGCAGCCCCCATGGCTGGCCACCCCTTGGGTGCCCTCCTCCTATAAAAGGATCCCTCCTCACTTGTCTCTCACACCTCCTCGTGAAGGATCTCTCTCCTCTAGAATTTATCCCCCATGGTCTCGGACTAGCGAGATACATGTTCCTGGGCTATTCGACAAGAAAGAGTTGTGCTTCCGCTGCATCACTGGAGCGAGGAGACGGAGGTTGCTGGTGCCTCGAACGGTGTGCGACACGCGCTACCGATTTGCGCTTAGGACTTCCTCTCGATCTTGAGATCGGCAAGAGATCGTTTACATCAACCACGAGTTGAACTCGTTAAGCTTGGTCGGTCTTCAAGGTATGTTCTCTACGGATATACATCCGCCTGCTGTTTGTATCTAGTAGATAGATCTTGGTATATAGTTCCCATCGTAGGAAAATTTTTGTTTTCTATGTGCGAACCCTACAAAGGGGTATCGAGCGGATCTATGCTTAGATACTTTGCACGGTAGTACACATATGAGTATGTGGGCGATGATGATCATTTTATTGCTTCTTTGTTGTACTTTGGATATTGGTGGCATAGTGGGATGAAGCGGCCTGACAAACTTTACATGTCCTCGCATGAGACCTGCTCCACGCTTGACATGCAACTAGTTTTGCATAAGTGGCTAGCGGTGTCCTGCTCTCCTACTATAGTCAATATAATTTGCAACGAGTTGTCAACAATCTGGTTATCCTCGCTGTGGTTCATGTTCGAGGTAAGAACGGTTCTATCTCAAAGCCCTAAGCCACGTAAAATTTGCAATGGATAAATTAGAGGCGTCTAGTTTAGATTGTTGGGCTAGTGTTATGATATGGTGATGTTGTAAGTAGAAGTATGAGATGATACTCTTACAACACACATAACGTAATTCCATAGACCTTGGACTTATACATATAGGTATGATAGTGATCATACCACTGCACATGATAGAGATCATATGGGAACCATATCATTCCACTAATAAACATGCGATGTTTGATTGCATCTTATATTGCTTGTTTGGCTTTATTAGCATAATAAGATGATCCTCATTTAGATATCAAGATAAAATGTGTTCTTCCTTAAGTATGCACGATAATGTTTCGTCGCTTCAAGACATCACGTGATGATCGGGTGTACTTGAATCCACGAGCATATCTCGGTGTAAGACACATACACGCCAATACTAAGATTCTTACTACAGCCTAGCATGCAGACATGGCCTTGGAACACGGACCAAAGGTTAAGCATGAGTCATATGTTTTTATATGATGACCATATGGATGTTTCCTTTGAAGCTACACCGACTCACGTGATGATCGGACTTGGTGTAGTGGATTTGGTTCATGTAATCACCAAAAAGACATGAGTGATGTTGTTTTTGAGTGGGAGTTCATTTCTAATTTGGATTAGTAGAACTTAATTTATCATAAATTAAATCAAAGTGAATTTGCATAATTTGTTGTAGTCATTGGCATTCGCTCACCACCTTATGTATAGTTGTAATTGAGATAATAGAACTATAGAATTCGGATATATACTTTTAACCGGTATCGTGTGTTGAGTGTCAATCTAAAGTTTAAAGTCCTATTGCAAACTTTCAAAGAAAATTTATTTACCCGTGAAATTTAATAATTGGTATTAAATCGAGAGTAACCATTCCATGTTAGTATCTTAAGTATCATGTTTGCCTCCATGATTCTTGATTGTTTTAATATCAAGTTTATCTAGGAGTCGAAAGAATTGTTTTAAACCATCATGTGTGGGTATATAACGATATCTGAAACAATGTTTTGGTTGCAATATGATAGAGTATAATATATGTTCTCAAATTGTATGATAATTTATGAAGGTTGGAGATGCTAGACATCCTAATCATCCAAAAGGGTTTTGGAAAGTAATGTTATACTCATGACTCTTTTTATAAGCTATGAGCTTGATCATGAAAGTCGTCATGATAAGGATGAATAGAATATGTATGTAAAGTGTTTACTATACTAAAAGATTACTAAAGAATGGATTTTGAAAGAATACCGATCATTTTGATGATGATGATCTACTTCAAAGTGCAAGTCCAAAGGTATTATTATTTGAATATACACGCTTTGGACTATGTGTCATGCATATGGCACCACTTTTGATGTTGATAGATTCTTTTAAAAGGAAAAAGAAATGCTGAAAGAAAATCTATAAAATATATTTGGCAGAAAATAAAAGATTGGAAATATCCAATTTAGGTATATGGATGATATACATGTTATGGTTGTATTCTTTGCTTGTTAAACAATATGGTTCTTGGGTATTGGATACCGAATTGGTTGGTATGAAATTTCATACGGAACGACGCAATTCATGAACCACAATGGCCTAAGTAACTAGCAAGAGAATATGTGATGATGTTCATCGAAAACAAACAAACCGTTGTTTGTATTTCTCGTTGACATCAAAGCTTGACTTCAAGATTTGTTTTAGTAATTGTTATTTAAATCAGGTATTATGAGAACAAAGGTTGTTCAAATAATTACCATATTCCATATTAGATGGATGATTTACAAATCTAGTTGGAGAGATCACATCCATAAAACCTAATGCTAAAATGTCGCAAGACAAATGATTGAAAGATCACTTACAAAGTGACATCGCCGTTTAAATTATATTGGAAAGAAAACATGAAGAATATCCATATTCATGGATTTTTGGAGTCTTTGATTTGATCAAGTGACGTTTGTGAGACTTTCCTCGTGATAATTAAAACTTCGTTCAAAGGCCAAAGAAGAACGAACGACTAAATTATTGGAATTTATACATATCGATGTATGTAGTCCATTATGTATAGTCGTAGTTTATGGATTTCAACTTCATATGCTTTCTCCGAAATTTGAGTGAATATTCACTTAATGAGAAAGAAGTATGAAATATTTGAAAACGTTTCAAAGACTTTCAAGATGAAGTGCAAAATCATTGTAACAAGAAAATAAATGATTTATGATTTGATCATAAAGGGATTTATTTGAGTTACAAGTGTAACAAGAAAATAAATGAATTATGATTTTATCATAAAGGGATTTATTTGAGTTGCAAGTTTAGCAAAACACCTAGATTTACATCTCCCTAAACACCATAGGAGTATGGAGTGTTTGAGATTTGTAATGAAACCTTGTTTGACATGGTTGGATCAAATGTGTTATTCATAAAACTGCCATTATGTTTTAAAAGATTAAAGCTTTAGAGACTTCTGTTTTTACACTGAAAAGAGCTCCATCTTGATCCGTTGAAATGACACCATGGAAGTTATGGTTTGGGGTAAAACCCAAGTTGTCATTTCTTAAATTTTGGTATGCTAAACATAAGTAAGATGTTTACAACCGAAGTCGGATGAGCATGTCTTTGTAGGTTATTTCGAATAACAATTGGTTATTCCTCCATAACACCAAGGACAAAAAGGGTTTGTCGCTTGAAACGTGAAGTTTCTTGAAGAAGGAATTTTTCATAAAAGTTAAGTGGGAGGACAATAGAACTTTGATAAGGTTAACGAACCTTAGCTATATGTGCTGAGTCACAACGCCGTAAAATGTTAGAGGCTAATGCTCATGGATTACGTGGCCTCAAAGGTTGCGTCACGGAGGTCTAAAGTTCCTATTGAACCAAGAAGGTCGGATAAACAATCAAATGATTAAGATTTGAGAGTAAATCATTATTGTTTGACAATGATGAACCGACTATATGCAAAGAAGAGATGATGGGCCCTGACTCCATCAAATGGTTTGAAGCCATAAAATCCGTGATAGTTCCATACAATAGAAATCAAGTTTTAAACTTGGAAGACCCTCCGGAAAGGTGTATAAACCTATCGGTCGTATTTGGATCTATAAAGAAACAGACATGGATGTTTCACATCTATGAAGTAGTCGACATGTCGTAAAGTATTTTATGACAATGTTCAAGGAGTTGAATATGACAAGATTTGATCTTTCATAGCGATATTTAGTCTGGACAGATTAAAGTAGCAACCACTACATATAATTTGATATATGGTAGATGAATAAACAAAACAAAATTCTTCTAATAGAATGGTTACCTAGGACGTGTACATGACACGGTCCAAAGGGTTTTGTTAATTCAAAGGATGCTAAAAAGGGCATGCAAACTTCAATGCCTTTTCATCAGGAGACGATAAAGATGCTTGCCATTGCAAGAAATTAAGTGGGAGCGCTGAGACATATTTCTAATACATTATGTGGAGGACATATTGTTGATTAGAAATGATGTAATTTTTATTGACAAAGGTTAAGAATTTAATTTCGATGAAATACTTAGGCAAAACCCGAATATTTAGCATGAATGTCTACAGTGGATAGACTGTGATGCTAATATGGTTATGCCAAACTTACATATATGAGATATTGAAGGAGTTCAATATAGAAACAACAAGAAACTGTTCTTGTCGCATGGAAAGGAATTGAATCAAGATTCAAGTGTGTTGAGAAAAAGAGCAATTTACCAAGCGAATTATCCATGATAAACGCTAGATAAAACATGACTAGAATAATGGGTAATATACTAATCATGTTAAATAGCGAATATAAAATAAGGCATATAGCCACACAAACTACAAGACATAAAACTGGATAGAATCGTAACAAGATTGAGAGGTTGTACATGGCAAGATGTATAGAACCGCCGTGTTGGAACGGCTATTGGTCATGTCGAGGAAGAGAGTGTCGATGTCGGGAAGAAGTCCTCGCCGGGAAGACGCCGCCATCTGTGAAGGAGTCCGTGACGACGCTAAAGAGGTCGCACGATAGCGCCCCCAAAACCTTATCGCCTTCTCCGCATGTGACTCAAGCGGGGTCTCGGAGCCACTGCCATGTTCCGGCACGCCAAGACGGATGGGAAGATGGAAGTAGCGCAGTCGAACTCGAGGCAAGGGATGTAATAACACACCGAGAGGAGGCGCGACCTCTCTCTCTTATAGGCGCAGGAGAAGGCAGACGGCAGAAAATGAAACGAGCACATTTAACTTGTATTAAACGTCCATTTAAAGCAAACGTTTCACCTTCAGATAAGTCGTTGATATACCATTCATGCGCAAAAAATAAAGCTCGCTCGCGAGATTCTCAGAATGCTGCCACAAAGGCTTGATTTAGGCGTAGGCGAGGCGGCGTGTGAGCGAGGAGGAGGAGGAGCGCGTGGAACTCTCTCTCCTTCTCATCCTTTACCAAGTGGTAGAAGAGCTCACCTTATAAGCTGGTCCAACTTCCAACTAGCAATGTGGGACTAAACATTTGTCCCACCTCTTGCTTGCATGAATGGGCCACATGGGCCTCTAGGATTTCGTGAATTATTGAAATAGAAAATGGGCTAGAATATTTGGGCCAAAATTCCAACAATCCCCACTGGATCCGAGGCACATGTAATCGCTTTGGTTCCAAAACACTGCTTATATACCTACTTTTAGTGGAGACTGTTAAGTTGAACTTCCACCTAGAATTCTATGCTACACTAGATTGCGACTTTGCAGTGGACTATTTTGAACTGCAAGTTTGCTGCAATCTAGCTTCACACCTAAGTCTTGACCGACATCGGCTATCGTGGGACTTCTGGGTGGAGCTTATACGTCATACTCCATGACCTTTCATGAGTTTATTAGAGAGCACCCCTCTCATAGATCATGACGCTTTAACATCAGACTCATATAGGTGTGTTCTTCAAAAGATGTTCAGACAACATCTTTGCTTAGGATAAGCCACTTAGAACACATTAAGATAATAAATCAACCTGCCATGCAGAATAGGAAAGTATTGCATCTTTATGGAGTGGTATTTATTAAAGTAGGGATACTTTCCTCTCGCCTAACCAACAGCTTGTTTCCCAATTCTAATTCACGGGATCTCCGATCACAGAGTGGTTTACCACTATGGAAAGCTCAAATTGTGGGTCTCATACCCATCTCCTTCGATGCATTTTCTATCACGCTATGTGATAGACCCTTGTGAAGGGATTCGCCAAGTTTTTAGATGTTTGGATATAATCCAATGCAATAACTCCGAGTTTCTCATTTTCCCGACAGATTTCAATCTCCTTCACATGTCTTGAGGACTTCATATCCTTAGAACTGCTCACCTTAATAATCACAGTTTGATTATCACAGCTCATTGGAATTATGGGTATAGGTTTTTCAACCATGTAAGTCCATCAAGAGTTCACGGCCACCGCTCAACAAAGGGTCGTGTCTAGTCAGGAGTTCTTCCATAGTTGACCTCGTAAGATGGTCTCGGTAAGACTTCCAAGAAGCAGTACCACCACCAAGTGTGAAACATATCCACTCGTGGCCTTTATCTCATCAAAGATCGATATCCAATTTGAATCACTATAACCCTCTAGTACCCTTGGATACCCAGATAGTGTATGCCATAGCTCAAGGTTTTTAGATATCGCATAACTCTCAAGAGCATGCCGATCATCTCCTGGATTTGAGACAATCGACTGAGTTTGCTTACAGAAAGGCGATGTCGGGTCTCGTGGCACTAGCTAAATACATAAGCGAGCCAATAATTTGAGAGTATCTTAGTTGATCTCTAGCATTTCCTCGATTCTTTCAAGCAACACACTAGGATCATATGGTGTAGGAGAAAATTGACGCTATACCCAAAACGACTCAAAATCTTTTCCACATAGTGGAAAAGCAATGTAATCCCACCATCATCATCTCTCAAAGCTTGATGTTCGATAACATCGCCTACTCCCATCCTTCATCTCAAAGGAACGAGATAAGAAATCTTTGACCTCCTTAATTGCATTAAGGTTGGTTAGAAAATCGATGTCATCAACATACAAACAAAGGATGACCTCACCCCCACCATGGCGATAGTATACGCACTTGTCCGTTTACAAACAAAGCCTCGGTAGTTAAGGTTTTATCAAATTTTTCATGCCATCGCTTAGGTGCTTGTTTGAGACCATACAAAGACTTCAAAGAGCTTGCACACTTTTCTTTCTTGACCATTTACTACAAAACCATCCGTTGATCCATATAGATTTCTCATCCAACTCTCCATTTAGGAAAGTCTTTAACGTCCATTTGATGAACGAGAAGACCGTGTGAGGCACCTGAGAAAGTAGTACTCGAATGGTGGCCAACCTCACAGTGAGTAAGTGTCAAAGAAGTCTTCACCTTCCTTTGGGTATAACCCTTGGCTACAAGCCTTGCCTTGTACTTCTCAATAGTACCATCAGGCCTTAGTTTCTTCTTGAACACCCATTTACATCCTGAGGTTTGCACCCATAAGGATCGGTGATCTCCCATGTTTCATTAGCTAAGATGGAATTCATCTATGAATGACTTCCTTCCAAGAGTCAAAGATCGAGATGCATAAGCTTCAAATGGAAGTGGAGTGTCATCTACAAGGTACATAATGAAATCATCACCAAAAGACTTTGCGTCCTTTGTCTCTTGCTCCTTTTAGGAATTTCATTTTCATCCTCCTTAGGACTTTCAGTGTTCAATCGGAATGATAGGTTCGAGAATATAGCAAATTCTGATTAGATGAACTAGGTATCTCGGATTTGATGAGTTAGATTTATCCTTCATTGAAATATATCCTCAAAGAAAGTCGATCACGACTCCATGATTGTACCGACATGAATGTCAATTTTGATTTTACTATCAAGAATCTATAACCAATGCTATGGAAAGCATAGCCAGAAAAAACACAATCAATGGTTTTTGGTCCAAGCTTGCGCTTCTTGAATTGGTACATTAACCTTTGCCAAACAACCCCAAGCACGTAAGTAAGAGAGTTTTAGTCTTTTCTTTTCCCATTCTTGAATGGAGTAATTTCTTTGTTCTTTGGGGAACTCGGTTAGACATGACACGCTGATCAATAATGCCTCCCCCCACCATTCCTTAGAAAGACTCGATGACATGGCGTTAACCAAATCTGTTAGAGTACGGTTCTTTCTTTCGGCTACTCCATTTGACTAGGGTGAGTAGGGAGGCGTCCTCTCATGAATTATACCATGTTCCGCACAAAAAGAATCAAACTTGGAAAAATACTCTCCACCACGAGACCTAAGCCTCTTAATCTTTCGATCAAGTTGATTTTCCGCCTCGACTTTATAGATTTTGAAGAAACTCAAAGCCTCATCTTCTGATTTCAGAAGATACACATGACAATATCTCGTAGAGTCATCGATCATAGTCATGAAATATTTCTTTCCACCTTTTGTCAATACACCATTCATCTCACAAAGATCAGAATGTATGAGCTCTAGTGGTGTTAAATTTCTCACTGCTGTATGTGACTTGCGAGGTTGTTTAGCTTAACGCAGACTTGGCACTTAGATCCCTTAGCTTGAGAAATCAGGGATTAAATTCATTTTGGCTAGTCGCATACAACCAAAATTAATATGACAAAGATGAGAGTGCGACATTTGATTCAAAATTTGTGTAAATATGATTAACAACTTTATTACAAATGTCCGACAGAGATAAAGCGTTTAACAAGCCTCCGCATTCATAGCCTTTACCAATAAAGGTTCCATACTTGAAATTACAAATTTATTGACTCAAATACAATCTTGTAGCCATCTAAACACGGAAGAGATCCGTAACAAGATTTTTATTAATTGAGGGAACATGATGCACGTTCTTGGTACGCAGTCTTTCAAGTGAACTTACGATCGACTACCAACACCATGAATAAGCATGCGAGCTACCCCCATCGACGGTTTGAGTCCCTCGACTGATATGAAGAAAACATGGAAATATCGTAAGACATGTACATTAGCGCCCGTGTCAATCCACCAATCAGAGAATGACATAATGAAAGAACAGAGGTAATATACCATACCCAACATCTTTCATCTCAACGCCCATGACAACATTAGCGCGGTCTGCTTGCTCTTCCCATGTTGCGTTTGCTTGTCAAAGCGGTTGGGACAAGCGAGCCCAATGATTAGGATCACGCACACATGACAAGCACCTTTCCTCTTATCTTCTTCTTGAAGTGGTAGACTGTGAGGCCTTGTTCTTTCCATCGAACTTTCCTTTGTCATCAAACTTGCCTTTGTTCTTGAACTTGTAGTGAAGTTCCTTTTCGTGCAGAGGTTGGCATTAGAACCTCCCTCGGTACCTCGAGCACGTGTGTCTTTGCTCTCGCCTTCTCTTCCACATCAAGAGTCCCAATGAGATCCGTCACGGAGAACTCTTGTCTCTTGTGCTTCAGAGAAGTAGCAAAATTCCTCCATGATCGGGAAGTTTGGCAATGATGCCTCCGCAACAAACTTGTCGGTAACACACAAGTGAAGTGCTCAAGCTCCTGCAAGGATCAGTATCTGAGCACGCTCCAATGGAGCGGTCATCAATCATCTTGTAGTCATAGAATTGTTCCATGACATACGCCATCGCCAAGCATCGAGACTCCAAATTTTCTCTCGAAGCATCCCACATATCTTTGCCATTGAATGAGATATGAATCGACAATATTGTCGCCAGGATCTTGATCAAGGCAGCCTGAAAGTAGTATCAAGTTTTTGAACGCCTCTTCAGCGGGATTAAGTTCCTCAAAGCGCCATAGATGGCGTTATAGCAGCTCATGGTCTCAAAGAGCTTTGCTCAGACGCCACCGTTTGTAATTCACACCTTCAAACACGGTGGCTTCATAGAAACAACAAAGCCACTTGGAGCAAATTGCAAATAAGGTTTTGGATTGTTGAGAAAAGAGCAATTTACCTTAATTATCCATGATAACGCTAGATAAAACATGACTAGAATAATGGGTAATATACTAATCATGTTAAATAGCGAATACAAAATAAGGCATATAGCCACACAAACTACAAGACATAAAACTCGATAGAATCGAACAAGATTGAGATGTGGTTGTACATGGCAAGAAGTAGAACCGCGGTGTTGGAACCGTCATTGGTCATGTCCGAGGAAGAGAGGCTGATGTCGGGAAGAAGTCCTCGTCGGGAAGACGTCGCTATCCGTGAAGGAGTCCGTGACGACGCCGAAGCGGCGCTGATAGCGCTCCCAAAACCTTATCGCCTTCTCGCATTGGACTCAAGCGGCGGGGTCTGGGAGCCCTTTTATCGGCCCCGGCGCCGCTTAAGGCAGGATGGGAAGATGGAAGTAGCGCAGTGCTCGGAACTCGAGGCAAGGGATGTGTAACACACACCGAGAGGAGGCGACCTCTCTCTTATAGGCGCAGAGGAGAAGGCGGTGGCAGAAAATGAAACGAAAGCACATTTAACTTGTATTAAACGTCCATTTAAAGCAAACGTTTCACCTTCGTAGATAAGTCGATGCTCCAGAGCCGATAGCAATGTATCTCAAAGAGCCGATGCATCGTCTTTCCCAAAATTGTTGATATACCATTCATGCGTGGCAAAATAAAGCTCGGCTCACGTGAGATTCCCGCAACCAGCATGGCCAAAGGCGATGAAGAGGCGAGGCGTATGGCGAGGAGGAGGAGGAGCGTGTGGAACTCTCCTTCTCCTTCTCATCCTTTTACCAAGTGGTAGAAGAGCTCACCTTATAAGCTGGTCCAACTTCCACTCAACTAGCAATGTGGGACTAAACATTTGTCCCACCTCTTGCCTTGCATGAATGGGCCACATGGGCCTCTAGGATTTTCAGGAATTATTGAAATAGAAAATGGGCTAGAATATTTGGGCCAAAATTCCAACAAAGTGTATCGACACTTGATAAGTGAAACAAGATTCAAGTGCTTTGACACTTTATGAGTGAAATCACGAGAATGTTTTGATCAATCATACCATGATATGTACACATCCAGATATGTACTATGCTCTAAGTGTTATGAGCATATACCAGAATGAATCATAAAATGATCATTGGACGATAGTGAGGATATTCTTATGATCTTTTTGAAAGAACTAAGAATATATTTGTGTAGAGGTGACAAACAATTACAAATAGTTCATTGTAAAGCGTTACATAGATACTAGTTTTTTCACAAGATACAAATTAAGTTTATCTCAATTCAAACTATGAGTGGCACAATGAAATGGAAAGAAAGTTTCCATGATGGATTTGGATGAATTCCAAAGTTAAGACATTGTGACGGATACTACAACAAAAGGCTAAGTATATGACTGCTATAGTAGCAGCAAAGGAGGGCATTTGTGTCAAGTAGTTTGCTATCAAACTAAGGTGTGGTTCGCAATGGGCTAACACTAAATATATATTGTATGACAATAGTATCGACATGATTTAACCCCAAGGAACTAAAGGTCTCGCCGAAAGACCAAATTTATACAATGTCATCTCATTGAGAATGAGTGATGCGTGAAGACAAAGACATGCAAATACACACGGACACGCCGATCCATAGATTATGTTAACCACTTGCAATTGCATATATGGAACACCATAAAGCCAAAGGTGTTCAATACAAAGTTTTCAAACTAGATTATTGTCTCTAGTGCAAGTGGGAGAGAAGGAATATGCCCAGAAGCAATAATAAAGTGGTTATTATCGTATTCCTTGTTTATGATAAATGTTTATTTTACATGCTATAATTGTATTAATACGGAAACGTTAATACATGTGTGTTTAATAAACAAAAGAAAGTTCCTAGTTATGCCTCTCTTATAAACTAGCTCGTTGATTAACAAGATGATCAAAGTTTCGATCATGGACATTGGATGTTGTTAATAACGGTCACAACATTAGTGTAATGGTGTGATGAACATTCATCCAAGTATAGCATTACGATCAAAGTCATTGAGTTTATATTGCTATAACAACTTACGAAGTGATCCTAATCCTTAGACCATGAGATCATGTCAATCACTAACACCTAAGAGTTTCTTGATAACATCAAATGTCACACCATAACAGGTGATTATAAAGATGGGTTCAGAACTACTAAAGTGTTATGTTGAGGCCCATGGATCGAGAGTGGAATTTTTCATCCCGATGGCGGATAGATATGCTGGGCCCTGGCCCTCGGTGATATCACATTGATTAGCTTGCAAGCAAGTGATCGATCACTAGAATGTTATATCACGGGAACGAGAAAAGAGTGCATGTCAAGAACGATATCAAACTAGGTATGGAGATACCGATGATCGAATCTCGGACATGTAATATATCGTGAAACAAAGGGATTAAGATACTAGCATAAAAGGTTCCACGATCACAAGAAAGTCATCGTTGAATGTGGGAGTCGTATGGGTCTCCAGATCCCGCTTCTGATTATTGATCCGAGAGGGGTCTCGATCATGTCCACATTATTCACGAACCGTAGGGTGACACACTTAAGAGACACCGACATCCAATTGGATCAAATGTTTCATGCCGAAAGAATAAACAAGCGTAGGAATTTATTTCACTAGATACCAAAGCAGTTTTGGGTGAAATTGCATAAAGTGGTTATGCATGTGAAATGGAATTCTAGCAAGGTTATTTGTGAATGTTTGTCATTAAATTAATTGACAAAATTCTGAATAAAATAAAGAGTTTTATTTAATGAGAGTTTGCATTAAATTTGGTGGAAATTTAATGGGAATTTGAGTGGACTTTTGAGTGGAGGAATTTAAAGGACATTTTGTGAGTGGAGTGTCCACCCACATGAATGAAGGAGGAGGGAAGCCCCATGGCGGCGCCACCCCTTGGGTGCCCCTCCTCCTATAAAAGGAGCCCCTCCTCACTTGTCTCACACCTCCTCGTGAATGATCTCTCTCCCTCTAGAATTTATCCCCATGGTCTCGGACTAGCGAGATACATGTTCCGGTGGTATTCGCAAGAAAGAGTTGTGCCATTTGCATCGCTGGAGCGAGGAGGCGGAGGTTGCTCGGTGCCTCAACGTGTGCGAGCACGGATGAGCTACTGATTTGCGGCGCTAGGACTTTCTCTCAATCTTGAGATCGGCAAGAGATCGTCTACATCAACCACGAGTTGAACTCGTTAAGCTTTGTCGGTTTTCAAGGGTATGTTCTCTACGGATATACATCCGCCCGTTGTTTGTATCTAGTAGATAGATGTTGGTACATAGTTCCCATCGTAGGATAATTTTTGTTTTCTATGCTGCGAACCCTACATTTGAGGCCACTTGTCGGGCATGCTACAACTACATGTAGGCATGTGCCGCTCTCCACGCAAGCCTATGGTGAGGACTAGCTTCGAGTGTGGTGGGAACCGACGGGCGGTGTGTCTTGCTTCCACGCAAGGTGGGTATGTTGTCTTTCTTTATTGTCCTCTCTCAACACCCCTATTTTCTTTCGGAAGAATGGAGCCATTTTGCTCTGATATAGAAATGGTGAAGCCAATTCAATGGAAAGGAAAACATAGATAGGGATGGAGTCTAACAATATGAGATCTATCACGAAGCTCGGGAACCCGATTGATCCGTGATTCCTCTCTCGATCCGCCTCCCATGGAACTACGGCCGCTGCGGCCCATAAAGCCCGTACCGGATCCCCACCTCCATCACCCGCAGGCGAGCTCCAAAATTTCACTCCCACATGTGTCGGCTGGAAGAGTAACGCGAGGGCGCCTAGTGCCCGGTCTCCCTGGCGTTCGATCTTCAGGACATCGTGTTCTATGAGGTGAGGTTGTATGTTGTCATGTTGTGTTGCGCTATCGCTTTATGTCTCATTCAATTCCTTGTTGAGTATGAAGGAGACATGGCCTGATGTATCTTACTAGTAGTAGTAGTGCGGTATTTGATCTTGGTTGTTGCTCATATTTGTAACTCGAAATAGGTGTTGCAGAATAGATAGAAACTACCGAAGAACGAGGTGACGATGCGCGTTGGAAATGGATCAAAGGTTGACGTCATCGCGGTCGGCACGCTACCTCTTCATCTACCATCGGGATTAGTTTTATAATTAAATAATTGTTATTTGGTGCCTGCGTTGAGCATGAACATCATATCTGGATCATGTTTATTTCAAGACGGTTACTTGTTTAAGTCCGAGAATAATGGTTGTTTGATTTATGTGAGTAATATGTTTTATGCACATACACCCTTGATAGTGTTGGAATTATGCCCTAGAGGCAATAATAAAGATGTTATTATTATAATTCTTGTTCATGATAAAGTTTATATTCCATGCTAGAATTGTATTAAGCGGAAACATTAATACTTTTGTGGTTTGTGAACAACACCGTGTCCCTGGTACGCCTCTAAGGACTAGCTCATTGATCAATGATGGTTAAGGTTTCCTAACCATAGACATGAGTTGTCAATTGATAATGAGATCATATCATTGGGAGAATGATATGATGGATGACCAAACTAAGCGAAGCAATTAGATCGTTCATCGTGTTCATCTTTTGAAGCTTTTCCTATGTCAAATATTGTATTCCTTAGACCATGAGATAATGCAACTCCACGGTACCGGAAGAAAGCTTTGAGGTCATCAAACGTCATCCTATGAGAGGGTGATCATAAAGGTGTCTCTGTGTGATCGAAAGTATCTGGGTTGTATGTATCGAGATGGAATTTGTCCCTCCCAAGTCGGAGAGATATACTTGGCCCACTCGAATCGATATCAACACCACTTGCAAGCATGTGGTTAAGGAGTTAATCACAAAGTGATATCGGATTACGGAACAGTAAAGTACTTGTTGTGAACGAGATTGAACTAGGTATGACCACCGACGATCGAATCTCGCAAGTAAAATATCATGAGACGAAGGAATATATATATGGGATTGATTGAATCTGGCATCGTGGTTCATCCGATATGATCATCGATGAATGTGGAGTCAATATGGGTGCCTGCACCGTTGTTGATTATTGATAGAAGATCATATGCGCATATTCTCGAACCCGCAGGGTCACACACTTAACGATCTCGACGCTAGGATAGATTGGATAATTGGTTTATGAATTTTTGTTCAGAGTCTCGGATGGGATCCGGATATCACGAGAGGTTCGAGTGGTCCGGAGAATAAGATTCATATAAGGCAGTGCTTTTGGAGTTGAATTGTTCCGTTAATCGATATTGTACCGGAAGCTTCTAGAACCTTCCGGAAGAGGACCAACGTGGCCCCACCTTCCGGGAGGGGGCATGGGCCTATGAGGGAGTGTTCTGGCCGCATTGGGCCAGGGGCACAAGGCCCCATAGGGCCCAGCCGATCCTAGAGAGTTTAAATCGTTTAAACTAGAGATAGGGTTTCTAGAAGAGGGAGAGTCCATGCCCCACTCCTTATCCTTTGGGCTTGGGGAGGGCTAGGGTTGCGCCCTCTATATAAAGAGGTAGGTGCCAAGCCCCCACCTCTCGTCCAAACCCTAGCCGCCTTGCTAGCTTTCCTCTCTCCTCCCGACGTTTGTAGGCGAAGCCTGCAGAAATTCTCCACCATATACACCACGCCGTGGTTGTAGATCCAATCTATCTCTCCTCCATACTTGCTGGTCCGAGGAAGGAGGAGACGTCGAGGTGCTGCACGTGTGCATGTCACGGAGGCACCGCCACTCGTGGTGCTAGATCGGATCGGATCGCGAGGAGGAGAAGCGATGCGACTACATCACCCACGTGACGAACGCGTTCATTGCGCGAATCTTCAAGGGTATGAAGATCTAATCCAATCTCTCGTTGATTGCATCTCCTAGATTAGATCTTGGCTTTCCCTCTGTTAGCATCCGTAGAAAATTTTGATTTACTATGCCGAAACCATTCGATTGGTATCGAGCTAGATCTATGCGTAGATGTGTTTCACGAGTAGAACGCAACATGGTTGTTGCGTTGATGTTTTCTGTTGCAAGCCTCTTGTTTATGTTCTTCTTATGATGCGGATAGTGAGATTGAAGCGGTCCAGGCCAACCTTACGCGACGTCGTCGCGAGACCGGCCCGCACTTGACGTGTGGCTTGTTCCACACATTCATTTGGTGGATGTCGGTTCTCTCACTATAGTTGTCATGGGATTAACACCGGAGTTTGGCAACCATAATATCACCGTTGTGGCTTTCCGTAGGTAAGAATCGTTCTTAGCATCTACTCCCATAAGCCACGTAAAACATGCAACAACAAAGTAGAGGCGTCTAACTTGTTTTGGCAGGGAGTGTTTTCTGTGATATGGTATGGCCCAAGATGTGATGTGTATATTTTATGCGATGATCATGTTTTGTAATGTTTCACGACTTGCATGTCGATGAGTACACAACCGGCAGGAGCCATATGGTTGTCTTTATAATTGTGTATGACATGCGAGTCAACTTCTTATACGCCATGTAATAGCTTTACTTTATCGCTAAGTAGTTAGCAATAGTTGTAGTTGCTATTCGTGGTGGAGGCAAACATGGTGGAGTGATGGAGATCATCTTAACGGCATACGAGATGGAGATCATTGCGCGAGGATTGGCTATACCATTTCACATAAAGTTATATGCATGTGATGTTTATCCCTTTATGTATCTTATTATGCTTAGATCGCGACGGTAGCATTATAAGATGATTCCTCACTTAAAGATCAAGATAAAACCGTGTTCTCCCCAAGTATGCACCGCTATGAAAGTTCGTCGTGTCCAAGCATCACGTGATGATCGGGTGCTATAGACTCTACGCTCACATAACGGTGCAAGCCGATTTGCACACGCAGAAATACTTGGGTCTAGCTTGACGATCCTAGCATGTCTGACATGGCCTCGGAACACAAGAACCGAAAGGTTAAGCATGAGTCATATGAATGATATGATCGACACTTTGTTGTCCACCATTGAAACCACATCTCTTCTCGTGATGATCGGATTAGGTGTGGTGAATTTGGATCGTGTTCACTAAACAACTTGAGGATGTTGAATTTAGTGGGAGTTCATCTAGTAATTTGATTAAATTGAACTATTTATCATGAACATAGTCTAAATTGTACTTGCAAGTCTTGTAGATCACATGGCCAAGTCCAACTTCAACTTCAACGTTTTTCTGAGAAGGAAAAGCTTAGAAACAATGGGTCTAACTTCACCAATTGGTTCCGCAATCTAAGAATCATTACTCGGCGGACAAAGGACTATGTCCTTGGGAAAGCGTTAGGTGACCCCCTGCAATCAACTGGCCGATGAGAAAGCTGTCTATCGTCGCAAGAAAGATGATTATGGTGTGATTAAGAGCACCATGTTGTTTTCTATGGAACCGGAGCTTCAAAATCGTTTTGAAGAGTATCCCGCCCTTGAGATTCTCGAGGAGCCGAAAACCATGTTTCGACTCGCCCGCTCGAGAGATATGAGATCTCGAGAAGTTCTTTAAGCGCAAGATGGAGGAAGGGAGTTCAGTGAGCACGCCATAAAGATGTCGGGCTACACTCAACGTCTTGAGCAACTGGAATGCCGCGATTCCAGGGAGCTCAAGATTGACAGGTTCTGCAATCACTCCCTCCCGGCTACAAAAGTTTTGTAGTGACTCATAATCGATTGGCTCCATCGACACGATCACCGAGCTCTTCGCAAAGTCAAGGCTGCGAGGTGGACATCAAGAAAGATAATCATGTGTTGATGGTCAACAAGCCCTCCTTTAAGAAAGGTAAGGGAGCAAAGAAGCCCTTCAAGAAGGGCGGCGTAAGCCTTGCCCGCTGAGAAGAAGCTCAAGTATGGTCCTAAGCCGACCTCGAGTGCTTCTATTGCAAGGACAAGGGTCACCGAAGAATCGTTCAAGTACTTAGCGACAAGAAGGGCACCATCAAAGGTATATTTGATATACATGTTATTGATGTTTTCCTTACTAGCCCTCGTTGTAGTGCACAGGTATTTGATATCGGTTCGGTTGCTAATATTTGTAACTCAAAGAGCTACGGAATAGGCGGACTTGCGAGGATGAGGTGACGATGCGTTGGCAGCGGATCAAGAGTTGATGTGATGGCCGTCGACGCCTCCTTAGTTTTACCTTGGGATTAGTTTTAAACCTTAATAAATGTTATTATGTACTGCGTTGAGCATGAACATCATTTCGGATCGTGTTTATTGCAAGACGGTTATTCATTTAAATCGGAGAATAATGGTTGTTCTATTTATATGAGTAACATCTTTTATGGTCATGCACCTCTTGTGAATGGTTTATTTCTTCTAAATCTCGAAAGGGATGAAACACACATCCATAACATTGAGGCTAAGAGATGCAAAGTAGATAGTGATAATACTACTTATTTGTGGCAATCGTCTCAGGTCATATTGGTGTAAAGCATGAAGAAACTCCATTTTGATGGACTTTTGGAGTCTCTTGATTTTGAATCATTTGACACATGCGAACCATGCCTCATGGGCAAGATGATCAAAACCACGTTCTCCCAGATGATGGAGCGAGCAACGGACTTGTTGGAAATCATACATACCGATGTATGCGGATCGATGAGTGTTTTGACGCGTGGATATCGCTATTTCCTCACTTTTACCGATGACTTAAGTAGATATGGGTATATCTATTTAATGAAACATAAATCAAACGCTTTGAAAAGTTCAAAGAATTTTAATGAAGTGGAGAACCATCGTAATGTAAAGATTAAGTTTCTACGATCCGATCGTGGAGGTGAATATTTGAGTTATGATTTTCTCACGCATCTTAAAGCAAGTGGAATCGCTTTCACAACTCACGCCACGGAACACCACAGCAATGGTGTGTCTACGAGCAGGAACCGAACCCTATTAGATATGGTCCGATCAATGATGTCTCTTGCTGATTTTCCGTTATCATTTTGGGGTTATGCATTAGAAACCGCTGCATTCACTTTAAATAGGGCTCCATCTAAATCCGTTGAGACGACACCGTATGAACTGTGGTTTGGTGCTAAACCTAAGTTGTCGCTTTAAAGTTTGGGGATGCGGCTTACATCAAGAAGTTGATGCCGACAAGCTCGAACCCAAAGCGAGAAATGCGTCTTCATAGGATACCCTAAGGAAACTATTGGGTATACCTTCTATCACGTAACCGAAGGCAAAGTGTTTGTCGAAGAATGGTTCCTTTCTTGAGAAGGAGTTTCTCTCGAAAGAAGTGAGTGGGAGGAAAGTAGAGCTAGACGAGGTTATTGAACCTTCTCTTGAATTGGAGAGTAGCGCAAGACCTGAAATTGTTCCAAAGGTCGCCGCACTAACAATAGAGGAAGCTAATGACAAGGATCATGAAGCTTCGGACGATGTCTCTCGAACGTCGCAGTCGACAAGGTCGTGCCCTCCCGAGTGGTAATGGCAACTCCTGTCTTGACCGTCTTGTTGGTAGAAGGCGGTGAACCTACAAACTATGAGGAAGCGATGATGAGCCGGACTCGAGAAATGGTGGAAGCCATGAAATCAATTGGGATCCATGAGCGAAAACCAAGTATGGACTTTGGTGGACCCTCCTAGCGACCGAAAGGCCTGAGTGCAAATGGATATTTCAATAAGAAAACGGACGGATGGTAATGTTACCGCTATAAAGCACGGCTTGTCGCGAAAGGTTTTCGACAAGTTCAAGGTGTTGACTACGATGAGACTTTCTCTCCGTAGCGATGTTTAAGTCCATTCGGATTTTATTAGCAATTGCTGCTTCATGATTATGAAATATGGCGATGGATGTCAAGATCGCTTTCCTCAATGGGAACATTGATGAAGAGTTGTATATGATGCAACCAAGGTTTTGTCTATCCTAAGGATGCTAGTAAAGTATGCAAACTTCGTTCCATTTATGGACTGAAGCAAGCATCTCGGAGTTGGAACCTTCGTTTTGATCAAGTGATCAAGAGCTTTGGATTTGTTCCAAATTGCTACTGAGCTTGTATCTACAAGAAAGTGAGTGGGAGCTCGGACGCTTCGCATCTTGTATGTGGATGACATATTGATTATCGGAAATGACATCAACATGCTTAACGATGTGAAGAGTTATTTGAACAAGTGTTTTAATGAAAGACCTAGGTGAAGTTGCTTATATATTGGGCATCAAAATCTATAGAGATAGACAAAGACGCTGGTAGCTTTAAGCCGAGTACATACCTAGACAAAGTTCAAAAGGTTCGAATGGATAAGGCAAAGAAAGGTTCGAAGGCCTATGTTGTCGTAAGATCTTGAGCAAGGCTCGGTCCATTCTGATAAATGATAGGAAGCTATGAGCAAAGTGCCTTATGCCTCGGCCATAGGTTCCATCATGTATGCCATGTTGTGTACTAGACCGGATGTGTCCAATGCTCTTAGTTTGACGAGATATCAAAGTGATCCAGAGGAACATCGAGCCGTGAAGAACATCCTAAAGTACCTAAATAGACCTAAAGAAATGTTCTTAGTCTATGGGGGTGATGAATAGCTTGTCGTAAAGGTTACGTCGATGCTAGTTTATAATCGACAAGGATGATTCCAAATCTCGCATGGATACGTTTATATTTTGAATGGAGGAGTGAGCTAGAGAAGCGCAAGCAAAGCGTGATCGCGGGATCTACGGTGGAAGCGGAATACATGGCCGCAGGTTGCGTCAAGTGAAGGAGTTTGGATCGAAACTTCATCATTGAGCTTGGCGTGGTTCCAAGTGCATTGGACCCATTGGAGATATTGTGTGACAACATCGCGCCATAGCACTCGCTAAGGAACCAAGATATCATCCAAAGACCAAGCATATCAACATAAGTTTCATATAATCCGAGATTATATAGCAAATGGAGATCGAAGATTAGCAAAGTACATACGGATCGAATGTCGCAGATCCATTGACTAAACGTCTTCCACGTAAAACATGATCAACACCTCGATTGCCATGGGTGTGAGATTGTTGCGGATGTAAACTAGATTATTGACTCTAGTGCAAGTGGGAGGCTGGAATTATGCCCTAGAGGCAATAATAAAGATGTTATTATTATAATTCTTGTTCATGATAAAGTTTATATTCCATGCTAGAATTGTATTAAGCGGAAACATTAATACTTGTGTGGTTTGTGAACAACCTTTGTGTCCCCTGACGCCTCTAAGGACTAGCTCATTGATCAATGATGGTTAAGGTTTCCTAACCATAGACATGAGTTGTTAATTGATAATGAGATCATATTATTGGGAGAATGATATGATGGAGACCCAAACTAAGCGAAGCAATTAGATCGTTTCATCGTGTTCATCTTTGCGAAGCTTTTCCTATATCAAATATTGTATTCCTTACACCATGAGATAATGCAACTCCTGGTACGGAAGAAAGCTTTGAGGTCATCAAACGTCATCCTATGAGAGGGTGATCATAAAGGTGTCTCGTGTGATCGGAAAGTATCTGGGTTGTATGTATCGAGATGGAATTTGTCCCTCCCAAGTCGGAGAGATATACTTGGCCCACTCGGTAATCGATATCAACACCGCTAGCAAGCATGTGGTTAAGGAGTTAATCACAAAGTGATATCGGATTACGGAACAGTAAAGTACTTGTTGTGAGCGAGATTGAACTAGGTATGATGCACCGACGATCGAATCTCGGGCAAGTAAAATATCGCGAGACGAAGGGAATATATATATGGGATTGATTGAATCCTGGCATCGTGGTTCATCCTATATGATCATCGATGAATGTGGGAGTCAATATGGGTGCCTGCACCCGCTGTTGATTATTGATAGAAGATCATGTACGCATATTCTCGAACCCGCAGGTCACACACTTAACGTATCTCGACGCTAGGATAGATTGGATAATTGGTTTATGAATTTCTGTTCGGAGTCTCGGATGGGATCCGGATATCACGAGAGGTTCGGAGTGGTCGGAGAATAAGATTCATATAAGGCAAAGGCAGTTTTGGAGTTCGGAATTGTTCCGGGTTAATCGGTATTGTACCGGAAGCTTCTAGAACCTTCCGGAAGGGGACCAACGTGGCCCCACCTTCCGGGAGGGGGCATGGGCCTATGAGGGAGTGTCCTGGCCGCATTGGGGCAGGGGCACAAGGCCCCATAGGGCCCAGCCGATCCTAGAGAGTTTAAATCGTTTAAACTAGAGATAGGGTTTCTAGAAGAGGGGAGAGTCCATGCCCCCCACTCCATATCCTTTGGGCTTGGGGGAGGGGCTAGGGCTGCGCCTCTATATAAAGAGGGTGGGGCGCACCAACCCCCACGCCTCCTCCAAACCCTAGCCGCCTTGCTAGCTTTCTCTCTCCTCCCGATCGTTTGTAGGCGAAGCCTGCAGAAATTCTCCACCATATACACCACGCCGTGTGTTGTAGATCCAATCTATCTCCACCATACTTGCTGGTCCGAGGAAGGAGGAGACGTCGAGGTTTGCCGTGTGCATCTCACGAGGCACCGCCACTTGTGGTGCTAGATCGGATCGGATCGCGAGGAGGAGAAGCGAGCACGACTACATCACCCACGTCCGATTTAACGTTCAGGCAAATCTTCAAGGGTATGAAGATCTAATCCAATCTCTCTCGTTGATTGCATCTCCTAGATTAGATCTTGGCTTTCCCTCTGTTCGCATCCGTAGAAAATTTTGATTTACTATGCCGCGAAACCCTTCAGATAGATGGTCTATTCTTGTTGAATCTCGATTATATTAATACACATGTTAATAATATTGAGGATAAACGTTTAAAATTAAGCGATAACTCAACCTATATGTGGCACTGTCGTCTTGGTTATATTGGAGTGAAGCGTATGAAGAAACTCTGTTCTGATGTACTTCTTGAATCACTTGATTTTGAATCACTTGAAATATGCGAAGCATGTCTGATGGGAAAAATGACTAAGACTCCATTTTCTGGTATGATGAAGCGAGCTACGGCCTTGATGGAAATCATACATACCGATGTGTCTGGCCCAATGAGTGTAGCATCGCGCGGTGGTTATCGTTATGTTCTTACTTTTACGGATGACTTGAGTAGATATGGGTATATCTATTTCATGAAACATAAGTCCGAAACTTTCGAGAAGTTTAAGGAATTTCAAAGTGAAGTGGAGAATCAATGTAACAAGAAGATTAAGTTTCTACGATCTGATCGTGGAGGTGAATATCTAAGTTATGAGTTTGGCGAGCATTTAAATAAATGTGGAATACTTTCACAGTTGACACCGTTGGGAACACCACAACATAATGGTGTGTCCGAACATCGTCATCGAACTCTCTTAGATATGGTTCGTTCTATGATGTCACTTACAGATTTACCTTTGTCATTTTGGGGTTATGCATTAGAAATAGACACATTCACTTTAAATAGGGCATCATCTAAATATGTTTAAACGACACCATATGAATTATGGTTTGGGAAGAAACCTAAATTTTCATTCCTTAAAGTTTGGGGTTGCGAAGCTTATGTAAGCGAAGAATCTTGCCATGTCCATATTGTACCCAATTTCACATGTATCCCAACTTGCCATCCATCATGTAGAATCCTTCCGCTTGGTTGCCGATGCATGTAAAATGCATGCATGAACTTTGTAGTTTGTTAACATGTTTTTCCACGTATTTGCATAATATATAATGTTATAACCATGTTTTACATTGATTTTGGGAGATTTACCAATGATCCCCTTTATTTTGGATATAACCTTGGCTGGGCAGAAAAACCTCGTTTTCAATGTTTTTGATGTTTCGGGACTTATACGAAGTCAAATGGACCTGGACTTTGGGGGTACCAATATTTATCCACGAGAAGCATATGGAGCACAAGAAACTCACCTGGAGGGACAGGAGGACCAAATGAGCATGGGTGGCGTGTCCAACCCAGGTGGGCGCCACCTACCCTCGTTTGCTCCTTGGTCGTCCGAACGTCTTGATTCTTTCGCCCACGGAGTTCTCTTGACCCAAAAACCTCTATATAAGGATCCCCCGGGGATTCCTCGAGACGGATCACACCAGAGACGAAAACATCACCAAACAAAGTCAGATCCAACGATGAATGGAGGAGGAAACTCCGCTGGAGTCACCTCCGAGGGGGATATCCACCCTCTCCAACATCTCCAGCATCATCACCATTATGAAGAGGGAGTAGTACACCTCTGGGCTATTGGTTTGTGGCGATCTCTCTCTCTCTCTCTCTCTCTCTCTCTCTCTCTCTCTCTCTCTCTCTCTCTTGTTATTCATAGATCTAGTACCATATGATCTGCCCTACATGATTATGGTCATATTTGTAATTACTATGTGGTGTATCTTTGTTCTATGCTTTAATATTTGAGATTAGAATCTACTCTGTAAGATGTATTGGTAGATGCATATCATGTACCCCATTCTTAATTGCTTGTTTTGATCCAACTTGTATGCAAGAACTTGTATGGAGAGAAGTGTATATTAGATGAAGTAGCATGGTGGTAGAGACTGAATTGTGACAAAAAATATTCAAGATCTACTTTGGTTTTTATCTTTATTTTGTTGCCTCACTAGGGATAAAGTAAAATCATGTGCTGTAGTTATCATGTGACAGTGTGATAATCTTGTTAGATCAAGGTAGCATATTCGTATTTCAAACATCATGTTATATTACTTAAAGCTATACTCTGATTTGTTCTTAATTCAAGATTGCATAGAGTTTCCATTTCCTGATGAGTATAAGATTTCATCTCTATGTTAGAACTTGATGCCCATATCATACACATATAGAAGTTCTATGAATATTTATCATTAATGAATTGTTTTATGATCACTATAACCTAAAAAGAGAGTAGACAAGTGAACCCATGAATCCCGGTCTGATTTTTATCATAAGAAACACCTTTCCATCGTATCTACTATCTTTTATATTTTCAGCAACTTATTATTTCAAAAATACAAAAATATTTTCCCTACTTACAATCACTCATACAAACCCAAAAACAATTCTACTATCTTCCATGACATCTAGTTTGCATTATCTTATTTATTTATTTAGTTTAGTTTACTTTATTTATATTTTATTTCATATTATTAATACGAAACCTTGTGCTTGACAACCACTTGTTGAAGTTGGGGACACAAGACAAATTATTTTACTTTACAGATTGCTTGAAAAGAAGAAGACAAAAACACTTCCACAACCAATTCTCCGAGAGTTCGACATAAACCCTCGAGTCACCTTTATAGGGAAAAGGAGCTTGCTACAACACTCTGCACTTGGAGTTTCAACAAAGAGTGGCACGATTGTTGCCATCAAGACTATTTTCTAGCGCCATTGCCCGGGAATTGGCGAAGTGACACCACAACTGCATCCTCATCAAGTTTGAAGAGCAAGGTGTTTTCCTGCAGCACTTGAAAGTATCTTCTGGCGCCGTCATCTTTATCAACTTGTGCAACAACCCAAGCTTGGGAAGGTTATACCATTGTAAGCTTTTTCTTCTCCTTTTAGATTTTTAAAGTATTTTATTTTGTCTTGTTTTTAGTCTTTTTAAGTTTTCCTTAAAACATAAAAACACATAAAAATTAGTATCAACTTTTTTGTAAACATTGGAGAAAGAGGAACAAAAGTTTGTGACTATACAAACACTCCTAATGATCAGTTTATAGCTAGACCTATTTCACGTCTGACCCGTTGGCAAAACTAATTCGAAAACTGACCCATAGGTCGGCGCCATTTTAAACGGCTCCGAAAACATGCAGGTCAGCGCCATCACGTAGTACCTAGGAGTCAGCCTCGGAAGGTCGGTGCCAAGTGATACATCGCCAGACTAACCTCGGCGCCATATCACATGGCGCCAATCCCATTTAGCCTGCCTCCCAGCTACTTCATGTTGACGCCGATCTACATGTCTTCGGTGCCGTTTAAAACGACACCTATCCAAGAGACCAAATTCTAAATTAGTTTCTTCCATGAATCAGATACGGTTGAAGTTCTCCAATTTGATCAGATTTAACAAAAAAAAAAATACAGCGTGAACGGTGCACGAGGACCAAGCACAACAACGCACGGGGCCGAAGAGAATATCTCTGGCGCGGGGCCCGCGGTCGGTGCCCGCCACCGAAAAGGAAAATGGCGCGAGGAGGAAAGAAAATATGCCGCGAACCGCGCGTCCATCCCACGCGACTCCCCACACAAATACCACACGCCCTCCTCCCACCACCCACGCCCACCCCCAGCCTGCCCCACACCCCCTCCTCTCCAAGCAGCCGCCGCAGCCGCAACATACAGAGAGAGAAGCCACCGAGGGGGAGCTCGAAGGCACCGAATCCGTCTCTTCCGTCTCCCGAGGCCGCCGAAATGGTATATATCAATCTATCTGATAAAATAAAAACTCCATCTGTTCTTAATCAGTTCTTCGTTCTTGCTGTTGCGAACAGTACCCCATCTATCTGTTCACTGTACGCGCCCATGTATTTTTGTTCCCTCTCTCTCTGAACCACTGTACGTAACGAACTAGCCGGATAAATCTGTCGCCAATGGGTGTCCACCTTTAGTTCCCCTGCTGAAACCCGAGTTAGTTTTCGACGCCTTTTCCCCCCACACTTCAAATCACCCAGGAGGACCAGGTAGCGGTAGTAGTTACGAGGTAAGATCTCTTCTAAAATGCGCGCGATTTAGCGTGGATTTGGGATCCTCGCGATGTAGCAATTGGCCAGCCAGATGCCTTTGTTCTGTCTCGGATTCGTCTGGCACAGTAAGAGTTCCAGGTGATTGCGTTGTAGTGTTTCTTGTGTTCTGAATCTACTGGCGGGCTTAAAAGTTCAGTAGATGGATCGAGACATGTACCTTCATCTCGGTCACTCAACTGGTAATGGCAGCGTTTTAATTAGTATAGGTGAGTAGCCGGTGATCCGTGGCCTGTCGCCATCAGGATTAGCAACCTGTAAAGTTTATTGCAGGAGTCATGTAGCTTATCAGTTCCATCTGCTAGTGTGTTCTGTCCAATGATTAGATGTGGTAAGTTGGCGACAGAGATCTCCTATGGATTTGTAATCTGCGAAAAGCGGGTTGACAACTCCACACTGCTGCTTGTTGTTACTTTCCTAAGTGGAATGTCGACCCTTAACACCTTGCAGCCAATAGTGCAATAGATCGAACTGCAGAGAGTCAGAGCAAGATGTGCATTGCTTTTGTATGGCAGCAATGTGATGTATGGTCCTTGGTCATGGTTTTACATTTGCTATCTGCAACCATCCAGAATCATTGCTGGATGTGGACCTGCAAATTGCCTTAATAGCTTGTGCTATGTCGATGTTCTGCCAGCTGTGGTTCAGAACCACCGAATAGGCCCGTTTCGTGGAATTACAGTCTGTTCGACAGCAGCTATCCTGACAGGCATCTGCAGTCAATTGGTTTAGTTCAATGATAGCTACAGGCAACCCTACTACAGCTAATCTTACTCTTGAAAAGGTGAAGCTAATTGCAGTTGCCATTGTTGCAACAGCAGCATCACCTGTTCCTTCTTAATCAGTTGGCCTCACCAACATTTATTGCGGAAGTACTCTTTTACAAGTCCAGAAAGTGTCTGTTTCTTAATGTAATTGCTAACTGTCCTGCACTTTTACTCTAGGCGAACGCAGCATCAGGCATGGCTGTGGACGATGAATGCAAGCTCAGGTTCCTGGAACTGAAGGCTAAGAGAACCCATCGCTTCATCATCTACAAGATTGATGATAAGAAGAAGATGGTTGTTGTGGAGAAGGTGGGCGAGCCGTCCTGAACTATGATGATTTCGCCGCTAGCCTCCTGCCAACGAATGCAGATACGCCATATTCGACTACGACTTTGTTACTGAGGAGAACTGCCAGAAGAGCAAGATATTCTTTGTCGCATGGTTAGTACCTTCTGTATCTCGTCTGCGATACATCACGATGCAGTAGTGTAGTATCTTATTCGCTTTGACTGTCGGTACAGGTCTCCTGATACAGCCCGTGTGAGAAGCAAGATGATCTACGCGAGCTCCAAGGAGAGGTTCAAGAGGGAGCTTGACGGCATCCAGGTGGAGCTGCAGGCGACAGATGCTGATGAGGTCGGCGATGTTATCCAAGGCCGTGCAAACTGAGCTATGTTTAGGCTTGTGCTGCCGCCAAGCAACTATGAGCCTCCGATGAGGATTTAGCAATCTCATTGACGCTGGTCGTGAGTTGTTGTTACCATGAGGCAATCGTGATGAGTTGCCATTATGTACCACCTAAGGAAGATCTAAGCCATATCTAGGGCACATCAAATCTATGGTCTTCGTGTGCCCGTTTGTTGATCTTGAAATCCTGTTTTAGCTTATGAGTTCAGTTGCATTTCGATGGTTGGATCCTGTACCGAATGTACCATACTACCATTAGTAACCCTTGTCCTCTGCTTGAATTATCTCCACTGAATGACTGGAATAGGTTTCAAGCTACTACGATTCATCGGATTGAGTTTGGGAGTGTTTTGCTTTCACCAAGCCTGATAGGAATGATATTCGAAATCTCTTTAAGCACTTTCATACTGTACTGTAAATGTATCATACTGCAATAATTTGGAACATTTCAATGTGCACAAACCATCAGAATTCAGTGATTTGGTACATTTTTCACCTGAACATCCATCTGGATATGATGAAGCAGGCAGTTTTTTTCAAGGAAAAGCAGGCACAATGTTCTGAATAACAGTGATTTGGAACACTGCCTTAAGTAATCAAACTAGCTACCAGCAGAAAATTTAACTAGCTACCAGCAGCAAGGGCTCATATAGTAACTGCAGCGTAATAAGATTGATAATACTTTTGTCCTTGTCCAGCTGGACTAGTTACATACAAAAACCAGTACCAAAATCTTGGCAATTGCTACAAAATCCGGCTAGGGTAAAAGTTCTCTAGCACAACAACACAACTGGAGATACATGGTGATAACCACACACGTGATTTATTTATGTACAGCCGTCGTATTTACATAGCGAAGATGTGTCTGGTAGAGTCCGGAGTCCACCTCTGGCTTTTCAGGAAGCCTCGGCGGTGGAGAAATGCATTTTAGCAACCGTCTCAAGCAGGAAGCTGCTTCCGCATTTGGCATCTTGGCTGCTGATGCCATAGTCCAAGACCTCTGTCTCATGCTTGCCAGGATCAGCTGGAGCTTCTCTAATGATGGAGGTGCCAAATTCTTCCAGACTGGCAAGCACACGTCACAGAAGTCAGCAAATTCCGTCAAAAAGATTTGCAAGGCAACTTAATAGCGGTAAAGTACTACCGATCTTACCCAGGAGTCTGGGTTACAGCAGGATTCTGGTTAGCATTCTTGGTTTTTTTCTTGGATCTGCCCTTCTGCTTCTGTTTTTGTTTGCTCTTGTCCTTCTTACGGGGATTGGGCTGTCTCTTGTAACTGTTGTTCACAGAATGAGAAACAGATGTGACAGGAGGATCATACACGTCCTCCGCCCATTTGATGTGGCGATTCTCTGTTGGGGATGGCACCCCATTCTTTTGGCGGCTTCCTTTCATAGCAGAGATGAGCTTCACAGGTGGCTGCAGAGATCAGAAAAGGAAGAGATTGGTTAGTTTCCTCATTACGCTACATTAATAGTCACAAAATTATTTCTGACTTGACACAAGGTTCCACAGAGCACATCGCAACTGGTCAATATGATGTGGATAAAAGCCAATTGGTTCACATGAATGCACAGGCAAGTTTGGTTGTCTACACTCGCAGATTGATGAATACAACCAAAAACTGGAGGGCTGCATGCATAGCTACAGAATACAGCTAGAGAAGCATTCCCCAGTTGCTCAGCGATACTACAGATGAAGAAACAAGCACAGCGAGTTATGCAGGTCAACATTGTACCATTTGTTGTGTAGTGTCATACTTGTTGATAACGCAGAGAACAGCCCAAGATACTGTATCAAATGCAGTTTACAACATTATACGCAATAAGCAACATGCCATACATGTCCGCACTAGATATTTACTTGTGGTTCATTAATAAGATCAAACTATTATAGCGACATATTAAAGCATGATCAGCACCCTTACAAACCCCATTACCCACTCTTGCTAGTATGGACTTTTGTTGTCCCTATACACCGAACCTTGATCCTCCGAACAATGCGGGAACCCCGATATACTAGCCCACTAGCAGGGAACTGGTCCGCCGCTGGATTTTAAAACTGTGGTCATACTGACAATGCAAGACAATTTCTAGTATATAGGAGTATTACATAGTAAGAAATGAATTCTTAACATCAGGTACTCACAGGTAAGGACACAGAGCGCTGGTAAGTGTGAGCATCCTTCGCTGCACCGTCCGCGTCACAGCATGAACCCTCCCGTGTGACCTCGGCTGCAGACGATGGAAACGTCGCGCACTTCTGGAGGTCTTTCCTCACTCCTGAACCAACTGACGACTCCAAGGAATCCACGCTCGCTCCAGCCTCCAACGAGCCATCTACATCCTGCGCCTGCAGAGGAGCTCCGTCGACAGCAGACTGCTTCTCTGGCAAGATGTCCTTGCTGCGGGTGTTCGTGGAAGATGTACCATCGGATGCCACCGCTGGCACTCCCCCGAGACCACTGGAACGACCATCCATCAGGCAACTCGCTTCCTAGAACAGTAACAGCAGGCTACACTCCTGCAGCCATTGAACAACCATAAACCGTCGTGAGCTGCCTTCCTGATGCTACAAAGCATTTGCAGAAAAAGACACTGGGGACTATGCGCTTGTAGAAAAATTTCTACGGGTCGCTAGCATAAGAACCCCTGATCATAAAAATTTAAACGGGCGGCATACAGAGCAACCAAGCAGACTGATATTACTAGGCGCAGTGCAGATTTTGTCGGCATAAATCAAGAGAGGGGTCAGCTGTGGTATACTATACCCCGGTCCCAGCGCCGGCGATCCAACACGGCTCGAGCGAGCGCCGGCAGCCGATCGAATCCCACACGGCCTCGCGAGGTCGCACTGACCAGTGAGCAGAACCAGGAACAGAGAAGTCTGTCTAGCTACGAAGCGGGGGAAGGAAGAAGAGGGCGCGAGAGTTCACAGAAGACTGGAGGCGGGCCGAGGTGGAAGGAAGGGGAGGGGAGGGGAGGGTGGGACGGGCGACGCGCGCTAGGACGAGTAGAGGGTATGGGGGTGCCAAGACCAGGGTTTGAGGCGGTGGGAGCAGCAGCGGGCGGAGGGGAAGATGAGGGCGGCGTCGTCGCGGAGCAGGGCGGAGAGCCCCTGCGCCGTCCGAGGCATGGCGGGTCCAACGCCGCCGCCGGCGAGGCTCGGCAGATCTGGGCGGGGAGGAGGAAGAGGGAGCAGTGGTGGGTGGGGCGGGTCGTGGGGGATTGGGGATATTTTTTCTCTCTCGACGCGAATGGACAACGGAGACGACGGGGAGTCAGGAGTAGTACTTGCGGGGAAGATTATATATGAGTGATGTGGATAAGGGACACGTGGAATGGCTTGTCGGCTTTTGTCCCGGTAAGTCGACGTGGAATGGGCTTCGGTTTGGTTTGGGTCTTCGAACTGGACACCTTATCGTAACCGAGGCCTTTTTTTTCCAAGGGGAGCCCGGAGTAGCAAATTACCCTTAAAACCCTGGATGGGTTGTCTACAAAAAAAAAACTGGATGGCACATGCAACATGGCTCCACAAGCTGGCCGGGTTCTCCTCGTAGCACCTGGCTCGAAAAAAGTACCTCACCATACATCATCTAATGACAAATTGTTTTTCATTACAAAACAATACATAAACATATGATACATAATTCAATAGAACGAAACATAAATATATATACTAGATGACATCTGTGATGGTAATCTAGACATTGCTAGATTAAATTGTTGAAGTGTATAAGTGGATTATCTTAGCGCTTTTCATCGGGCCTGACTTTTGTTTGTGTTGGGCATGAAACTTGGTATGGCATTAGAGCCTAAGTTTTCGAGTTAGTCTGGGCTTTCGAATTTATCCTAAAATTGTTGTTGACCCTCTTTGTCGCGTATAGACCTCTTGAGTCACACGTGAGTTTATGTGTCGTCGTTTTCTTAGGTTGCGTGTTGACTTCCACGTCACACGCGTGAGAGGTGTTGAAGTGTATAAGTGGATTGTACTAGCCCTTTTCATCAGTTCGGACTTTTGGTTGCGTTGGCTAGTGCATGAAGCTTGACATAAATCATGTGGTCATCACTCTGGTGCCCAAAAGGAAAGATGTTGATAGATTTCAGAAGTATAGGTCAATTGCCTTCTAAGGGCGTGTTTGGTGGGTCGGTTGTATCCAGAAATTCCCACCTCGTCCCGTTTTTTTTTGTTTGTTAGGTCGGGTCGGGTGTACCCAGCTATGCCCATCTCATGCAAAAAGAGGCCCTCAGCCCTGCCGAGTTGTGAACCTTAAATCGAGCTTCTCGACTCAGCTTGGCTGAGTCCATCCCACGTCTGCCGCTCGGCGCGCTAGGGGGTCACGGCCCCACTCGAATCGTGCTAGTCATTTTGCCCGCATTCTCCTCTTTCACTGCCTCGTCTCTCCTCTGTCCCGCCGACGATTTCTCCTCTGCGCCGCCCGCGCCCCAGCTCTCCACCGTCTTCGAGCACGCATGCCGCCTCCCCCGGGCCTGCTCCACCACGCGCATAGAAGCAGATAACCGTCCTTGCTCCACCGCGCGCGTACCAGCAGACAAGGAGGTCGACCTATTGGCGGCAAGTTGAGGACGCTCTCGGCCTCCTGGCGGCCGGTGGCGACTCCTCCGCCAGTGATGAGCGTGGCGGCCTTCTCTCCCGGGCGACGAAGCTCTGGGACCTGCTTGCTTCAGCAGACGAGGAGGTCGACCTCTTGGCGATGAGTTGAGGACGGTCTCGGCCTCCTGGCGGCCGACAGCGGCTCCTCTCGGCGGCGGCGGAGCGTGGCGGCGCCTCCTCTCTCCGTCGGCGGCGCCGGATCTCTCCTAGGGACCCGATTGCTCTCCCAGGGACCCGATTGCTTTTTTGTTTTGTATTCAGGGACCTAGTTGCTTTTTATTTTTATATGGCATAGCTTAAGTCATACAACACACCAAACAAGATATAAACTGAGCTCAGCTCATCTCACCCGACCTACCAAACACAAGACAATATAACAAACTTGTATGTGGTGAACATAGCTGGACTCAGCTTGTATGAGGTAAGATAGTCTACCCAGGCTACCAAACACGCCCTAAATGTCTTCTTCAAAATTCTGACCAAAGTGCTAGTTAACGGACCCATCCAAATAATCATGGGGTCATCTTACCTACACATATAACTTTTTTGAATGGAATATACATAATGGAAGGGGTCAAGATCTTGCCTGAGGTGCTTAATGACATGCATAAGAGTAAAAATCGGAAGTTCTTTTTAAAATTGACTTTGAGAAGGCATTTGACAAGATCAAATGGCCTTTCTTAGTTCAAGCTATGAAAACGAAAGGATTCCCAAATAAATAGACTGATATGGTTATGAAGACACTAGCAAGTGGAGAAATTGGGTAAACATAAATGGGGAAATAGAGCCTTATTTCAATACCTACCAGGGTTTAAGGCAAGATGACCCCCCTTTGCTCTCTGACATTGTTGTAGATATCCTAGCTATTTTCATTGGAATAGCACATGAAAATAGTTTGTGAGGAAGGACTACTCTAATAAATACATCTTTGTCTAGTGTGCTATTATACATGGCTCTCTTTTTATAGAGTGCATGAATCTAGAGAGGAAATTGATACTATTAGAAATAATTTCTTATACAATGAAGATAGGAATGAAAAGAAATATCATCTAGTTAACTGGCAGACCTTGCATGCCCAAAGATCAAGGGGCTTGGTTTTTTTTTTGGATTTGGAGATAATGGTTTTTTAGCAAAATGGTCGTGGAAATTTTTTAATAAAAAAAGGCTTTGGCGGTAGATTTTAATAAAAAGATATCTACAACACAAAACTCTAAGCCGGGTCCAAAGTATTCCTAGGGACTCTCACTTTTGGCAGGGACTAATAGATATAAAACATCTCTTGTGGACTTGATGTAAAGTGAAAATTTGAAAAGTAGATAGAACTAGTTTCTAGAAGGACCATTGACACTCTGAATATACTTTTGCCAACAAATTCTCTAGACTTTCTATGTATCCACAAACAAACAAAATTACAGTGAATGAATTTATAGATAAATGGATTTGCTCTTTAAAATTTAGAAGAGCTATAGTTAGGGCTTTGAGAGAGCAATGGATACAGCTTTGTAACATTGTGGGGGAGTAGTCTTGGAGAATGAACATAACAAGTTACTCTGGATATTAACCAATTCAGGGTTTTATTTGTTAAATATTTATACTTAGCAATGCAATGTGTAATGCCATACAAATTCATTTGGAAGATAAAATTTCCAGTTAGGATCAAGAATTTTCTTTCGAGGGAACTAAAAAAAGTATCCTGACAAGAGATGTTCTTCTACATGAGGGAGGGTAAATGTGAACCAAAATGCCCTAATCTATTACATATTTGTTCCTTTTGTGTCATTTAGCTAGATATACATCTGGAATGTGGTCAGTTGGATTTTTGGAGTGAATTTTCATTTTGATTCAGTTGACCACTACATTTCAGTATGGATCAAGAAACACAGTAATAAAATTATGGATGTAGGAATTGTTGTTGTGCTTTGGAGCATCTGGAAAGCAAGGAATCTTGCCCTTTTCCACAACAAATGGCCAATGAACCTTGCTCGTTAATTTTTAGAATTTTCTATTAGGTATATTGGTGGAGTCCATTGCAGGTGTCACAAGAAGTAAGGGACCAACCAACTTTTTGTGTTAAGCTAATTGAAAAGTAGCATTATAGGTGTTTGTAGCTCGAAGAAGATCAAAGCTGTGGATTCCCAGACTAGGACAGGGAGGAAGGAGGAATAAAATGGAGAGCCCTTGATGGCGGAAATGGAGGAGGAAAAAGGAAATATGAGTTAGAAAGAGTATATGGAAAAGACTGGTGACAATAATGGTGTTCAACTTTCTCATGTAATAATTAGCTTTCTTCCATCTCTCTCTGTTGTGATCAGCTTCATCTAGTGGTTTTGGCGTGTTGTAAAGGTGACTATGTAGCTATGGGAGGGGCTTTTATCTAAACAATAGAACGAAAATAAATTAGCAAACTCATGTAACCAAAACCTAAGATGGTTGCAACAAGATTAAGTATGAGATGAATGAGTGTGACTTCCTTATGACTAGAGTCATAGGAACAATCAAATTGTTCACAGGGGTTTCAAGATGATCTTGGTCTCACATAACTAGAATTATCTTTTTTCATATCCCAAGTTTGAGAAAATCCAAGGGGTAAACGGTGAGAAACCTCATTTGTATAGTCTATTCATGTTATCTATGTAGGCTCGAAGGTCGGGTACATAGGTTCCATCTTGATCTCTGGGGCACCCAGAAACATGATAATATATTCCAGGATTTATTCAGGGCAGTCCAATAGCTACTAGTTCTTCCTCAAGATCCACCTAGAATGTTTTTCGGAATGCCCATGGCCCATATATCCAACACCTACCTTTTGTCCTTGACCTAAAGGGTGTGCGGGAAAGCGGCCAAAAATTTGACGACCCTACTTAAGGACCTTTCTTTTTCCACACCAATTATCTTTTGAGCTGAATTTTTTCTCTCTCCTCCATTGTTGGCCTCCCAAGTTTTGGGATCTCCCATTTCTCCAAGCAAGCTCAAATCTCTTTGGTTCAAAGAGAGGAGATTACGATCGCAATGTCACCCAAACAAAAAGTAATTTCCTTTTAGTACATCAAATTACTTGTTACTTTGGTGTTCTTGTGAACCTATAGGCGTGTTAGGGTCACCCGGAGGCTTTCAAGTTGTAATTTTGTGCTATTGAAAATTTTGCGAGGGTCTGAAGCTCACTCAAAGACCTCACTAGTGATTTAGCTCATACTTTTTGAAGGACAATGAAGGAGAAGAAGGTGAGCGGATTTAGCTCATACTTATTGGAGGACGCTGAAGTAGAGGAAGATGAGCCGTGTTTGGGGTCCATTCCGGTAACTCACATAGCTCCAATAGGTATTAGTTTTACCCCTAGGGAAACAAGGGAAACGAACATCAAGGTACATATTTTTCTTCATGTGACTCGTTTATTCTTTTCAGGTTTTAACTCTTGTTTATCTTGTGATAGGCTTCGTTCTTGAAGTTTATATATGTCATCATATAGGTCGTTTCACATAGTCGCGTTAGATTTCATCTTTGTTATCAGCAAAGCCCAGAATTTGCGAACAAAAATAATAAAATTTATAAAAACATATTTGCCCTTCCCCTTTAGCTTAGCCATCTCGACACTTCAATCTGTAACAGAGCAAATGACTCTTTATATAAGAGCTTTACCCTCTTAAGAGTGAGATGGCCGAGACGAGGAGGCCCCAAAACTGCAATTCGACCGAAGAACTCAATTTGGTTGCGAAACTGTGGAAAACTCTGTCTTTTGTTGATCGTGCTGCCTTCGGGCGTGGTCTGTAAAACTATAAACTGGTACCCCCAGTGTTGTTACCGTTCTGGCAGTGAGGCTTTAGTAAGTTAAAGCCGGGCACTGTCAGCGTCTGTTATCTAAAAAAAAAAGGTTGGCAGCGGCATACAAATTAGTACAATTCAAGGCTTCTACTGAAGAGTCCATCAAGGAACAAGTAGCCGATGCCCTTGCCCGTATGTCTGCGACTGCGAGGCAAATCAGGCAGACTGGAGCACATGAAAAATACCCGTGTCAGCCATGGTGCCAACACGGTACCAGTTTACTGTCAACATGCAAATTCAGAGAACCATACAAGGCTAAATGAGATGCAGATCCACCTCACTGTTAACTGATCGCCATCCAGTCATACAAAACATACATACCTAGCAGCCTAAAGCAGTCACATTTTCCTACTACCAATCCCTGTCAGGCTCCTCCTCCCCAGTCCTTCCTGATCTCGAAGCAGTACCTCATGTCCAGGTACACCTTCCCGTCGTCGTCCACGAACTGCAACCCAAAATTCAGAAGAATTATACTCTGATCGGTGTAAGAAAGTCACCGCAACAACTAACTCTCTGGCTATAACATGCTCGGAGATCTATCGCTATGTGTCCGTTCCAAGATGATCTACCTTCAGTTTAGCAGAGTAAGACCCCCTCGCGAAGATGCCGCTCGGGGTGGTGTCCTCCTCGGCGTCGTAGGTGTACGGCTCCTGCCGAGGGCTGAACGTCCCGAGCATCACCTTCTGGTTCTCCACTGCCAAACAGAATGAGTCGAGTTATTTGCAGACATTAACATTATCTCTTGGTAAACATTACTAGTATCATCATGTGGAGAGGCTGTACATATATCTCTGGGCAAACATGGCTATCAGCAATTCAGCATCGTCATCTCAATGGATGATTACAGAGTATATTATGTGAACTGACAGACAAGCAGAGTGTGGTAGCGAGACGAGTCACCACCTCTTACGCCGGCCTTCCAGACGGTGTGCGAGTACTTGAGCCCGGACACGATGTTGTTGGCGACGGTGAAGGAGAAGCGGAAGCTGTAGGGGCTGCCGTCCTTGAGCGCGAAGGCGGCGGCGTGGCCCCTGCCGCTGTCATCGGCGAACGGGAACGGCAGGAGCATGTCCGGCCTCCCCGGCGCCAGGATGGTCAGGTTCAGGACGGTCACCTCCGGCTCCGCGCTCTCTGAATGAACATAGACAGCAAATGAACAGTCGGTCAGACAGACAGTGAGTCAGTTCAGTAAAAATGCATCTTGTCTCGTGAGGCTAGCTGTCGTAGGAGTAGCAGTCGGTGAGCACCTCCGAGCTTGGTGGTGTCGACGTCTCCCAGGAGCTGCTCCTTCCACCTCCTCAGGCTGTCGTCCTCCCCCTCCTGTGTACGAACAGATCCGTGATGTATGATGAGCGAGCGACGAGAATCGAGATCAATACTCGAGTAAGAAGAGGAGATGGGGGAGGCAAGGTGGGGAACTATGCATGCCTTGAGGTGCTGCAGGTGGTCCTTGAGGGGAACCTGGGGGCCGAGCGCCACGCTGCCGGCGTCCTCCTCATCCTCGTCTTCCTCCGCCATGCTCACCGACGCTTCCTCCTCCGCATCCATGGTCCTGCACCGGATTTCTCCTGGGAGACGCACAGATGCAGACATGGGTTGCGTCAAAGGAAAAAAACAAATCTTGGAGTAGCTCAAGGCACGCGATTGTGCGAGATTTATGGGCAAAGAAAAGGTAATTTACCTGAGTTGGGATTCGGACGCGAGCAACTGGAGATGCGGATGGATTGCAGCTCGCCGCGGCTGTAGATTTGTTTTCTCGGCTGGTGATGCAGCAGCCTGAGTTGCTCCCCTCTCCTCTCTCTGTCTCTACTGTATGTACGAGCGTCAGTGAGAGGAGACAGAAGAGGGAAGAGTGTGCGAAGGAAGGAAAGGAGAGCTGATGATTAGTTGTCTCGATCGATCTTAAACGTACTTAGTTGGGCTGTCATCATCCTCGCATATTTTTCAGCTTAATTTGATAGTAGCTTTTTTTTAGGGCAAACACGCATTTCGTTGATAGAAAATCAAGTTACGTGATACTACTCCCTCGGACCCATATTAATTGATTTGGATTTGTCAAAATTTGAATAAACCTATATTCTTCTTCCTCTCCCGTCTTTCCTATCCCGTCGGCGATTCTAGGCCGAGCTTCCGCCTTTTTCTTCTTCCTCTCCCGTCTTTCCTATCCATTCCCCCCACATCTCCTGCCCACCATGTCGCCCAAGGGTTTCGTCAAACTCCGATCCGCCATCGACGAACCAAAGGAGAAAAAGGAGAAGAAACTGAGAGCACGACGAAGAGGTTGGACGGCTTGACCAACGCCGAGTGGCTGGCCCTTGTCCAGAAGAGGAAGGTCGAGTCGGACAGTCGTAGGGACAAGACGGCAGAGGAGGTCGTCGAGGCCCAGGCGCTCGTCGAGGAACAAACAATGAGGGCAAGGAGAACCCTACCGCCCTCCCCGCAATACGACACTCACTAGGGAAGCCAGCCAAGCGTCGGATCGCCGACCGGGTTCTCGCCGTCCATGTTCCAGGAGAGACAGCAAAACCCGCGGGAGAGGTACTCCTCCTTCCCCGAGTTTGACGGCGGGTTCAACCCAAACATGCTCTTCCCCGCCTGTTCGCCTTCTCCACCTCCAGCCTTCCCCTACTCTAGCTCTCCGGCATACGCCGTCCCTTCTTCATCCATGCGTCGCGACCCTCTTCCGTTCAGCGACAGCTCCTCGCCGGCAACCTTCGGCGATGTCGATGCCCAAAACATGTTTGGTGGAATGTCGGCCGAAGCTTACATGCAAGATATGATCTCCTCGGGGTCAGCGGCGGCCGACAATACATCCTTCTTCACTCAAGTATAGTCCCGGGCTGACGCCGAACATGGCATCGAGTCTCAGGATTTCGCCGAAGGCTAGGCCAACTAGACGCAGGCCGAGGACGAGGAGGACATCGAAGGGGATGCCTTGTCTCCGGCGAAGTCCAAAGCCAAAGGAAAGAGGAAGGCGGGTACATCAACGTCGAAGCCTAATGACCCACAAGTATAGGTGACGAGGTTCGATCTCGTTAATGCCTATTGTTATGGACTTGGGTTTTGGAGAAGATAGGGATGCTGGAGATCGCGGAACGGTTAACAGACAAGGAACATGGGGACACGAGGTTTACCCGGGTTTAGGCCACCGGAGGGAAAATCCTACTCCTGCTTGTCTGCTCTTGATTACGGCGGAACCGAAAGTTACAGGTGTGCGGAGTTGCAATCTGGCGTGAGGTCGTATGAGGTGAGTTGAAGGTCCTCCTCGTCGTGTCCTCCTAGCCTTTATATAGATAGGAAGGTCCCTGGCGAAGGTCGAGTCGGTTACAGATTAGGGTTTGTACCCTTTGAAAACCTATCTACTCTAGTCTTGTTCTCCAGGGATCCGAAGGCGTCATGGGCTTGGGCCACCCAAAATCTCCACAGGCTGCGTATCTTGTCGTGGGCCTTCCTTGGGCTGGACTAGGTATGCCAATGTTGTGTATCCGCGGGGTATAACCATGTCAGTAGCCCCCGAGTGCTCAATTGAATCGTAGATTCGGCCAAGGACTCTTCAATCTTTCGGGTGCTATGTAGTCGAACCAGTTTTACAAGGAAAAAATGTTTAGTTCGTAGGGATTGTTGATGCGTGTGCCTGTCTCTCCCGGCGGATCATGGCCAGTTAACTGTCATGGGACAAAATAACACGATATTCTTCAGACTCGAGTCCCTAGACTCGAATCCGGAATGAATGCCGGCGTAATTTGACTCAGGTCGTTGAGGTCTTATAGGAGTCGAATCCCAATGGTTTTCAAGTGATGTACCCAAAGCGTCCGTCAGGATTTTTCGTCGTGCCTGTTGACACGGAAGTTTACTGGCACAACGCAGTCAGGTGCGTTACGAGGCCATCAGATGATATCTATAGGACTTATCTTTGTGTCGCGGACACAACATCCGAAATTTTATCACCACAGAGGTGTTTCGGGTGGCCAAGGAGATTGCTTCTCACAAAGTTGCCAAAAATATTTTGTCATATTTGATTCGAAGGATCGCAGTCGAAGAATTCATAGGGTGCGCGGCCAGTGCTCCCTATGGGAGTAGCCCCCGAGTGTCTGTTCGAGTCGTAGACTCGAACAGAGACTTTAGTTCAATTGTTTTCAGCTTAGGTCCGAAGGACACAATTTTTTCGGATGCTCAATAGATCCTCCCTATGGGAGTAGCCCCCGAGTCCGTAGTGGAGTCGCAGACTCGACGTAGAACTCAAAGATAGTTGCGAGGTGTAGGACCTTAGTCATTTCTCAGGTGCGTGATCAGCATTCCTGATAGGAGTAGCCCCGAGTAGTTTCTCGAGTCATAGATTCGAGTAAGTACTTGATTGATCAGCCGAAAATTCCCAGTCGTTGCTAGCTTTAGCTTTGATGACGCCAGTGCTGAAGATTGGTGATCTCGACCGTCTGTGGTGGAATAGATGATGTGACGGAACGATCGTGGGTCCCACCGTCTGACTTGAAGTTGACTAGTCACACACAGACGTGGCAAAAATTACGGCGTCTCCTCGGTTTCCATGGGTAGTGGACGGCGTGCTGGCGACGGTTTGTTGCTGTGCTGACACGTGTAGGGTTGGATCTTTAGTTGCGCGCTAGGGCTTCTAGATCAACGACATGTGTGCGTCATCTTTCTCCTTTTATACCGTAAGTAAACAGTAGTTTTCTTTTACCATTCGTCATTTGCTCATCGTCATTGCCTTCATTTTCGCGAGCTTTGCTTATCTTCCTGTGCACTGGAAGTTCTTCGCTCATTTCCTTCTTCTTTTCTCCGCATGCAACGCCACTCTCAACGCCATGCGATGGGCAAGTCAAAGAAGACCACTGCCGGAGCGGGTTCAAGCGCCGCCGGCGGCGGCAAGAAGGCCGCCACGACCACCCGCATCACGAACGGTGGGTGGAGGCGCACAAAGGTGCGCGACGTGGATCTGCGCAATTCTGGGTTGATCCCCCAGAACTAGGAGGACATCAGGCTTCCTGGTGATGAGGTAAGACCCCGTCCACCCGTAGGGTTTCAGGTGATGTTTGTTGCCTTTATCCTTCGCGGTCTTTCACTTCCTATCCACGATTTTCTTCGTGGGATCTTCTTCTTCTATGGGATTCAGTTACATCATTTGCCTCCCAATTCTCTTCTCCATGTCGCTTGCTTCATAACCCTTTGCGAGTGCTGAATCGGTATCAGGCCACACTTTGGCCTCTTTCGGAACCTCTATTCCGTGAAGAGACAATCCGGCACCGGCGGATCGGAGTCTATCTGCTTGGAGGCTGCATCATTTATGTCCACCCTTTCGTCCAATTCTTCTCCTTTTCTATCTGCGAGTGCGTCCAGCAATGGCGCCGGAAGTGGTTCTACATCCATGATGCTAAGCTAGACGGTCAGCAATATGGGCTTGCCCCCTTCGACTCCAAGCAGAAGATCGTCCCGAAGAGATCGTGGAAGAACCACATCTTGGAGGGTGAAGCTGTGGAGGTGGAGAGACTCTACCAGCGGGTGGAGGCCCTTCAGCTGGTGCTAGGCAAAGAGGTCAATGGTGTCGACATCATCCGCACCTTCCTCAAGCGTCGGGTGGAGCCGCTCCAGGCTAGGGCGCACCCAATGTTCCTCTACGCCGGCTCCAGCGATCCAACGAGGGTTTCATCTGAAGAGTTGTCTTCGGGTGACCTCGGTAGGGCCCTTCGTCCCTTACTGAAGGCCAAGGCAGATGAGGACCTTCCGGGGAAATCATTGACCCCCCTATTAGCGCCAATAAAGGGGTTTCTCAGGTGATGCTTGTTCGTGCACGTAGCGCTTTTTTGGGTGTTTGTTCTTTGCTAATGTTACTTATCTTGTTTCTCCTTTTCTTTTTGCTTGCAGCACCTCCAGGTAATGGGCTCTATGCCTCCTTTGCCTGAGAAGTTTAGGGAAGCACCAGACAATGAGGAGGTGGACTCCGAGTCCGAGCTTCCTCGAGCTCAGTCGCCTACTATGGATGCTCCCGAGGCGAGTGAAGGGCAGACCCGAAAGCGCTCCCGGAGCGAGTCTTCGGATGCGTCTACCCCGCCAAATCCAAGGGGTTCGTCCTTCCTCGAGCGCCATGGCAAGGATGATGGTGCTTATTCCACACCTTTTCCTGTCGTGCCTCTTCGGGTGGTAGCTCCAGAGTCACCGTCCAAGAAGAAGAAGAAGAAGGTGGCTCCCGTCTTCAACTTATCGCACATTGATTCGTAAGTGACTTCACCTGAATTTTTACTGTCACTTGTCTAGGTAATGTAGGTTGTTGTCTGATCAAACTTTTTTCTTGCAGCCATTCTTTGGAGGAGCCTCTTAGCGAGGACACTCATGAGGCTATAGGGGAGTCGAAGCCGACAGCTCCTCCCCCTTAGGTGGTGGCCAACTCTGGGGATGATGGCCCGAACCTCTCCAAGCGAGAAGCTCAGGCAGTCATAGCTTAGAAGACCGCACGGGGAACTTCGGAGTCCCCGCCTAAACACGTAAGTATTTTCTTTATCCCTTGGGGGGATCCCCCTAGCCCTTTCGAATGACCTGTTGGTCATTTTTGCTCTTGCGGGGCATAGCCCCCGAGCCTTTTCTGATGTTTTTTCTTTCTGTTGCAACCCTTTGTGCAAAGCACCAACCTCCTTATCCAGCAGCACTTGACGCTGGAGGCTAGCATGCAGCAGCTTCAAGGTGCGTAATGTACTCACCCTTTTGCAGGTCGTCCGTCCCATGGGTTTTACTTGTATTGATCAGGTGGTTCTTGATGTTGCAGATGAAAACAATGCGGCCCTCCGATGGCTGGACGCTCTAGAAGAGCCTTGGTCGAGCGGAGAAGAAGGCCGTAGATGCTGTGAAGGCCAAGGAGCACGTGCAGAAAGAGGCTATCGATCGCGAGGAGCAACTCACTGCTTCGGCGGTTGCTCGTGAGAAGGAGATGGCAGATAGGCTTATGGCTGCAGCCAAAGTCTTCTCTGGTGAGTTTCCTTTCACTTGTTTTGGGTCTCGTGTTTTTTGACTACGTCTTGTCTTGCTCTTATTCGGGTACTTTTCTTATTTGGTTCAGATGCTTTGGGCATCACGTTTGATCGTGGTGCGCTGAAGCATGGAGATGCTCTGAACGATGCCACCGCAGCGGTCAAAGATAGTTGCAGCACTGCTGCTGGCTCCTTGGCAATGGCCAAGGAAGTGCTCGGGCGCTTCTACAAGAAGGTCGTCCCCAAGGGTGCTGCCCTTGAGGATATCGACGCCCTTGCGGATGCTCTCGGAGGACGCTCCGGTGGCGTTTAAGCGCAAGCAGAAGGGCATCGGCGCCTCCATGGGGTTGGCGATGGCGACGTCGTCCAGAGCGGAGCTGGATCTGCCGCACATAACGTCCCAAATGCCAACGACTGCAGAGAGCTCAGAGGTAGCGTTCGCCCTCTTTGCCTCTCGCCGTAAGTGCTATGGGCCTAAGCTTATCGACCTCCTGGACGAGTACACGGCGAACACAAACTTGTCGTTTTCGTGTTTGATGGCCATTTTCGTGAGTTATTGCCCATAGTTTTTGGGTTCTAGGTGGATTTGCATGGCCCATAAGACTCGTTACATGTTATGACAAAAAACTCGTCGTTTTCTTGTTTTATGGTCGTCCCACAGTTTGGGGGGTTTTAGGGAAATTTACAACAACCTTAAGACCCGATACATGTTTGAGAGTTATGACAAAAACTCGTCGTTTTCTTGTTTTTTGGCCGTTTTCATGAGCTATTGCCCACATTTTTGGGATTCCATGTCGAGTTTCATGGCCCATAAGACCCGATACATGTTTGAAAGATATGGCCCAAAAATCGTAGTTTTCGCGTTTTATGCCGTTTTCATGAGCTATTGCCCATAGTTTTATGGTTCCAGGGCGATTTACATCATCCTTAAGACCCGATACATGTTTGAGAGTTATGAACAAAAACTCGTCGTTTTCGTGTTTTATGGACCTTTTGATGAGTTATTGCTAATAGTTTTTGTGTTCCACGCAGATTTGCATGGCCTATAAGACCCGTTACATGTTTGAGAGATCTGACCCCAAACTCGTAGTTTTCGCGTTTTATGGCCATTTTCATGAGCTATTGTCCATAGTTTATGGATCCAGGGCGATTTACAGCAACCTTAAGACCCGATACATGTTTGAGAGTTATGAACAAAAACTTGTCGTTTTCGTGTTTTATGGACCTTTTGATGAGCTATTGCCAATAGTTTTTGTGTTCCAGGCGGATTTGCATGGCTTGTAAGACCCATTACATGTTTGAGAGTTATGACCAAAAACTTGTCCTTTTTTTGTTTGATGGTTGTTTTCATGAGCTATTGCCCACAGTTTTGGTGTTTTAGGGAAATTTACAACAACCTTAAGACCCGATACATGTTTGAGAGTAATGACAAAAACTCGTCGTTTTCTTTTTTCTGGCCGTTTTCATGAGCTATTGCCCACATTTTTGGGGTTCCATGGCGATTTTCATGGCCCAGAAGACCCGATACATGTTTGAGAGATATGACCCAAAACTCGTAGTTTTCGTGTTTTATTGCCTCATGAGCTATTGCCCATAGTTTTACGGTTCCAGGGCGATTTACAGCAATCTTAAGACCCGATACATGTTTGAGAGTTATGAACAAAAACTCGTCGTTTTCGTGTTTTATGGACCTTTTGATGAGTTACTGCCAATAGTTTTTGTGTTCCACGCGGATTTTTGTGGCCTGTAAGACCCGTTACATGTTTGAGAGATATGACTAAAAACTCGTAGTTTTCGCATTTTATGGACGTTTTCATGAGATATTGTGCATAGTTTTATGGATCCAGGGCAATTTACAACAACCTTAAAACCCGATACATGTTTGAGAGTTATGAACAAAACCTTGTTGTTTTCTTGTTTTGTGGACCTTTTGATGAGTTATTGCCAACAGTTTTTGTGTATTAGGCGGATTTGCATGGCCCGTAAGACCCGTTACATGTTTGAGAGTTATGACCAAAAACTTGTCGTTTTCTTGTTTTATGCTTGTTTTCATGAGCTATTGCCCACAGTTTTGGCGTTTTAGGAAAATTTACAATGACCTTAAGACCCGATACATGTTTGAGAGTAATGACAAAAACTCGTCGTTTTCTTGTTTTCTGGCCATTTTCATGAGCTATTGCCCACATTTTTGGGGTTCCATGGCGAGTTTCATGGCCCATAAGACCCGATAAATGTTTGAGAGATATGACCAAAAATCGTAGTGTTCGCGTTTTATTGCCGTTTTCATGTGCTATTGCCCACAGTTTATGGTTCTAGGGAGATTTACAGCAACGTTAAGACCCGATACATGTTTGAGAGTTATGAACAAAAACTCGTCGTTTTCGTGTTTTATGGACCTTTTGATGAGTTATTGCCAACAGTTTTTGTTATCCAGGCGGATTTGCATGGCCTGTAAGACCCGTTACATGTTTGAGATATATGACTAAAAACTCGTAGTTTTCGTGCTTTATGGCCATTTTGATGAGCTATTTCCCATAGTTTTATGGTTCTAGGGCGATTTACAGCAATCTTAAGACCCGATATATGTTTGAGAGTTATGAACAAAAACTTGTAATTTTCGTGTTTTATGGACCTTTTGATGAGTTATTTTCCATAGTTTTTGGGGTCTAGGTGGATTTGCATAACCCGTAAGACCCGTTACATGTTTGAGATTTATGATCAAAAACTCGTCGTTTTCTTGTTTTATAGACCTTTTCATGAGCTATTTCCCATAGTTTTGGGGTTTTAGGGAAATTTACAATGACCTTAAGACCCGATACATGTTTGAGAGTTATGACAAAAACGCGTCGTTTTCTTGTTTTTGGCCGTTTTCATGAGCTATTGCCCACATTTTTGGGGTTCCATGGCGATTTTCATGGCCCATAAGGCCCGATACATGTTTGAGAGATATGACCCAAAACTCGTAGTTTTCGCGTTTTATTGCCGTTTTCATGAGCTATTTCCCACAATTTTATGGTTCCAAGGCGATCTACAGCAAACTTAAGACCCGATACATGTTTGAGAGTTATGAACAAAAACTCGCTTTTTTCGTGTTTTATGAACCTTTTGATGAGTTATTGGCAACAGTTTTTTTTTTGTTCCAGGCGGATTTACATGGCCTGTAAGACCCGTTACATGTTTGAGAGATATGACAAAAAACTCGTAGTTTTCACATTTTATGGCCGGTTTCATTAGCTATTGTCCAAAGTTTTATGGATCCATGGCGATTTACAGCAACCTTAAGACCCGATACATGTTTGGGAGTTATGAATAAAAACTTGTTGTTTTCGTGTTTTATGGACCTTTTGATGAGTTATTACAAATAGTTTTTGTGTTCCAGGCGGATTTGCATGGCCCATAATACCCGTTACATGTTTGAGAGTTATGACCAAAAACTTGTCATTTTCTTGTTTTATGGTCATTTTCGTAAGCTATTGCCCATAGTATTGGGGTTTTAGAGAAATTTACAATGACCTTAAGACCTGATACATGTTTGAGAGTTATGACAAAAACTCGTCGTTTTCTTGTTTCTGGCCGTTTTCATGAGCTATTGCCCATATTTTTGGGGTTCCATGGCGAGTTTCTTGGCCCATAAGACCCGATAAATGTTTGAGAGATATGACCCGAAACTCGTAGTTTCACGTTTTATTGCCCACAGTTTTATGGTTCTAGGGCGATTTACAGGAACCTTAAGGCCCGATACATGTTTGAGAGTTATAAACAAAAAGTTGTCGTTTTCGTGTTTTATGGACCTTTTGATTAGTTATTGCCAAGAATTTTTGTGTTCTAGGAGAATTTGCATGTCCTGTAAGACCCGTTACATGTTTGATATATATGACTAAAAACTCGTAGATTTCGCGTTTTATGGCCGTTTTCATGAGCTGTTGCCCATAGTTTTATGGTTCCAGGGCAATTTACAGCAACCTTAAACCAGATACATGTTTGAGAGTTATGAGCAAAAACTCGTCGTTTTCGTGTTTATGGACCATTTGATGAGTTATTGCCAACAGTTTTTGTGTTCCAGGCGGATTTGCATGGCCTGTAAGACCAGTTACATGTTTGAGAGATATGACTAAAATCTCATAGTTTTCGCGTTTTATGGCCGTTTTCATGAGCTATTGTCCACAGTTTTATGGTCCAGGGAGATTTAGAGCAACCTTTAGACCCGATCCATGTTTGAGAGTTATGAACAAAAACTTGTCGTTTTCGTGTTTTATGGACCTTTTGATGAGTTATTGCCAACAGTTCTTGTGTTCCAGGCGGATTTGCATGGCCCGTAAGACCCGTTACATGTTTGAGAGCTTGTCATTTTCACGTTTTATTGCCGGTTTCATGAGCTATTGCCCAAAGTTTTTGGTTCCAAGGCGACTTACAACGACAGTAAACCCGAAACATGTTTGAGAGTTATGACCAAAAACTCGTCGTTTTCGCGTTTTATGGACATTTTCGTTAGTTATTTCCCATAGTTTTTGGGGTCTAGGTGTATTTGCATGGCCCGTAAGACCCGTTAAATGTTTGAGAGTTATGACCAAAAACTCGTCGTTTTCTTGTTTTATGGTTCTTTTCATGAGCTATTGCCCACAGTTTTGGGGTTTTAGGGAAATTTACAACGACCTTAAGACCCGATACATGTTTGAGAGTTATGACAAAAACTCGTCGTTTTCTTGTTTTCTTATTTTCCGGTCGTTTTCATGAGCTATTGCCCACATTTTTTGGGGTTCCATGGCGAGTTTCATGGCCCATAAGACCCGATACATGTTTGAGAGATATGACCCAAAACTCGTAGTTTTCGCGTTTTATTGCCATTTTCATGAGCTATTGCCCACAGTTTTATGGTTCCAGGGCAATTTACAACAACCTTAAGACCAGATACATGTTTGAGAGTTATGAATAAAACCTCGTTGTTTTCATGTTTTATGGACCTTTTGATGAGCTATTGCCAATAGTTTTTGTGTTCAAGGAAGATTTGCATGGCCTGTAAGACCCGTTACATGTTTGAGAGATATGACCCAAAACTCGTAGTTTTCGCGTTTTATGGCCATTTTCATGAGCTATTGCCCACAATTTTATGGTTTCAGGGCGATTTACAGCAACCTTAAGACCCAATACATGTTTGAGAGTTATGAACAAAAACTTGTCGTTTTCGTGTTTTATGGACCTTTTGATGAGTTATTGCCAACAACTTTTGTGTTCCAGGCGTATTTGCATGGCCCGTAAGACCAGGTACATGTTTGAGAGATGTGACTAAAAACTCGTAGTTTTCTCGTTTTATGGCCGTTTTCATGAGCTATTGTGCACAGTTTTATGGTTCCAGGGCGATTACAGTAACCTTAAGACCCGATACATGTTTGAGAGTTATGAACAAAAACTTGTCGTTTTCGTGTTTTATGGACCTTTTGATGAGTTATTGCCAACAGTTTTTGTGCTCCAGACGGATTTGCATGGCTCGTAAGACCCGTTACATGTTTGAGAGTTATGACCAAAAACTCATTGTTTTCTTGTTTTATGGTCGTTTTCATGAGCTATTGCCCACAGTTTTGGGGTTTTAGGGAAATTTACAACGATCTTAACACCCGATACATGTTTGAGAGTTATGACAAAAACTCGTCGTTTTCTTGTTTTTGGCCGTTTTCATGAGCTATTGCCCACATTTTTGGGGTTCCATGGCGAGTTTCATGGCCCATAAGACCCGATACATGTTTGAGAGATATGACCCAAAACTCGTAGTTTTCGCGTTTTATTGCCGTTTTCATGAGCTATTGCCCACAGTTTTATGGTTCCAGGGCGATTTACAGCAATCTTAAGAACCGATACATGTTTGAGAGTTATGAAAAAAACTTGTCGTTTTCGTGTTTGATGGCTGATACATCGGAAACGTATCTATAATTTTTGATGCTCCCAGGGCCGGTCCTGAGATTTCGAAGGCCCGGGGCGAAACTAAAATTTAGGGTCCCTTGCTATTATATATATATGTAATTATGAAAAATAAATACTTAAAGTATACCTAATTACAATATTTATATAAAATAATAATATGATATATTACCTTAAAATTTTATCCATGAATTCCTAGAAGCAAAATCACCGACAATGAAATCAATATTAATCTCGTCCAAGACCGTCTTCTCGATACATAGAGTTGCCAAACCATCTAACCGCTGTCTAGATATTGTAGATCTCAAATATTATCTGAATAATTTTAACTTTGAGAAGTTTTTTCAGCTAATGCAACTGTAATATTTTCTTCTCTAGTAAGCCCTTTTTCCACTAACTTATCTCTTGCTTTGTTATCAAAACTAGTCTAATTTACCCAAACCAATCCGTGGTTGGATGGCTAGGAGGGTGGTTGTACTACCAGCCCACAAGAGTTCAAACCCGAGGTTTGATACTGTGTGTTGCATAAAAGGCGAAATATTCTTTCAGTAGGAGGCGACGTTTCCGTCGACAGCGAGGCGCCCGTGGTGACTTCGGCAATCTTAAGACCCAATCCGCCGGCTCAGTCATTCGAAGGTGCTCACAGGGGTAGGGTGTGCGTGTGTGCATTCATAGATTTGAGTGCATGTACGTGTTGTGAGTGTCTATGATTTGTAATGTGTTTCTCAATAAAAACTAGTCCAATTTACCGGATCATATATATCCACACTAACTGGTTCCTCACCAACACTAGCAGATTTTGAAGGAGATGGAATACGTACTCATGATCACTCACATTGTAATTATCCACGTTAATGCCAACTTTGTCCTCCGCTCTACTATGCGCCATAGGCAATTAACCGCGCTAGCTGAAAATAAGAAGAAGAACTACTATTCAGAAATAGAATTAGGGAAGTCCGTCCTTGTAATGTTTGAGAATTGATACCTTCCAATGTTTGTGTGACGTTTGTCCTTACGAGCGAGACGAGAGCAGGGGCAGCGCAGATGAGATTGGAGACGAGCAAGGAACGACAGGCGACAAACGACGACATCACAGGCTCACGGAGTGGGAGTCATGGCGTGCGTCAGGGCATGCCCAAGATCAGATCCAACAGGAATGACCGAACGGGGACTCGCGAGCTTGGCCATATGCGTGAAAGAGATGGATGCGATTGCTAATCTCGATCTGATCGCTATTCCTATTTCCTAATCGGAAGCGCTAGGTGGGTCTAGAAAAAGAAAAGGGCCCAATTTGGCCTAGAGGAAAACGTGATGTTTTATTTTTTCTGAAATCTATAATATGCCTGTATGGAACAAATATTTTGGAAGGGCCCCCAATTATTTTGGGCCCGGGGCGGCCGCCCCTCCAGTCCTCCCTCAGGGCCGACCCTGGATGCTCCATGCTTGTTTAGTATCTACTTTGCTTTGCTTTATCGACACTTTGAGGTGTTTTTATATCTTTTCTGGAACTAACCTATTAACAAGTTGTCCTTTGTGCGGTTGCTGTTTTCTTACTTTTGGTTCGAAAGCAGAAAATCAATATTCTCGGAATTGGACGGGACAAAATCCAAAGTCAATATTTATCGTGGGGGACACGAATCCAGAAGACGAGACGGAGACGCGAACCAGGGCGGCCAAACCCCCTAGGCGCGGCCAGGGGTCGCCTCCTGTCCTCTTCTCTTCGCCTATAAGAAGCCCCTGATGCAGAAACCCTAAGTACCCAATCAAAACTCCATGAAACCATATGTAGCCACCTCCACCATCGTCCCTAGATCGGGGGTCTGAAGTTCTTCCCGGCACCATGCCGGAGGGGAGATCATCCCAGAGGTCTTCTCTCCGGTATATGCGTGAGTAGTTCCACCTTGGACTATGGGTCCATATAGTAGCTAGATGGTTGTATCTTCTCCTTTGTGCTTTCATGTATAGATCTTGTGAGCTCCGTTCATGATCAAGATCTAATCTATTTGTAATCATGCATGTTGTGTTTGCGGGGATCCAATGGATATTGAGATTATTATGTTAGTTTGGTTAATGGTTTTGTCTTTATGATTCTATCATGTCTGTGTTGTTTGTGATCTTGCATGTTCTCTGTTGTTAGTACCTATCTTGGCCAAGTAGTTGCTAGTGACTCCAAGAGGGGGTATTTATGCTCGATAGTGGGTTCATGCCTCTAGTTTCCAAGGGAAGTGACAGAAATATCTTCGGTTGTAGATGTGTTGTTGCTACTAGGGAGAAAACAATGGTCTCTTGTTCATGGAACAAGTGGATTGTTTACCTTACACACTTTGCTTAAAGCAGTTGTCTGTTGCTTGCAACTTAATACTGGAGGGGGTTCGGAGGATAACCTGAAGGTGGACTTCTAGGCATAGATGCAGTTGGATGGCGGTCTATGTATATTGTTGTATTTTCCAATCAAATCTCATAGGATCTTTCTGACTAGTATTGCATTGTTATGCCTTGCTCAGTTCCTGTCAATTGCCTCATTGTAATTTGTTTACCCTTCATGCCATGTTGTTTATCTAAGGATAGCACCTCTAGTGAACTATGGACCCCGGTCCAATCTTTACCATTAATACATCTTCCATCTTTACTTGCAAAACCACCATTACCTTCCACACCATACAGTTAATCCTTTGTTACAGCAAACCGGTGAGCTTGACAACCTCACTGATTTGTTGGGACAATGTCTTGAGTTTGTGTTGTGCAGGTCTCCACGTTGTTTGCAACACCCGTGTGATGTTTCCTTCCTGCTTCTGGTTCAATAACCTCGGTCTCTATTGAGGGAAACTTGCTTCTGTGCTCATCACACCTTGCTCTTGGGGTTCCAATGAAGTGTCCCATGACAACATTGGGTGCACGCATCAAGGATTTCTGGTGCCGTTACCGGGGAGGCTTAGGACGTCTTCACAAGGGGAGTCCTTCACTTCCTTTCTCTTTACTTTGTTTTTAGTTTGATTTGTTTCTTTTGCTTGGTTTTGTTTGCCTCTTTTCAAAGAAACCCAAAAAAATTAGTCTAGTTTGGTTTGCTTGCTTTATTCAAAAACACAAAAAAATTAGTTCCTGCTCTAGCTGCTGCTGCTGTTTTGGCTTGCCCACCTGTGCCAAAATGAACTGTGCTGAGAACACCAAGTTGTGTCACTAGCACAAAGAACAATGATTTCCTTAGCACTCCTATTGCTCCACCTGCTCCTGATGCTACCTTTTATGAAATTAAGCCTGCTTTGTTGAATCTTGTGATGAGAGAGCAATTTTCTGGTGCTAGTTCTGATGATGTTGCTGCCCATCTCACTAACTTTGTTGAACTTTGTGAGATGCAAAAGTATAAGGATGTAGATGGAGATATTATTAAGCTCAATTTCTCCTTGAGAGGAAAAGCTAAAGAATGGTTGCTATCTTTGCCTAAAAATAGTATTGATTCTTGGACTAAGTGCAAAGATGCTTTTATTGGAAATTACTACCCTCCTGCTAAGATTATATCTATGAGAAGTGACATTATGAAATTTAAACAACTTGATAATTAACATGTTGCTCAAGCTTGGGAAAGAATGAAATCTTTGGTTAAGAATTGTCCCACTCATGGACTCACTGCTTGGATGATTATCCAAAATTTTTATGCAGGTTTGAAATTCTCCTCAAGAAACCTGTTGGATTCAGCTGTTGGAGGTACCTTTATGAGCATCACTTTGGGTGCTGCAACTAGACTCCCTGATAATGTGATGGTTAACTACTCTGAATGGCACACTGAGATGGCTCCACATGGTAAGAAGGTAAATTCTGTTGAGGAAACTTCCTCTTTGAGTGATAAGATTGATGTTATTATGGCTATAATTGTTAATGGGAAAGCTCCTTTAGATCCTAATAGTGTTCCCTTAGCCTCTTTGGTTGCTCAAGAAGAGCAAGTTTATTTGAACTTCATTAGAAACAACAATTTTGGCAACAATACTTATGGTAATTATATGCCTTATCCTTCTAGTGGAAATGTTTATCATGGTAGATCAGGAATGCCTAGTGAAGAAAGGATTCTAGAAGTAGAGAGATCCACTAAGAATTTTATGCAGATGCAATATGAGCAAAATAAGATTTTCACTAAAACTATGGAGGAACAATCTATTATCTTGAAAAACATTAGTCATCAGCTTGAGAATCTAAACAGAGAAATTCTGAGTTTACAGTCAAAAATTTTGAGTGCTAAAAATAATATTTCCTCTTTGTCCAAAGCTTAGTCCTCCTTGATTAATAAAATGGCTGCTAAACCTGAAACTATGGAAAATACCTTTGCTACTGCTCATTCCATACAAGTTACTATTGATGAAAATGTTAGGCTGTTAGCTCAACTTCATGCTAGGTGGGAACAGGAAGCTGAAATTGATAGAAACAATAGTGTGTGCACCATCACCACTAAACAACATGTAGTCCCTATTCCTCCTCCTACTATGATTTAGCCTATTGATCCTGCTACTAGTGATGCTAAGTTTGATTTTGATATTGATGGTTGCAATATTTCTGAAGTGATTATGTTCCTACAAAAGCTTGCTAGAAGTCCTGATGCTAGTGATATGCATGTTGCTTTCACCAAACACATTACAGATGCTCTTGTTAAGATTAAGGAAGAGAAGCTAAAACACAAAGCTTCTATTCCTAGGAAAGTAGAAGATAGTTGGGAACCCATTATTAATATGCAAGTGAATGACTTTGATCTCAAAGCTTCATGTGATCTTGGTTCTAGTTTCTCTGTTGATGACCCACAAGTGTAGGGGACATAGGTCTTTCTTGGGTAGTATTACCCAATTTATTGATTCGACACAAGGGGAGCCAAAGAATACTTGCAAACCTTAACAACTGAGTTGTCAATTCAGCTGCACCTGGAAATAGTTCTTGCTCACAGAAGTTTATCAGTAGCAACAACAACAGTGAAACAAGAGCAGTAGTAACAATAACGGTAACAATGGGATTCGAGTGCGGTAGGCATAGGGATGGATGGGCATTTCATGTACAAGTCTAAACATGTAACTTAAAGATCTAGGACATTGCAGATAAATAATAACAAGGATCCAAGTACTAAACAATCCTAGGCATGTGCTCCAAATATAGTCATACGTGCTCGCAATGAGAACTTGCACAACATCTTACATCCACCGGCCCATGGCAGTGGGACCTCTAGGGAACTACTGGCAATTAAGGTGCTCCTTTTAATAGAGCACCAGAGCAAAGCATTAACACTCTATGAACACATGTGATCCTCACACCATAGCCATCCCCTCCGGTTGTCCCAATTATTGTCACTATGGGGCCTTTGGATCCGGAAAATGATATGTGTACACAACTTGCAGATAAGATCACAAACAATACTATCATAATGATTCAATAATAAGTTCAGATCTGAGATCATGACACTCTGTCCCTAGTGACAAGCATTAAGCACAACAAGTTGCAACAAAGTCAAATAGCACTAATAGAGATACTAGGCACTATGCCCTAACAATCTTATTCGATTACATGATAGAACTCATCCAATCCCTACCATCCCCAAGCCTACCACAAGGGATTACTCACTCATGGATGAGGGAAACATCGACGGTTGATGGAGATGCGTTGGTGATGACGATGGCGATGATCCTCTCCAAATTCCTCGTCCTGGCAGGGTGCCAGAATGGAGTTTCTGGATCCGAATCTTGGTTTTTGGTGGCGGCGGCGGAGCGGAACTCTTTCTAGAAAACTATCGACCCCCGTCGGTTTTTAGATCTAGAGGAAACTTATAGGCGCAAAGGGAGGCCGAGGAGGTGCCTGGGGTGGGTGCACCCCCTAGGCGTGACCAGAGGTGGGCTCGTGACAGGCAGGGGTGTGGTCTCCCAGGACCCTTCTCCGTCTCGTCTTCTGGCTCCGTGGGTATTCTGGTGAAATATAATTTTTGGCATATTTTCCGGGATTTTTCCTGATAGTTGATTTTCTGCACAAAAACAAAACACCAAAGTAATTCTGCTGAAAACAACGTCTGTCCGTGTTAGTTGTATCCAAATCACACAAGTTTAGAGGAGAAACAATAGCAAAAGTGTTCAGGAAAGTACATATGTTTTGGACGTATCACTATTATGCCTAGGAAGATTTATGAATTGCTTGATTTGCCACCGTTGGAAGATTGTTATTTGGATGTCCCACTTAATGATAATGCTAAGAAGAAACTCATGGGGAGTATTAATGATGTTATCATTATGGTTAACAATGCTTATGTCCCTGTGGATTTCTATGTTTTGGATGTTGAATACAATGCTTCTTGTCCTATTACTTTGGGAAGACCTTTTCTTAGAACAGTTGGTGCCATCATTGATATAAAAGAAGGCACCATTAAATATCATTTTCCATTCAATAAAGGTATTGAACACTTCCCTATGAGGAGAGAGAATTTACTTTTTTATCCTCCTTTGAAAGCAAGGTTTGATGTTAATACTTCTTCATTTGAAAACACTTGATTCTTGTTGCTTCTTGTGCCTAACTTAAAGGCGTTCAAGAAAAGTACTTGTTGGGAGATAATCTAAGAGTTTCCTTGAGTCTTGGAAGTTATTACTTCTGTAATGAACTCTCCTTATCCTTTTTGTTTGCTTTTTGTGTCAAGAATGACCTCTAATAAGAGGGAAGTAAGATTTGGGAGTTCTTGTCCGAAATGATTTCATCCTCCACCAAAAAATTCATGAAGAGTCTCAGTAACTCGTATTGAGTGACAATTCTGAATAAATTCCCAGTATGTTAGTTAGTTCAACACTTTTGATTTGAGCAACGAAGATGTTGAAAAAATCGGTTTCTACTGTCTGCTTTTGATGATTTACGCCATTATTTGCTTATGCTTCTTATTAATTCCATTTGAGTTCTCTTTTGGGGAATTGAGATTTTTGAAGGAGTTGCTACAGTAGCTTGTGTTTTTAGTGAAAAGTTTTGATGTTCCAAAGCTTTGCCAGAGGTCTAATATCTTTTGAATACACTAATGTTGCTAATAAAGATTGTGTGAAGTATTGTATGAAGGAAAAATTTCAGGTGTAGAGAGAGAATGATGTAATGAGATGAAGAATGGACAAAATCTCAAGCTTGAGGATGCCACCATGGTGTCACCCCAAGAAGTATCCAAGAGGTACAAGCGCCAAAGCTTGGGGATGCCCAAGGCATCCCCTTCTTCATCAATAAAAAGCTCAGGTCTGTCTAGACACTTCGTTTTTATTGTTTCATGCACTGTTGTGTTTATCTTGGAGCATCTTAGTTTTCGTTTGGTTTTCTTAGGTTGTTTAGTTTGCTTGAATAAAAGTAGTTTGGACCCCCGTTCTCGCTGTGTTATTTTGCAAATAAGTTGCTTGGTGTTGGAAAGGAGTAGTAAGTTCTTGCTTGAAAGTGCAAGAGGAGCTTGCATTGACTGTGACTTAGAATTTAGCATGACATTCTAGGTGTTGTTTTAACCTTATGCTTAGTGATTATTTCTGTAGCATGTCTTGTTCCAAACAATTGGGATTGCTTAGTGTGCCTTGAAGAAATTATGTGTTGTTTTAGCATGCAAAAGCATAGTATTGTGGTATTCTCCTTTGATGCTTTGTTTGGGTTGACTTGGGACATGCTCACACCATGTTATGACTATGACAAGTCCCCATAGCCTCTATAATCATCTATTCCTTGACTTGTAGTACCACTCTATGCTTTGATTAGTAATGCTTTGTTGCTCTGCATGATTATGGCCATTATGCTCTCTTAGTTGGTTGCTCCCAGTCTTTTGCTAGCCTCCACTTGTATGAGTAAGCTCTACTCATGCTTCCAACTCCCAAGAAACCAAGTTATTCCAAAGTGTCCACTATAAATTCTTATGCATGGTGTGTTACACCATTCCAAGTATATACTTGTTTTCAGCTATCTTCTAGTTAAATAGTCTATTTGTTATGTGAAAACTTAGTGATTAAAGCTCTCGCGAACTTGATGGCATACTTTATATTCTTTGCCCCTAATAAACTTGAACCATTGTGTCGTCTATGTTGTATATGCTTGCACTTATACGTTGGAATTAGCAGAACCATGCTGTCACGGGGAATGTTTTCAACATTGCACTTGTACTTTGTACTCAGTTGATATGATGCTCTTTTGTCTATCGGTGTGAAATGAAGAGGGAACTTATAAGTCCATGGAGTTTGTATTTTGTGTTAGAGAAATGCCTGGGCCGCTAGCCTAAGCCATGCCTAATCATGGTGGAAACTTGCAGCATCACCATAGTGAGCTATCTATGAAGCATCCTCAATAAAAAGCTATGCACATACTAAATAAAAAGATCGCTGAGATGCTCATTGTATGCTTGCCTTGTCATTTTGGTTATGGGATAGCTCCTATACCATGTGCAAGGGGTACCCCGTTGGCAGTTCTCTATGATATGCATGTACTTACAATGACAAGAACTTACAGGTGACTAAAGTTGAATAGCATGAGGTGTGGCCCTCGTATTCAAGGGACTTGAGATTGCCAACTTATACTTTGTCAAGCATATACTCCATATTTTGTTCACTTTAACCTTAAGCACTTCAAGATGCTTATGATAGGGGCAATGAGGGCTGAAAGCTAAAAAATACCATAATTTTGGAAGATCTATTTGAAACTTGAAATCCCTGCTTCCCTTTGTGAAGGGCCTTTTTTCAACCATTATTTGAGTCTCCACCTTCTACCTTTAGGCACCATTAAGAGAGCATAATTGTCATTCTGTGTGCAGTGTTCCAAAACTTATTGATTGATGCATATTGTGATATTACTTGTTCTTGTGCTATTTGTTTCTAGTCACCCTTGTGAACTTTGAAGGTGTCCTATGCATCTATTTGCTACTCTATGAGGGACAAGCTGATTGCCACTATGCCATGTTTTCTGTATGTGAAACAAACAAACATTTTTCAACGCATGTTATTCATGATCTTTGTTTGTATCTTTTCATGTTGCATGCATAGTTACTATGTCCTATTGTTAGAACTCCATCTTACATGCACATGTTTAGGGTTCTTTGATCCCAGCTTTCAATGCTTGCAAATGGTTTGATCTTGGTTTTGATGGTGCATGTCACCTCAAAATTATTCTTTTTATCACTTACCTACTCGAGGACGAGCAGGAGTTAAGCTTGGGGATGCTTGATACGTCGGAAACGTATCTATAATTTTTTATGCTCCATGCTTGTTTAGTATCTACTTTGCTTTGTCTACACATTGAGGTGTTTTCATATCTTTTCTGGAACTAACCTATTAATAAGTTGCCACAGTGCCAGTTGCGTGTTTTCTTCTATTTTGGTTCGAGCGGAAAATCAATATTCTCGAATTGACGGACAAAAGCCAAATTCAATATTTTACATGGGGACACGAATCCGGAAGATGAGGCGGAGGCCTTGAACCGTGGCCAAACCCCTAGGTGCGGCCAGGTAGGCCCGCACAGGTGGTGTGGCCTCGGTCGCCTCTTCGCCTATAAGAAGCCCCGATGCAGAAACCCAAAGTACTCGATCAAAACTCCACGAAACCATCTATAGCCGCCGCCACCATCGTCCCTAGATCAGGGGGATCTGAAGTTCTTCCCGGCACCCTGCCGGAGGGGAGATAATCCCGGAGGCCTTCTCTCCGGTATGATGCATGAGTAGTTCGACCTTGGACTACAAGTCCATGTAGTAGCTAGATGGTTGTATCTCCTCCTTTGTGCTTTCATGTATAGATCTTGTGAGCTCCATTCATTATCAAGATCTAATCTATTTGTAATCATGCATGTTGTGTTTGTGGGGATCCAATGGATATTGAGATTACTATGTCAGATTGATTAATGGTTTTGTCTATTTGATACTATCATGTTTATGTTGTTTGTGATCTTGCATGCTCTCTGTTGTTAGTAGCTATCTTATCCAAGTAGTTGCTAGTGACTCCAACAGGGGCTATTTATGCTCGATAGTGGGTTCATGCCTCTAGTTTCCAAGGGAAGTGACAGAAATATCTTCGGTTGTAGATGTGCTGTTGCAACTAGGGAGAAAACAACGGTCTCTTGTTCATGGAACAAGTGGATTGTTTACCTTACACACTTTTCTTAAAACAGTTGTCTGTTGCTTGCAACTTAAGACTGGAGGGGGTTCGGATGATAACCTGAAGGTGGAATTCTAGTCATAGATGCAGTTGGATGACAGTCTATGTATATTGTTGTATTGCTCAATCGAGTCTCATAGGATCTTTCTAACTAGTATTGCATTGTTATGCCTTGCTCAGTTCCTGTCAATTGCCCTGCTGTAATTTGTTTACCCTTCATGCCATGTTGTTTATCTAAGGAGAGCACCTCTAGTGAACTATGGACCCCGGTCCAATCTTTACCATTGATACATCTTTAACTGTTACTATTTACTTGCTGCAAACCACCATTACCTTCCACACCATACACTTAATCCTTTTGTTACAGCAAACCGATGAGCTTGACAACCTTACTGATTCGTTGGGACAAAGTCTTGAGTTTGTGTTATGCAGGTCTCCACGTTGTTTGCAACACATGTGTGACGTTTCCTTCCTCCTGGTTCGATAACCTCGGTCTCTACTGAGGGAAACTTATTGATGTGCTCATCACACCTTGCTCTTGGGGTCCAACAAAGTGTCCCACGACAACATTGGGTGCACACATCAATGGCAGTTTTCGTGAGTTATTTCCTATAGTTTTTGGGGTCTAGGTGGATTTGCATGGCCCGTAAGACCCGTTACATGTTTGAGAGTTATGACCAAAAACTCATCGTTTTCTTGTTTTATGGTCCTTTTCATGAGCTATTGCCCACAGTTTTGGGGTTTTAGGGAAATTTACAACGAAATTAAGACCTGATACATGTTTGAGAGTTATGACAAAAACTTGTCATTTTCTTGTTTTCTGGCCGTTTTCATGAGCTATTGCCCACATTTTTGGGGTTCCATGGCGATTTTCATGGCCCATAAGACTGAATACATGTTTGAGAGATATGACCCAAAATTCGTAGTTTTCGCGTTTTATTGCCGATTTCATTGAGCTATTGCCAAAAGTTTTATGGTTCCAAGGCGACTTACAACAACCTTAAGACCCGATACATGTTTTAGAGTTATGAACAAAAACATGTCGTTTTCGTGTTTTCTCGCCGTTTTCATGACCTATTTCCCACATTTTTGGGGTTCCATGGCGAGTTTCATGGCCCATAAGACCCGATACATGTTTGAGAGATATGACCCAAAACTCGTAGTTTTCATGTTTTATTGTCGTTTTCATGAGCTATTGCCCACAGTTTTATGGTTCGAGGGCTATTTACAGCAACCTTAAGACCCGATATATGTTTGAGCGTTATGAACAAAAACTCGTCGTTTTCGTGTTTTATGGACCTTTTGATGAGTTATTGCCAACAGTTTTTGTGTTCCGGGCGAATTTGCATGGCCTGTAATACCTATTACATGTTTGACATATATGACTAAAAACTCGTAGTTTTCGCGTTTTATGGCCGTTTTTATGAGCTATTGTCCACAGTTTTATGGTTCCAGGGCGATTTATAGCAACCATAAGATCCGATACATGTTTGAGTGTTATGAATAAAAACTTGTCGTTTTCGTGTTTTATGGACCTTTTGATGAGTTATTGCCAACAGTTTTTGTGCTCCAGGCGGATTTGCATGGCTCGTAAGACCGGTTACATGTTTGAGAGTTATGACCAAAAACTCGTCGTTTTCTTGTTTTATGGTCCGTTTCATGAGCTATTGCCCACAATTTTCAGGTTTTAGGGAAATTTACAACGAACTTAAGACCCGATACATGTTTGAGAGGTATGACAAAAACTCGTCGTTTTCTTGTTTTCTGGCCGTTTTCATGAGCTATTGCCCACATTTTCGGGGTTCCATGGCGAGTTTCATGGCCCATAAGACCCGATACATGTTTGAGAGATATGACCCAAAACTTGTAGTTTTCGTGTTTTATTGCCCACAGTTTTATGGTTCCGAGGCGGTTTACAGCAACTTTAAGACCCAATACATGTTTGAGAGTTATGAACAAAAACTCGTTGTTTTCGTGTTTTCTGGCCGTTTCATGAGCTATCGCCCACATTTTTGGGGTTCCATGGCAAGTTTCATGGCCCATAAGACCCGATACATGTTTGAGAGATATGACCCAGAACTCGTAGTTCTCGCGTTTTATTGCCGTTTTCATGAGCCATTGCCCACAGTTTTATGGTTCCAGAGCGATTTACAGCAACCTTAAGACCCGATACATGTTTGAGAGTTATGAACAAAAACTTGTCGTTTTAGTGTTTTATGGACCTTTTGATAAGTTATTGCCAACAGTTTTTGTGTTCTGGGCGGATTTGCATGGCGTGTAAGACTCGTTACATGTATGAGAGATATGACTAAAAACTCGTAGTTTTCGCGTTTTATGGCCGTTCTCATGAGAAATTGTCCACATTTATATGGTTCCACGGAGATTTACAGCAACCTTAAGACCCAATACATGTTTGAGAGTTATGAAACAACTTGTCGTTTTCGTGTTTTATGAAGCTTTTGATGAGTTATTGCCAACAGTTTTTGTGCTCAGGTGGATTTGCATGTCCCGTAAGACCCGTTAGATGTTTGAGAGTTATGACCAAAAACTCGTCGTTTTCTTGTTTTATGGTCATTTTCATGAGTGCCCATAATTTTGGGGTTTTAGGGAAATTTACAACGACCTTAAGACCCGATACATGTTTGAGATTTATGACAAAAACTCGTCGTTTTCTTGTTTTCTGGCCGTTTTCATGAGCTATTGCCCACATTATTGGGGTTCCATGGCGAGTTTCATGGCCCATAAGACCGGATACATGTTTGAGAGATATGACCAAAACTCATAGTTTTCGCATTTTATTGCTGTTTTCATGAGCTATTTCCCATAGTTTTATGGTTCCGAGGCGATTTACACCAACTTTAAGACCCGATACATGTTTGAGAGTTATGAACAAAAACTCGTCGTTTTCGTGTTTTCTGGCCGTTTTCATGAGCTATTGCCCACATTTTTGGGGTTCCATGGCGAGTTTCATGGACCATAAGACCCGATACATGTTTGAGAGATATGACCCAAAACTCGCAGTTTTCGCGTTTTATTGCCATTTTCATGAGCTATTGCCCATAGTTTTATGGTTCCAGGGCGATTTACAACAACCTTAAGACCCGATACATGTTTGAGAGTTATGAACAAAAACTTATCGTTTTCGTGTTTTATGGATCTTTTGATAAGTTATTGCCAACAGTTTTTGTGTTCTGGGCGGATTTGCATGGCGTGTAAGACTCGTTACATGCATGAGAGATATGACTAAAAACTCGTAGTTTTCGAAATTTATGGCCATTTTCATGAGCTATTGTCCACATTTATATGGTTCAAGGGCGATTTACAGCAACCTTAAGACCCGATACATGTTTGAGAGTTATGATAAAAACTTGCCGTTTCCGTGTTTTATGGGACCTTTCGATGAGTTATTGCCAATAGTTTTTGTGCTCTAGGCGGATTTGCATGGCCCGTAAGACCCATTACATGTTTGAGAGTTATGACAAAAACTCGTCGTTTTCTTGTTTTATGGTCCTGTTCATGAGCTATTGCCCACAGTTTTCGGGATTTAGGGAAATTTACAAGGACCTTAAGACCCGATACATGTTTGATAGTTATGACAAAATTCGTCGTTTTCTTGTTTTCTGACCGTTTTCGTGAGCTATTGCCCACATTTTTGGGGGTTCCATGGCGAGTTTCATGGCCCATAAGACCCGATAAATGATTGAGAGATATGACCCAAAACTCGTAGTTTTCGCGTTTTATGGTTCGAGGGCGATTTACAGCAACCTTAAGACCCGATACATGTTTGAGAGTTATGAACAAAAACTTATCATTTTCATGTTTTATGGACCTTTTGATCAGTTATTGCCAATAGTTTTTGTGTTCTGGGCGGATTTGCATGGCGTGTAAGACTCGTTACATGCATGAGAGATATGACTAAAAACTCGTAGTTTTCGAAATTTATGGCCATTTTCATGAGCTATTGTCCACATTTATATGGTTCAAGGGCGATTTACAGCAACCTTAAGACCCGATACATGTTTGAGAGTTATGATAAAAACTTGCCGTTTCCGTGTTTTATGGGACCTTTCGATGAGTTATTGCCAATAGTTTTTGTGCTCTAGGCGGATTTGCATGGCCCGTAAGACCCATTACATGTTTGAGAGTTATGACAAAAACTCGTCGTTTTCTTGTTTTATGGTCCTGTTCATGAGCTATTGCCCACAGTTTTCGGGATTTAGGGAAATTTACAAGGACCTTAAGACCCGATACATGTTTGATAGTTATGACAAAATTCGTCGTTTTCTTGTTTTCTGACCGTTTTCGTGAGCTATTGCCCACATTTTTGGGGGTTCCATGGCGAGTTTCATGGCCCATAAGACCCGATAAATGATTGAGAGATATGACCCAAAACTCGTAGTTTTCGCGTTTTATGGTTCGAGGGCGATTTACAGCAACCTTAAGACCCGATACATGTTTGAGAGTTATGAACAAAAACTTATCATTTTCATGTTTTATGGACCTTTTGATCAGTTATTGCCAATAGTTTTTGTGTTCTGGGCGGATTTGCATGGCGTGTAAGACTCGTTACATGTATGAGAGATATGACTAAAAACTCGTAGTTTTCGCATTTTATGGCCATTTTCATGAGCTATTGTCCACATTTATATGGTTCTAGGGCGATTTACAGCAACCTTAAGACCCGATACATGTTTGAGAGTTATGAAAAAACTTGTTGTTTTCGTGTTTTATGGACCTTTTGATGAGTTATTGCCAACATTGGGTGCACACATCCTATAGTTTTTGTGCTTCAGGCGGATTTGCATGGCCCGTAAGACCTGTTACATGTTTGAGAGTTATGACAAAAAACTCGCCGTTTTCTTGTTTTATGGTCCTTTTCAAGAGCTATTTCCCATAGTTTTTGGGTTTTAGGGAAATTTACAACGACCTTAAGACCCAATACATGTTTGAGAGTTATGACAAAAACTCGTTGTTTTCTTTTTTTCTGGCCGTTTTCATGAGCTATTGCCCACATTTTCGGGGTCCCATGGCGAGTTTCATGGCCTATAAGACCAGGTACATGTTTGAGAGATATGACCCAAAACTCATAGTTTTCGCGTTTTATTGCCATTTTCATGAGCTATTGCCCACAGTTCTATGGTTCCGAAGCGATTTACAGCAACTTTAAGACCCGACGGATGTTTGAGAGTTATGAACTAAAACTCGTCATTTTCATGTTTTCTGGCCGTTTCATGAGCTACCGCCCACATATTTCTGGCCCGTAAGACCCATTACATGTTTGAGAGTTATGACTAAAAACTCGCCGTTTTCTTGTTTTATGGTCCTTTTCATGAGCTATTGCCCACAGTTTTCGGGTTTTAGGGAAATTTACAACGACCTTAAGACCCGATACATGTTTGAGAGTTATGACAAAAACTCGTCGTTTTCTTGTTTTCTGTCGTTTTCATGAGCTATTGCCCACATTTTTGGGGTTCCATGCCGAGTTTCATGGCCCATAAGACCGAATACATGTTTGAGAGATATGACCCAAAATTCATAGTTTTCGCGTTTTATTGCCGTTTTCATGAGCTATTGCCCACAGTTTTATGGTTCCGAGGCAATTTACAGCAACTTTAAGACCCGATACATGTTTGAGAGTTATGAAGAAAAACTTGTCGTTTTCGTGTTTTCTGGCCGTTTTCGTGAGGTACTTCCTACAGTTTTTGGGGTCTAGGTGGATTTGCATGGCCCGTAAGACCCGTTACATGTTTGAGAGTTATGACCAAAAACTCGTTGTTTTCTTGTTTTATGGTCCTTTTCATGAGCTATTGCCCACAGTTTTGGGGTTTTAGGGAAATTTACAGAGACCTTAAGACCCGATACATGTTTGAGAGTTATGACAAAAACTCGCCGTTTTCTTGTTTTCTAGCCGTTTTCATGAGCTATTGCCCACATTATTGGGGTTCCACGGCGAGTTTCATGGCCCATAAGACCGGATAGATGTTTGAGAGATATGAACAAAACTCATAGTTTTCGCATTTTATTGCTGTTTTCATGAGCTATTGCCCACAGTTTTATGGTTCCGAGGCGATTTACAGCATCTTGAAGACCCGATACATGTTTGAGAGTTATGAACAAAAACTCGTCGTTTTCGTGTTTTCTGGCCGTTTTCGTGAGCTATTTCCTATAGTTTTTGGGGTCTAGGTGGATTTGCATGGCCCGTAAGACCCATTACATGTTTGAGAGTTATGACCAAAAACTCGTCGTTTTCTTGTTTTATGGTCCTTTTCATGAGCTATTGCCCACAGTTTTGGGGTTTTAGAGCATCTCCAGCAGGCGCGCTATAATAGCGCAGCGCTAAAATAACTGCTTTTTTGCAGCGCGCGCGCTGTAAACCTCCCCCAGCAGGTGCTCTAAAATAGAGCGCGCGCCCAATATTTAGCGCGGCGCTGGACTTTGCGCTATCCCGAGCGTCCAATTTGCAGCTCCGGCTACAGCGCGCTATCGCTACGACGCGCGCGAAGAACACCAACTGCTCTGAAAAATCCCCCGCGCGAGCGCGTCGGCTCTGCCCCTCCGCGCGGCCGCCGGCGATGGAAAGCTCCGGCACTCCTCCCACCCCTCCCTACTCTGTCCGTTGAAGAAGACCACGTTGAAGAACACGACGTCGAAGCGGCCCGCGGCGGCGGTGGCGGCTCCAATGGGGAAGGCGGTGACGATTCAACCGGCAACACCATCGTGCAAGACTCCGATGAAGATGCCCAACATGGAGGTGGCGGTGGTATGGAGAATGTTGACAAGTGAACCATATCATTTTTCATTTGTGTTGGAACAATGTCATTTGTGTTTGAACCATGTCATGTTTGGATGAACTATGTTATTTGTGCTTGAACTATGTCATTTTGATGGTTGGAGGATTTTTAGATCAATTTATGCATGAATTATTTGGTGTTTTTTGATCTTCTTTTCATAGATGCAATTGTGTTCTTGTGTTTGTGTTGTGGCGCTTAAAGTCTGCGCTGGTGGGGGATTTAAAGCAGCCTTGTGCATTTAGAGCCTCGGCGAGGTCGTGCTAAATGCACCTGAACGGATAGCAGCGCTATCCCAAGTTCTGACTCTAAAATACATCCTCTGCTGGAGATGCTCTTAGGGAAATTTACAACGACCTTAAGACCCGATACATGTTTGAGAATTATGACAAAAACTCGTCGTTTCCTTGTTTTCTGGCCGTTTTCATGAGCTATTGCCCGCATTATTGGGGTTCCACGGTGAGTTTCATGGCCCATAAGACCGGATACATGTTTAAGAGATATGAGCAAAACTTGTAGTTTTCGTGTTTTATTGCTGTTTTCATGAGCTATTGCCCACAGTTTTATGGTTCCGAAGCGATTTACAGCAACTTGAAGACCCGATACATGTTTGAGAGTTATGAACAAAAACTCGTTGTTTTCTTGTTTTCTGGCCGTTTCATGAGCTATTGCCCACATTATTGGGGTTCCACGGCGAGTTTCATGGCCCATAAGACCGGATACATGTTTGAGAGATATGACCAAAACTCATAGTTTTCACATTTTATTGCTGTTTTCACTATTGCCCACACTTTTATGGTTCCGAGGCGATTTACATCAACTTTAAGACCCGAAACATGTTTGAGAGTTATGTACAAAAACTGGTCGTTTTCGTGTTTTCTGGCCGTTTTCATGAGCTATTGCCCACATTTTTGGGGTTCCATGGCGAGTTTCATGGCCCATAAGACTCGATACATGTTTGCGAGATTTGACCCAAAACTCATAGTTTTCGCGTTGTATTGCCGTTTTGATGAGCTATTGCCCATAGTTCTATGGTTCCAGGGCGATTTACAGCAACCTTAAGACCCGATACATGTTTGAGAGTTATGAACAAAAACTTGTCGTTTTCGTGTTTTATGGACCTTTTGATAAGTTATTGCCAACAATTTTTGTGTTTTGGGCGGATTTGCATGGCGTGTAAGACTCGTTACATGTATGAGAGATATGACTAAAAACTCGTAGTTTTCGCATTTTATGGCCGTTTTCATGAGCTATTGTCCAAATTTATATGGTTCCAGGGCGATTTACAGCAACCTTAAGACCCGATACATGTTTGAGAGTTATGAAAAAATCTTGTCGTTTCCGTGTTTTATGGGACCTTTTGATGAGTTATTGCCAATAGTTTTTGTGCTATAGGCGGATTTGCATGGACCGTAAGACCCATTACATGTTTGAGAGTTATGACCAAAACTCGCCGTTTTCTTGTTTCATGGTCCTTTTCATGAGCTATTGCCCACAATTTTCGGGTTTTAGGGAAATTTACAACAACCTTAAGACCCGATACATGTTTGAGAGTTATGACAAAAACTCGTTGTTTTCTTGTTTTCTGGCCGTTTTCATGAGCTATTGCCCATATTTTTGGGGTTCCATGGCGAGTTTCATTCCCCGTAAGACCCGATACGTGATTGAGAGATATGACCCAAAACTCGTTGTTTTCGCGTTTTATTGCCGTTTTCATGAGCTATTGCCCACAGTTTTATGGTCCCAGGGTGATTTACAGGAACCTTAACACCCGATACATGTTTGAGAGTTATGAACAAAAACTTATTGTTTTCTTGTTTGATGGCCATTTTCGTGAGTTATTTCCTATAGTTTTTGGGGTCTAGGTGGATTTGCATGCCCCGTAAGACCCGTTACATGTTTGAGAGTTATGACAAAAACTCGTCGTTTTCTTGTTTTATGGTCTTTATCATGAGCTATTGCTCATAGTTTTGGGGTTTTGGGGAAATTTATAACGACCTTAAGACCCGATACATGTTTGAGAATTATGACTAAAACTCGTCGTTTTCTTGTTTTCTGGCCGTTTTCATGAGCCATTGCCCACATTTTTGGGGTTCCATGGCGAGTTTCATGGCCCATAAGACTCGATACATGTTTGCGAGATTTGACCCAAAACCCGTAGTTTTCGCGTTGTATTGCCGTTTTCATGAGCTATTGCCCATAGTTTTATGGTTTCAGGGCGATTTACATCAACCTTAAGACCCGATACATGTGTGAGAGTTATGAACAAAAACTTGTCGTTTTCGTGTTTTATGGACCTTTTGATAAGTTATTGCCAACAGTTTTTGTGTTTTGGGCGGATTTGCATGGCGTGTAAGACTCGTTACATGTATCAGAGATATGACTAAAAACTCAAAGATTTCGCATTTTATGGCCGTTTTCATGAGCTATTGTCCACATTTATATGGTTCCAAGGGCGATTTACAGCAACCTTAAGACCCGATACATGTTTGAGAGTTATGAAAAAAACTTGTCGTTTTCGTGTTTTATGGACCATTTGATGAGTTATTGCCAATAGTTTTTGTGCTCTAGGCGGATTTGCATGGCCCGTAAGACCCATTACATGTTTGAAAGTTATGACAAAAAACTCGTCGTTTTCTTGTTTTATGGTCCTTTTCATGAGCTATTGCCCACAGTTTTCGGGTTTTAGGGAAATTTACAACGACCTTAAGACCCGATACATGTTTGAGAATTATGACAAAACTCGCTGCTTTTCTTGTTTTAAGCGTTTCAAGAGCCATTGCCCACATTTTGGGGTTCCATGGCGAGTTTCATGGCCCATAAGACCGGATACATGTTTGAGAGATATGACCCAAAACTCATAGTTTTCGCGTTTTATTGCCATTTTCATGAGCTATTGCCCACAATTTTATGGTTCCGAGGCGATTTACAACAACTTTAAGACCCGATACATGTTTGAGAGTTATGAACAAAAACTCGTCGTTTTCGTGTTTTCTGGTCGTTTTCATGAGCTATTGCCCACATTTTTGGGGTTCCATGGCGAGTTTGATGACCCATAAGACCCGATACATGTTTGAGAGACATGACCCAAAACTCGTAGTTTTCGAGTTCTATTGCCGTTTTCATGAGCTATTGCCCACAGTTTTATGGTTCGAGGGCGATTTACAGCAACCTTCAGACCCGATACATGTTTGAGAGTTATGAACAAAAACTTGTCGTTTTTGTGTTTTATGGACCTTTTGGTAAGTTATTGCCAACAGTTTTTGTGTTCTGGGCGGATTTGCATGGCGTGTAAGACTCGTTACATGTATCAGAGATATGACTAAAAACTCATAGTTCTCGCATTTTATGGCCGTTTTCATGATCTATTGTCCACATTTATATGGTTTCAAGGCGATTTACAACAACCTTAATACCCGATACATGTTTGAGAGTTATGAAAAAAACTTGTCGATTTCGTGTTTTATGGACCTTTTGATGAGTTATTGCCAATAGTTTTTGTGCTCTAGGCGGATTTGCATGGACCGTAAGACCCATTACATGTTCGAGAGTTATGACCAAAAACTCGTCGTTTTCTTGTTTTATGGTCCTTTTCATGAGCTATTGCCCAGGGTTTTCGGATTTTAGGGAAATTTACTACGACCTTAAGACCCGATACATGTTTGACAGTTATGACAAAAACTCGTCGTTTTCTTGTTTTCTGTCGTTTTCATGAGCTATTGCCCACATTTTTGGGGTTCCATGGCGAGTTTCATGGCCCATAAGACCGAATACATGTTTGAGAGATATGACCCAAAACTCATAGTTTTCGCGTTTTATTGCCGTTTTCATGAGCTATTGCCCACAGTTTTATGGTTCCGAGGCGATTTACACCAACTTTAAGACCCGATACATGTTTGAGAGTTATGACGAAAAACTCGTCGTTTTCGTGTTTTTTGGCCGTTTTCGTGAGTTATTTCCTATAGTTTTTGGGGTCTAGGTGGATTTGCATGGCCCGTAAGACCCGTTACATATTTGAGAGTTATGAAAAAAACTCGTCGTTTTCTAATTTTATAGTCCTTTTCATGAGCTATTGCCCATAGTTTTGGGGTTTTGTGGAAATTTATAACGACCTTAAGACCTGATACATGTTTGAGAATTATGACAAAAACTCGTCGTTTTCTTGTTTTCTGGCCGTTTTCATGAGCCATTGCCCACATTTTTGGGGTTCCATGGCGAGTTTCATGGCCCATAAGACTCGATACATGTTTGCGAGATTTGACCCAAAACCCGTAGTTTTCGCGTTGTATTGCCGTTTTCATGAGCTATTGCCCATAGTTTTATGGTTCCAAGGTGATTTACATCAAACTTAAGACCCGATACATGTTTGAGAGTTATGAAAAAAACTTGTCGTTTTCGTGTTTTATGGACCTTTTGATGAGTTATTGCCAATAGTTTTTGTGCTCTAGGCGGATATGCATGGCCCGTAAGACCCATTACATGTTTGAGAGACATGGCGAGTTTCATGGCCCATAAGACCGGATACATGTTTGAGAGATATGATCCAAAACTCATAGTTTTCGCGTTTTATTGCCGTTTTCATGAGCTATTGCCAGTTTTATGGTTAGGCGATTTACAGCAACTTTAAGACCCGATACATGTTTGAGAGTTATGAACAAAAACTCGTCGTTTTCGTGTTTTCTGGCCGTTTTCATGAGCTATTGCCCACATTTTTGGGGTTCCATGGCGAGTTTCATGGCCCATAAGACCCGATACATGTTTGAGAGACATGACCCAAAACTCGTAGTTTTCGAGTTCTATTGCCGTTTTCATGAGCTATTGCCCACAGTTTTATGGTTCGAGGGCGATTTACAACAACCTTAAGACCCGATACATGTTTGAGAGTTATGAAAAAAACTTGTCGTTTTCGTGTTTTATGGACCTTTTGATGAGTTATTGCCAATAGTTTTTGTGCTCTAGGCGGATATGCATGGCCCGTAAGACCCATTACATGTTTGAGAGTTATGACCAAAAACTCGTCGTTTTCTTGTTTTATGGTCCTTTTCATGAGCTATTGCCCACAGTTTTTGGGTTTTAGGGAAATTTATAACGACCTTAAGACCCGATACATGTTTGAGAGTTATGACAAAAACTCGTCGTTTTCTTGTTTTCTGTCGTTTTCATGAGCTATTGCCCACATTTTTGGGGTTCCATGGCGAGTTTCATGGCCCATAAGACCGAATACATGTTTGAGAGATATTACCCAAAACTCATAGTTTTCGTGTTTTATTGCCGTTTTCATGAGCTATTGCCCACAGTTTTATTGTTCCGAGGCGATTTACACCAACTTTAAGACCCGATACATGTTTGAGAGTTATGAAGAAAAACTCGTCGTTATCGTGTTTTCTTGCCGTTTTCGTGAGCTATTTCCTGCAGTTTTTGGGGTCTACGTGGATTTGCATGGCCCGTAAGACCCGTTACATTTTGAGAGTTATGACTAAAAACTCGTCGTTTTCTTGTTTTATGGTCCTTTTCATGAGCTATTGCCCACAGTTTTGGGGTTTTAGGGAAATTTACAACGACCTTAATACCCGATACATGTTTGAGAGTTATGACAAAAACTCGTCGTTTTCTTGTTTTCTGGCCGTTTTCATGAGCTATTGCCCACATTATTGGGGTTCCACGACAAGTTTCATGGCCCATAAGACCATATACATGTTTGAGAGATATGACCCAAACTCATAGTTTTCGCATTTTATTGCTGTTTTCATGAGCGTTTGAGAGTTATGAAAAAAAAACTCGTCGTTTTCGTGTTTTCTGGCCGTTTTCGTGAGCTATTTCCTATAGTTTTTGGGGTCTAGGTGGATTTGCATGGCCCGTAAGACCCATTACATGTTTGAGAGTTATGACCAAAACTCGCTTTCGTTTTGTTTTATGGTCCTTTTCATGAGCTATTGCCCACAGTTTTGGGGTTTTAGAGCATCTCCAGCAGGCGTGCTATAATAGCGCAACGCTAAAATAAGCTTTTGCGGCCTTTGTAAACCTCCCCAAAGGTTCTCTAAAATAGAGCGCTACCAAGATTTAGCGTGGCGCGAATTTGCGCTATCGGCGTCAAATTTGAGCTCCGGCTTCACATGGGCGCTATCGCTGCAGCTGAAGAACACCAATCGCTCGAAAAATCCCACGCGGCGCTTCGGCTCTGCCAGCGGCCGCCGATGATGGAAAGCTCGGCACCCTCCCACCTCCCTCCTATTCCGTCCGCCCCGCATCCCGCCTGGCCATAATCCGCTTCCAGCGCCAAACCCTAGCGGGGCGCCGCTGGTCGCCGCCAGCCGCGCTCTTCAGCCGCACGGACAACCTCCGCAGCGCGCTACCACCCATCGCGTCGGGTAAGAAGACCACGTCGAAGAAGACGACGTCAAAGCAGCCCGCGGCGGCGGTGGCGGCTCCAAAGGGGAAGACGGTGGCGATTCAACCGGCAACACCATCGTGCAAGACTCCGATGAAGATGCCCAACATGGAGGTGGCGGTGGTATGGAGAATGTTGACAAGTGAACCATGTCATTTGTCATTTATGTTGGAACAATGTCATTTGTGATTGAACCATGTCATGTTTGGATGAACTATGTTATTTGTGCTTGAACTATGTCATTTTGATTGTTGGAGGATTTTTAGATCCATTTATGCATGAATTATTTGGTGTTTTTTGATCTTCTTTTCATAGATGCAATTGTGTTCTTGTGTTTGTGTTGTGAACAAAAACTCGTCGTTTTCGTGTTTTATGGACCATTTGATGAGTTATTGCCAACAGTTTTTGTGTTCCGGGCGGATTTGCATGGCCTGTAAGACCTGTTACATGTTTGACATATATGACTAAAAACTCGTAGTTTTCGCGTTTTATGGCCGTTTTTATGAGCTATTGTCCACAGTTTTATGGTTCCAGGGCGATTTATAGCAACCTTCAGATCCGGTACATGTTTGAGAGTTATGAACAAAAACTTGTCGTTTTCGTGTTTTATGGACCTTTTGATGAGTTATTGCCAACAGTTTTTGTGCTCCAGGCGGATTTGCATGGCTCGTAAGACCCGTTACATGTTTGAGAGTTATGACCAAAAACTCGTCGTTTTCTTGTTTTATGGTCCATTTCATGAGCTATTGCCCATAGTTTTCGGGTTTTAGGGAAATTTACAATGACCTTAAGACCCGATACATGTTTGAGAGGTATGACAAAAACTCGTCGTTTTCTTGTTTTCTGGCCGTTTTCATGAGCTATTGCCCACATTTTTGGGGTTCCATGGCGAGTTTCATGGCCCATAAGACCCGATACATGTTTGAGAGATATGACCCAAAACTTGTAGTTTTCGTGTTTTATTGGCATTTTCATGAGCTATTGCCCACAGTTTTAGGGTTCCAGGGCGATTTACAGCAACCTTAAGACCCGATACATGTTTGAGAGTTATGAACAAAAACTTACCGTTTTCTTGTTTGATGGCCATTTTCTTGAGTTATTTCCTATAAATTTTAGGGTCTAGGTGGATTTGCATGGCCCGTAAGACCCGTTACATGTTTGAGAGTTATGACCAAAAACTCGTCGTTTTCTTGTTTTATGGTCCTTTTCATGAGCTATTGCCCACAGTTTTCGGGTTTTAGGGAAATTTACAATGACCTTAAGACCCAATACATGTTTGAGAGGTATGACAAAAACTTGTCGTTTTCTTGTTTTCTGGCCGTTTTCATGAGCTATTGCCCACATTTTTGGGGTTCCATGGCGAGTTTCAAACCCCATAAGACCCGATACATGTTTGAGAGATATGACCCAAAACTTGTAGTTTTCGTGTTTTATTGGCATTTTCATGAGCTATTGCCCACAGTTTTAGGGTTCCAGGGCGATTTACAGCAACCTTAAGACCCGATACATGTTTGAGAAATATGAACAAAAACTTATCGTTTTCTTGTTTGATGGCCATTTTCTTGAGTTATTTCCTATAAATTTTGGGGTCTAGGTGGATTTGCATGGCCCGTAAGACCCGTTACATGTTTGAGAGTTATGACCAAAAACTCGTCGTTTTCTTGTTTTATGGTCCTTTTCATGAGCTATTGCCCACAATTTTGGGGTTTTAGGGAAATTTACAACGACCTTAAGACCCGATACATGTTTGAGAATTATGATAAAAACTCGTCGTTTTCTTGTTTTCTGGCCCTTTTCATGAGCTATTGCCCACATTATTGGGGTTCCACGGCGAGTTTCATGGCCCATAAGACCGGATACATGTTTGAGAGATGTGACCAAAACTTGTAGTTTTCGTGTTTTATTGCTGTTTTCATGAGCTATTGCCCACAGTTTTATGGTTCCGAGGCGATTTACAGCTAGCAACTTCAAGACCCGATACATGTTTGAGAGTTATGAACAAAAACTCGTTGTTTTCGTGTTTTCTGGCCGTTTTCGTGAGCTATTTCCTATAGATTTTGGGGTCTAGGTGGATTTGTATGGCCCGTAAGACCCGATACATGTTTGAGAGTTATGACCAAAAACTCGTCCTTTTCTTGTTTTATGGTCCTTTTCATGATCTATTGCCCACAGTTTTGGGGTTTTAGGGAAATTGACAACGACCTTAAGACCCGATAGATGTTTGAGAATTATGACAAAAACTCGTCATTTTCCTGTTTTCTGGCCGTTTTCATGAGCGATTGCCCACATTTTTGGGGTTCCATGGTGAGTTTCATGGCCCATAAGACCGGATACATGTTTGAGAGGTATGACCCAAAACTCATAGTTTTTGCGTTTTATTGCTGTTTTCATGAGCTATTGCCCATAGTTTTATGGTTCCGAGGCGATTTACAGCAACTTTACGACCCGATACATGTTTGAGAGTTATGAATAAAAACTCGTCGTTTTCGTGTTTTCTGGCCGTTTTCATGAGCTATTGCCCACATTTTTGGGGTTCCATGGCGAGTTTCATGGCCCATAAGACTCGATACATGTTTGAGAGATTTGACCGAAAACTCGTAGTTTTCGCGTTGTATTGCCATTTTAATGAGCTATTGCTCACAGTTTTATGGTTCCAAGGCGATTTACAGCAACCTTAAGACCCGATACATGTTTGAGAGTTATGACCAAAAAACTCGTCATTTTCTTGTTTTATGGTCCTTTTCATGATCTATTGCCCACAGTTTTGGGGTTTTAGGGAAATTTACAACGACCTTAAGACCCGATACCTGTTTGAGAATTATGACAAAAACTCGTCATTTTCTTGTTTTCTAGCCGTTATCATGAGCTATTGCCCACATTTTTGGGGTTCCATGGTGAGTTTCATGGCCCATAGGACCGGATACATGTTTGAGAGATATGACCCAAAACTCATAGTTTTCGCGTTTTATTGCTGTTTTCATGAGCTATTGCCCATAGTTTTATGGTTCCGACGCGATTTACAACAACTTTAAGACCCGATACATGTTTGAGAGTTATGAATAAAAACTTGTCGTTTTCGTGTTTTCTGGCCGTTTTCGTGAGCTATTGCCAACATTTTTGGGGTTCCATGGCGAGTTTCATGGCCCATAATACTCGAGACATGTTTGAGATATATGACCCAAAACTCGTAGTTTTCGCGTTTTATTGCCGTTTTCATGAGCTATTGCCCAATGTTTTATGGTTCCAGGGCTATTTATAGAAAACTTAAGACCCGATACATGTTTGAGAGTTATGAACAAAAACTCGTCGATTTCGTGTTTTATGGACCTTTTGATGAGTTATTGCCAACAGTTTTTGTGTTCGTGGCGGATTTGCATGGCCTATAAGACCCGTTACATGTTTGAGAGATATGACTAAAAACTCATAGTTTTCGCATTTTATGGCCGTTTTCATGAGCTATTATCCACAGTTTTATGGTCCATGGAGATTTACAGCAACCTTTAGACCCGATCCATGTTTGAGAGTTATGAACAAAAACTTGTCGTTTTCGTGTTTTATGGACGTTTTGATGAGTTATTGCTCATAGTTTTGGGGTTTTAGGGAAATTTACAACAACCTGAAGACCTGATACATGTTTGAGAATTATGACAAAAACTCGTCGTTTTCTTGTTTTCTGGCCATTTTCATGAGCTATTGCCCACATTTTTGGGGTTCCATGGCGAGTTTCATGGCCCATAAGACCCGATACATGTTTGAGATATATGACCCAAACTCGTAGTTTTCGCGTTTTATTGTCGTTTTCATGAGCTATTGCCCACAGTTTTATGGTTCCAAGGCAATTTAAAGCAACCTTAAGACCCGATACATGTTTGAGAGTTATGAACAAAAACTCATCGTTTTCGTGTTTTATGGACCTTTTGATGAGTTATTGCGTACAGTTTTTGTGTTCCTGGTGGATTTGCATGGCCTGTAAGACCCGTTACATGTTTGAGAGATATGACTAAAAACTCGTAGTTTTCGCGTTTTATGGCCGTTTTCATGAGCTATTGTCCACAGTTTTTATGGTCCAGGGCGATTTACAGCAACCTTAAGACCCGATCCATGTTTGAGAGTTATGAACAAACTTGTCGTTTTCGTGTTTTATGGACGTTTTGATGAGTTATTGCCAACAATTTTTGTGTTCCAGGCGAATTTGCATGGCCCGTAAGACCCGTTACATGTTTGAGAGTTATGACCAAAAACTTATTATTTTCTTGTTTTATGGTCGTTTTCATGAGCTATTGCTCACAGTTTTGGGGTTTTAGGGAAATTTACAACAACGTTAAGACGTGGTACATGTTTGAGAGTTATGACAAAAACTCGTCGTTTTCTTGTTTTCTCGATGTTTTCATGAGCTATTACCTACATTTTTCCGGTTCCGTGGTAAGTTTCGTGGCCCATAAGACCCGATACATGTGTGAGATATATGACCCAAATCTAGTTGTTTTCATGTTTTATTGCCGTTTTCATGAGCTATTGCCCACAATTTTATCGTTCCAGGGCGATTTACAGCAACCTTATGACCCGATACATGTTTGAGAGTTATGAACAAAACCTTGTCGTTTTCTTGTTTGATGGCCATTTTCGTGAGTTATTTCCTATAGTTTTTTGGGTCTAGGTGGATTTGCATGGCCCGTAAGACCCGTTACATGTTTGAGAGTTATGACCAAAAACTCGTCGTTTTCTTGTTTTATGGTCCCTTTCATGAGCTAGTGCCCACAGTTTTGGTGTTTTAGGGAAATTTACAACGACCTTAAGACCCGAAACATGTTTGAGAATTATGAAAAAAACTCGTCGTTTTCTTGTTTTCTGGCCGTTTTCATGAGCTATTACCCACAATTTTGGGGTTCCATGGCGAGTTTCATGGCCCATAAGACCGGATACATGTTTGAGAGATATGACCCAAAACAAATAGTTTTCGCGTTTTATTGCCGTTTTCATGAGCTATTGCGCATAGTTTTATGGTTCCGAGGCGATTTACAGCAACTTTAAGACCCGATACATGTTTGAGAGTTCTGAACAAAAACTCGTTGTTTTCGTGTTTTCTGGCTATTTTCATGAGCTATTGCCCACATTTTTGGGGTTACATGGCGAGTTTCATGGCCCATAAAACCTGATACATGTTTGAGAGATATGACCCAAAACTCGTAGTTTTCATGTTTTATTGTCATTTTCATGATCTATTGCCCACAGTTTTATGGTTCGAGGGCTATTTACAGCAACCTTAAGAACCGATATATGTTTGAGCGTTATGAACAAAAACTCGTCGTTTTCGTGTTTTATGGACCTTTTGATGAGTTATTGCCAACATTTTTTGTGTTCCAGGCGGATTTGCATGACCTGTAAGACCCGTTACATGTTTGAGAGTTATGACTATAACCTCGTAATTTTCCCGTTTTATGGCCGTTTTCATGAGCTACTGTCCACAGTTTTATGGTTCCTGGGCGATTTACAGCAACCTTAAGACCCGGCACATGCTTGAGAGTTATGAACAAAAACTTGTCGTTTTCGTGTTTTATGGACCTTTTGATGAGTTATTGCCAACCGTTTTTGTGCTCCAGGCGAATTCATGGCCCGTAAAACCCGTTACATGTTTGAGAGTTATGACCAAAAACTCGTCGTTTTCTTGTTTTATGGTCGTTTTAATGAGCTATTGTCCACAATTTTGAGGTTTTATGGAAATTTACACGACCTTAAGAACCGATACATGTTTGAGAGTTATGAACAAAAACTCGTTCTTTTCGTGTATCTGGTTGTTTTCATGAGCTATTGCCCACATTTTTGGGGTTCCATGGCGAGTTTCATGGCCCATAAGACCCGATACATGTTTGAGAGATATGACCCAAAAACCATAGTTTTCGCGTTTTATTGCCATTTTCATGAGCTATTGCCCACAGTTTTATGGTTCTAGGGCGATTTATAGCAACCTTAAGACTCGATACATGTTTGAGAGTTTTTAACAAAAACTCGTCGTTTTCGTGTTTTATGGACCTTTTGATGAGTTATTGCCAACGTTTTGTGTTCTGGATTTGCATGCCCCAAGAGCCGTTACATGTTTAAGAGATATGACTAAAAACTCGTAGTTTTTGCGGTTTATGGCCGTTTTCATGAGCTATTGTCCACAGTTTTATGGTTTCTGGGCGATTTACAGCAACCTTAAGACCCGATTCATGTTTGAGAGTTATGAACAAAAACTCGTCGTTTTCGTGTTTTCTGGACGTTTTCATGAGCTATTGCCCACATTTTTGCGGTTCCTTGGCGAGTTTCATGGCCCATAAGACCTGATACATGTTTGAGATATATGACCCAAAACTCATAGTTTTCTCGTTTTATTGCCGTTTTCATGAGCTATTGTCCACAGTTTTATGGTTCAAGGTGATTTACAGTAACCTTAAGAACCGATACATGTTTGAGAGTTATGAACAAAAACTCGTCGTTTTCGTGTTTTATGGACCTTTAGATGTGTTATTGCCAACAGTTTTTTTGTTCTAGGCGGATTTGCATGACCTGTAAGACCCGTTACATGTTTGAGAGATATGACTAAAACCTCGCAATTTTCCCGTTTTATGGCCGTTTTCATGAGCTATTGTCCACGGTTTTATGGTTCCTGCGCGATTTACAGCAACCTTAAGACCCGGCACATGTTTGAGAGTTATGAACAAAAACTTGTCGTTTTCGTGTTTTATGGACCTTTTGATGAGTTATTGCCAATAGATTTTGTGCTCCAGGCGGATTCATGGCCCGTAAAACCCGTTACATGTTTGAGAGTTATGACCAAACACTCGTTGTTTTCTTGTTTTATGGTCGTTTTCATGAGCTATTGCCCACAATTTTGAGGTTTTATGGAAATTTACAACGACCTTAAGAACCGATACATGTTTGAGAGTTATGAACAAAAACTCGTTCTTTTCGTGTATCTGGCTGTTTTCATGAGCTATTGCCCACATTTTTGGGGTTCCATGGCGAGTTTCATGGCCCATAAGACCCGATACATGTTTGAGAGATATGACCCCAAAAACATAGTTTTCGCGTTTTATTACCATTTTCATGAGCTATTGCCCACAATTTTATGTTTCTAGGGCGATTTATAGCAACCTTAAGACTCGATACATGTTTGAGAGTTTTTAACAAAAACTCGTCGTTTTCGTGTTTTATGAACCTTTTGATGAGTTATTGCCAACAGTTTTTGTGTTCCTGGCGGATTTGCATGCCCTGTAAGAGCCGTTACATGTTTAAGAGATATGACTAAAAACTCGTAGTTTTTGCGGTTTATGGCCGTTTTCATGAGCTATTGTCCACAGTTTTATGGTTTCTGGGCGATTTACAGCAACCTTAAGACCCGATACATGTTTGAGAGTTATGAACAAAAACTTGTCGTTTTCGTGTTTTCTGGACGTTTTCATGAGCTATTGCCCACATTTTTGGGGTTCCTTGTCGAGTTTCATGGCCCATAAGACCTGATACATGTTTGAGATATATGACCCAAAACTCATAGTTTTCTCGTTTTATTGCCGTTTTCATGAGCTATTGTCCACAGCTTTATGGTTCAAGGCGATTTACAGTAACCTTAAGAACCGATACATGTTTGAGAGTTATGAACAAAAACTCGTCGTTTTCGTGTTTTATGGACCTTTTGATGAGCTATTGCCAACAGTTTTTGTGTTCCAGGCGGATTTGCATGACCTGTAAGACCCGTTACATGTTTGAGAGATATGACTAAAACCTCGTAATTTTCCCGTTTTATGGCCGTTTTCATGAGCTATTGTCCACGGTTTTATGGTTCCTGGGCGATTTACAGCAACCTTAAGACCCGGCACATGTTTGAGAGTTATGAACAAAAACTTGTCGTTTTCGTGTTTTATGGACCTTTTGATGAGTTATTGCCAATAGTTTTTGTGCTCCAGGCGGATTCATGGCCCGTAAAACCCGTTACATGTTTGAGAGTTATGACCAAAAACTCATCGTTTTCTTGTTTTATGGTCGTTTTCATGAGCTATTGCCCACAATTTTGAGGTTTTATGGAAATTTACAACGACCTTAAGAACCGATACATGTTTGAGAGTTATGAACAAAAACTCGTTCTTTTCGTGTATCTGGCTGTTTTCATGAGCTATTGCCCACATTTTTGGGGTTCCATGGCGAGTTTCATGGCCCATAAGACCCGATACATGTTTGAGAGATATGACCCAAAAACCATAGTTTTCGCGTTTTATTGCCATTTTCATGAGCTATTGCCCACAGTTTTATGGTTCTAGGGCGATTTATAGCAACCTTAAGACTCGATACATGTTTGAGAGTTTTAACAAAAACTTCGTGCTTTCGTGTTTTATGGACCTTTTGATGAGTTATTGCCACATTTTTGTGTTCTGGCGGATTTGCATGCCTGTAAGCCGTTACATGTTTAAGAGATATGACTAAAAACTTCGTAGTTTTTTGCGGTTTATAGCCGTTTTCATGAGCTATTGTCCACAGTTTTATGGTTTCTGGGCGATTTACAGCAACCTTAAGACCCGATACATGTTTGAGAGTTATGAAAAAAAACTTGTCGTTTTCGTGTTTTCTGGACGTTTTCATGAGCTATTGCCCACATTTTTGGGGTTCCCTGGCGAGTTTCATGGCCCATAAGACCTGATACATGTTTGAGATATATGACCCAAAACTCATAGTTTTCGCGTTTTATTGCCGTTTTCATGAGCTTTTGTCCATAGTTTTATGGTTCCAAGGTGATTTACATCAAACTTAAGACCCGATACATGTTTGAGAGTTATGAACAAAAACTCGTAGTTTTCGTGTTTTATGGACCTTTTGATGAGTTATTGCCAACAGTTTTTGTGTTCTAGGCGGATTTGCATGACCTGTAAGACCCGTTACATGTTTGAGAGATATGACTAAAAACTCGTAATTTTCCTATTTTATGGCCGTTTTCATGAGCTATTGTCCACGGTTTTATGGTTCCTGGGCGATTTACAGCAACCTTAAGACCCGGCACATGTTTCAGAGTTATGAACAAAAACTTGTCGTTTTCGTGTTTTATGGAGCTTTGGATGAGTTATTGCCAACAGTTTTTGTGCTCCAAAGTGATTGCATGGCGTAAAACCCGTTACATGTTTGAGAGTTATGACCAAAAACTCGTCGTTTTCTTGATTTATGGTCGTTTTCAGGAGCTATTTCCCACAATTTTGAGGTTTTATGGAAATTTACAACGACCTTAAGACCCGATACATGTTTGAGAGTTATGAACAAAAACTCGTTCTTTTCGTGTATCTGGCTGTTTTCATGAGCTATTGCCCATATTTTTGGGGTTCCATGGCCCATAAGACCCGATACATGTTTGAGAGATATGACCCAAAAACCATAGTTTTCGCGTTTTATTACCATTTTCATGTGCTATTGCCCACAGTTTTATGGTTCTAGGGCGATTTATAGCAACCTTAAGACTCGATACATGTTTGAGAGTTTTTAACAAAAACTCGTCGTTTTCGTGTTTTATGGACCTTTTGATGAGTTATTGCCAACAGTTTTTGTGTTCCTGGCGGATTTGCATGGCCTGTAAGAGCCGTTACATGTTTAAGAGATATGACTAAAAACTCGTAGTTTTTGCGGTTTATGGCCGTTTTCATGAGCTATTGTCCACAGTTTTATGGTTTCTGGGCGATTTACAGCAACCTTAAGACCCGATACATGTTTGAGAGTTATGAACAAAAACTTGTCGTTTTCGTGTTTTCTGGACGTTTTCATGAGCTATTGCCCACATTTTTGGGGTTCCCTGGCGAGTTTCATGGCCCATAAGACCTGATACATGTTTGAGATATATGACCCAAAACTCATAGTTTTTGCGTTTTATTGCCGTTTTCATGAGCTATTGTCCATAGTTTTATGGTTCCAAGGCGATTTACAGCAAACTTAAGACCCGATACATGTTTGAGAGTTATGAACAAAAACTCGTCGTTTTCGTGTTTTATGGACCTTTTGATGAGTTATTGCCAACAGTGTTTGTGTTCCTGGCGGATTTGCAGGGCCTGTAAGACCCCTTACATGTTTGAGAGGTATGACTAAAACAGTTTTCGCGTTTTATGGCCGTTTTCCTGAGCTATTATCCACAATTTTATGGTCCAGGGCGATTTACAGCAACCTTTAGACCCGATCCATGTTTGAGAGTTATGAACAAAAACTTGTCGTTTTCGTGTTTTATGGACCTTTTGATGAGTTATTGCCAACAGTTTTTGTGTTCCAGGCGGATTTGCATGGCCCATAAGACACATTACATGTTTGAGAGTTATGAGTAAAAACTTGTCATTTTCTTGTTTTATGGTCGTTTTCATGAGCTATTGCTCATAGTTTTAGGGTTTTAGGGAAATTTACAACAACCTTAATACCTGATACATGTTTGAGAGTTATGACAAAAACTCGTCGTTTTCTTGTTTTCTGGCCGTTTTCATGAGCTATTGCCCACATTTTTGGGGTTCGATGGAGAGTTTCATGGCCCATAAGACACGATACATGTTTGAGATATATGACCCAAAACTCGTAGTTTTCACTTCTTATTGCCGTTTTCATGAGCTATTACCCACAGTTTTATGGTTCCAAGGCGATTTACAGGAAACTTAAGACCCGGTACATGTTTGAGAGTTATGAACAAAAACTCGTTCTTTTCGTGTATCTGGCTGTTTTCATGAGCTATTGCCCACATTTTTGGGGTTCCATGGCGAGTTTCATGGCCCATAAGACCCGATACATGTTTGAGAGATATGACCCAAAAACCATAGTTTTCGCGTTTTATTGCCATTTTCATGAGCTATTGCCCACAGTTTTATGGTTCTAGGGCGATTTATAGCAACCTTAAGACTCGATACATGTTTGAGAGTTTTTAACAAAAACTCGTCGTTTTCGTGTTTTATGGACCTTTTGATGAGTTATTGCCAACAGTTTTTGTGTTCCTGGCGGATTTGCATGCCCTGTAAGAGCCGTTACATGTTTAAGAGATATGACTAAAAACTCGTAGTTTTTGCGGTTTATGGCCGTTTTCATGAGCTATTGTCCACAGTTTTATGGTTTCTGGGCGATTTACAGCAACCTTAAGACCCGATACATGTTTGAGAGTTATGAAAAAAAACTTGTCGTTTTCGTGTTTTCTGGACGTTTTCATGAGCTATTGCCCACATTTTTGGGGTTCCCTGGCGAGTTTCATGGCCCATAAGACCTGATACATGTTTGAGATATATGACCCAAAACTCATAGTTTTCGCGTTTTATTGCCGTTTTCATGAGCTTTTGTCCATAGTTTTATGGTTCCAAGGTGATTTACATCAAACTTAAGACCCGATACATTTTTGAGAGTTATGAACAAAAACTCGTAGTTTTCGTGTTTTATGGACCTTTTGATGAGTTATTGCCAACAGTTTTTGTGTTCTAGGCGGATTTGCATGACCTGTAAGACCCGTTACATGTTTGAGAGATATGACTAAAAACTCGTAATTTTCCTATTTTATGGCCGTTTTCATGAGCTATTGTCCACGGTTTTATGGTTCCTGGGCGATTTACAGCAACCTTAAGACCCGGCACATGTTTCAGAGTTATGAACAAAAACTTGTCGTTTTCGTGTTTTATGGACCTTTGGATGAGTTATTGCCAACAGTTTTTGTGCTCCAGGCGGATTTGCATGGCCCGTAAAACCCGTTACATGTTTGAGAGTTATGACCAAAAACTCGTCGTTTTCTTGATTTATGGTCGTTTTCAGGAGCTATTTCCCACAATTTTGAGGTTTTATGGAAATTTACAACGACCTTAAGACCCGATACATGTTTGAGAGTTATGAACAAAAACTCGTTCTTTTCGTGTATCTGGCTGTTTTCATGAGCTATTGCCCACATTTTTGGGGTTCCATGGCGAGTTTCATGGCCCATAAGACCCGATACATGTTTGAGAGATATGACCCAAAAACCATAGTTTTCGCGTTTTATTGCCATTTTCATGAGCTATTGCCCACAGTTTTATGGTTCTAGGGCGATTTATAGCAACCTTAAGACTCGATACATGTTTGAGAGTTTTTAACAAAAACTCGTCGTTTTCGTGTTTTATGGACCTTTTGATGAGTTATTGCCAACAGTTTTTGTGTTCCTGGCGGAATTGCCTTTGTAAGCCGTTACATGTTTAAGAGATATGACTAAAAACTCGTAGTTTTTGCGGTTTATGGCCGTTTTCATGAGCTATTGTCCACAGTTTTATGGTTTCTGGGCGATTTACAGCAACCTTAAGACCCGATACATGTTTAAGAGTTATGAATAAAAACTTGTCGTTTTCGTGTTTTCTGGACGTTTTCATGAGCTATTGCCCACATTTTTGGGGTTCCCTGGCGAGTTTCATGGCCCATAAGACCTGATACATGTTTGAGATATATGACCCAAAACTCATAGTTTTTGCTTTTTATTGCCGTTTTCATGAGCTATTGTCCATAGTTTTATGGTTCCAAGGAGATTTACAGCAAACTTAAGACCCGATACATGTTTGAGAGTTATGAACAAAAACTCGTCGTTTTCGTGTTTTATGGACCTTTTGATGAGTTATTGCCAACAGTGTTTGTGTTCCTGGCGGATTTGCAGGGCCTGTAAGACCCCTTACATGTTTGAGAGGTATGACTAAAACAGTTTTCGCGTTTTATGGCCGTTTTCCTGGGCTATTATCCACAGTTTTATGGTCCAGGGCGATTTACAGCAACCTTTAGACCCGATCCATGTTTGAGAGTTATGAACAAAAACTTGTCGTTTTCGTGTTTTATGGACCTTTTGATGAGTTATTGCCAACAGTTTTTGTGTTCCAGGCGGATTTGCATGGCCCGTAAGACGCTTTACATGTTTGAGAGTTATGAGTAAAAACTTGTCATTTTCTTGTTTTATGGTCGTTTTCATGAGCTATTGCTCATAGTTTTGGGGTTTTAGGGAAATTTACAACAACCTTAAGACCTGATACATGTTTGAGAGTTATGACAAAAACTCGTCGTTTTCTTGTTTTCTGGCCGTTTTCATGAGCTATTGCCCACATTTTTGGGGTTCGATGGAGAGTTTCATGGCGCATAAGACCCGATACATGTTTGAGATATATGACCCAAAACTCGTAGTTTTCACTTTTTATTGCCGTTTTCATGAGCTATTACCCACAGTTTTATGGTTCCAAGGCGATTTACAGCAAACTTAAGACCCGGTACATGTTTGAGAGTTATGAACAAAAACTCGTTCTTTTCGTGTATCTGGCTGTTTTCATGAGCTATTGCCCACATTTTTGGGGTTCCATGGCGAGTTTCATGGCCCATAAGACCCGATACATGTTTGAGAGATATGACCCAAAAACCATAGTTTTCGCGTTTTATTGCCATTTTCATGAGCTATTGCCCACAGTTTTATGGTTCTAGGGCGATTTATAGCAACCTTAAGACTCGATACATGTTTGAGAGTTTTTAACAAAACTTCGCGTTTTGTTTTATGGACCTTTTGATGAGTTATTGCCAACAGTTTTTGTGTTCCTGGCGGATTTGCATGCCCTGTAAGAGCCTTTACATGTTTAAGAGATATGACTAAAAACTCGTAGTTTTTGCGGTTTATGGCCGTTTTCATGAGCTATTTTCCACAGTTTTATGGTTTCTGGGCAATTTACAGCAACCTTAAGACCCGATACATGTTTGAGAGTTATGAAAAAAAACTTGTCGTTTTCGTGTTTTCTGGACGTTTTCATGAGCTATTGCCCACATTTTTGGGGTTCCCTGGCGAGTTTCATGGCCCATAAGACCTGATACATCTTTGAGATATATGACCCAAAACTCATAGTTTTCGCGTGTTATTGCCGTTTTCATGAGCTTTTGTCCATAGTTTTATGGTTCCAAGGTGATTTACATCAAACTTAAGACCCGATACATGTTTGAGAGTTATGAACAAAAACTCGTAGTTTTCGTGTTTTATGGACCTTTTGATGAGTTATTGCCAACAGTTTTTGTGTTCTAGGCGGATTTGCATGACCTGTAAGACCCGTTACATGTTTGAGAGATATGACTAAAAACTCGTAATTTTCCTATTTTATGGCCGTTTTCATGAGCTATTGTCCACGGTTTTATGGTTCCTGGGCGATTTACAGCAACCTTAAGACCCGGCACATGTTTCAGAGTTATGAACAAAAACTTGTCGTTTTCGTGTTTTATGGACCTTTGGATGAGTTATTGCCAACAGTTTTTGTGCTCCAGGCGGATTTGCATGGCCCGTAAAACCCATTACATGTTTGAGAGTTATGACCAAAAACTCGTCGTTTTCTTGATTTATGGTCGTTTTCATGAGCTATTTCCCACAATTTTGAGGTTTTATGGAAATTTACAACGACCTTTAGACCTGATACATGTTTGAGAGTTATGAACAAAAACTCGTTCTTTTCGTGTATCTGGCTGTTTTCATGAGCTATTGCCCACATTTTTGGGGTTCGATGGCGAGTTTCATGGCCCATAAGACCCGATACATGTTTGAGAGATATGACCCAAAAACCATAGTTTTCACGTTTTATTACCATTTTCATGAGTTATTGCCCACAGTTTTATGGTTCTAGGGCGATTTATAGCAACCTTAAGACTCGATACATGTTTGAGAGTTTTTAACAAAAACTCGTCGTTTTCGTGTTTTATGGACCTTTTGATGAGTTATTGCCAACAGTTTTTGTGTTCCTGGCGGATTTGTAAGACCGTTACATGTTTAAGAGATATGACTAAAACTTCGTAGTTTTGCGGTTTATGGCCGCTTTTCATGAGCTATTGTCCACGTTTTATGGTTTCGGGCGACAACAACCTTAAGACCCGATACATGTTTAAGAGTTATGAATAAAACTTGTCGTTTCGTGTTTTCGGGCGTTTTCATGAGCTATTGCCCACATTTTGGGGTTCCTGGCGAGTTTCATGGCCCATAAGACTGATACATGTTTGAGATATATGACCCAAAACTCATAGTTTTGCGTTTTATTGCCGTTTTCATGAGCTATTGTCCATAGTTTTATGGTTCCAAGGCGATTTACAAAACTTAAGACCCGATACATGTTTGAGAGTTATGAACAAAAACTTCGTGCTTTCGTGTTTTATGGACCTTTTGATGAGTTATTGCCAATGTGTTTGTGTTCTGGATTTGCAGGGCTGTAAGACCCTTACATGTTTGAGAGGTATGACTAAAACAGTTTTCGCGTTTATGGCCGCTTTTCGAGATATTATCCACAATTTTATGGTCAGGCGATTTACGCAACCTTTAGACCCGATCCATGTTTGAGAGTTATGAACAAAAACTTGTCGCTTTCGTGTTTTATGGACCTTTGATGAGTTATTGCCACGCTTTTTGTGTTCCAGGCGGATTTGCATGGCCCATAAGACACATTACATGTTTGAGAGTTATGAGTAAAAACTTGTCATTTTCTTGTTTTATGGTCGTTTTCATGAGCTATTGCTCATAGTTTTAGGGTTTTAGGGAAATTTACAACAACCTTAATACCTGATACATGTTTGAGAGTTATGACAAAAACTCGTCGTTTTCTTGTTTTCTGGCCGTTTTCATGAGCTATTGCCCACATTTTTGGGGTTCGATGGAGAGTTTCATGGCCCATAAGACCCGATACATGTTTGAGATATATGACCCTAAACTCGTAGTTTTCACTTCTTATTGTCGTTTTCATGAGCTATTACCCACAGTTTTATGGTTCCAAGGCGATTTACAGCAAACTTAAGACCCGGTACATGTTTGAGAGTTATGAACAAAAACTCGTCGTTTTCGTGTTTTATGGACCTTTTGATGAGTTATTGCCAATAGTTTTTGTGTTCCTGGCGGATTTGCATGGCCTGTAAGAGTCGTTACATGTTTGAGAGATATGACAAAAAACTCGTAGTTTTCGTGTTTTATGGCCGTTTTCATGAGCTATTGTCCACAGTTTTATGGTCCAGGGCGATTTACAGCAACCTTTAGACCCGATCCATGTTTGAGAGTTATGAATAAAAACTTGTCGTTTTCGTGTTTTATGGACCTTTGATGAGTTATTGCCAACAGTTTTTGTGTTCGAGGCGGATTTGCATGGCCCGTAAGACCCGTTACATGTTTGAGGGTTATGACCAAAAACTTGTCATTTTCTTGTTTTATGGTCGTTTTCATGAGCTATTGCTCATAGTTTTGGGGTTTTAGGGAAATTTACAACAACCTTAAGACCTGATACATGTTTGAGAGTTATGACAAAAACTCGTCGTTTTCTTGTTTTCTGGCCGTTTTCATGAGCTATTGTCCACATTTTTGGGGTTCCATGGCGAGTTTCATGGCTCATAAGACCCGATACATGTTTGATATAAATGACCCAAAACTCGTAGTTTTCGCGTTTTATTGCCGTTTTCATGAGCTATTACCCACAGTTTTATGGTTCCAAGGCGATTTACAGCAAACTTAAGACCCGATACATGTTTGAGAGTTATGAACAAAAACTCGTCGTTTTCGTGTTTTATGGACCTTTTGATGAGTTATTGCCAACAGTTTTTGTGTTCCTGGCGGATTTGCATGGCCTGTAAGAGCCATTACATGTTTGAGAGATAAGACTAAAAATCGTAGTTTTCGCGTTTTATGGCCGTTTTCATGAGCTATTGTCCACAGTTTTATGGTCCAGGGCGATTTACAACAACCTTTATACCCGATCCATGTTTGAGAGTTATGAACAAAAACTTGTCGTTTTCGTGTTTTATGGACCTTTTGATGAGTTATTGCCAACAGTTTTTGTGTTCCAGGCGGATTTGCATGGACCGTAAGACCCGTTACATGTTTGAGAGTTATGACCAAAAACTTGTCATTTTCTTGTTTTATGGTCGTTTTCATGAGTTGTTGTTCACGGTTTTGGGGTTTTAGGGAAATTTACAACAACCTTAAGACCTGATACATGTTTGAGAGTTATGACAAAACTCGCTGCTTTCTTGTTTTTTTCGACGTTTTCATGAGCTATTGCCTATTTTTGGGGTTCCGTGGCAAGTTTCGTGGCCCGAAGACCCGATACATGTTTGAGAGATATGACCCAAAACTCGTAGTTTTCGCGTTTTATTGCCGCTTTTCATGAGATATTACCCATAGTTTTATGGTTCCAAGGCGATTTACAGCAAACTTAAGACCCGATACATGTTTGAGAGTGATGAACAAAAGTCGCTGCGTTTCGTGTTTTATGGACCTTTTCATGAGTTATTGCCAGCTTTTTGTGTTCTGGCGATTTGGCATGGCATGTAAGAGTCGTTACATGTTTGAGAGATATGACTAAAAACTCGTAGTTTTCGCGTTTTATGGCCGTTTTCATGAGCTATTGTCCACAGTTTTATGGTCCAGGGCGATTTACAGCAACCTTTAGACCCGATCCATGTTTGAGAGTTATGAACAAAAACTTGTCGTTTTCGTGTTTTATGGACCTTTTGATGAGTTATTGCCAACAGTTTTTGTATTCGAGGCGGATTTGCATGGCCCATAAGACCCGTTACATGTTTGAGGGTTATGACCAAAAACTTGTCATTTTCTTGTTTTATGGTTGTTTTCATGAGCTATTGCTCATAGTTTTGGGGTTTTAGGGAAATTTACAACAACCTTAAGACCTGATACATGTTTGAGAGTTATGACAAAAACTCGTTGTTTTCTTGTTTTCTGGCCTTTTTCATGAGCTATTGCCCACATTTTTGGGGTTCCATGGCGAGTTTCATGGCCCATAAGACCCGATACATGTTTGAGATATATGACCCAAAACTCGTAGTTTTCGCGTTTTATTGCCGTTTTCATGAGCTATTACCCACAGTTTTATGGTTCCAAGGCGATTTACAGCAAACTTAAGACCCGATACATGTTTGAGAGTTATGAACAAAAACTCGTCGTTTTCGTGTTTTATGGACCTTTTGATGAGTTATTGCCAACAGTTTTTGTGTTCCTGGCGGATTTGCATGGCCTGTAAGAGCCGTTACATGTTTGAGAGATATGACTAAAACTCGTAGTTTTCGCGTTTTATGGCCGTTTTCATGAGCTATTGTCCACAGTTTTATGGTCCAGGGCGATTTACAACAACCTTTAGACCCGATCCATGTTTGAGAGTTATGAACAAAAACTTGTCGTTTTCGTGTTTTATGGACCTTTTGATGAGTTATTGCCAACAATTTTTGTGTTCCAGGCGGATTTGCATGGCCCGTAAGACCCGTTACATGTTTGAGATTTATGACCAAAAACTTGTCATTTTCTTGTTTTATGGTCGTTTTCATGAGTTGTTGCTCACGGTTTTGGGGTTTTACGGAAATTTACAACAACCTTAAGACCTGATACATGTTTGAGAGTTATGACAAAACTAAATCGTTTTCTTGTTTTAGCGTTTTCATGAGCTATTGCCTACATTTTTCGGGTTCCGTGGCAAGTTTCGTGGCCCATAAGACCCGATACATGTTTGAGAGATATGACCCAAAACTCGTAGTTTTCGCGTTTTATTGCCGTTTTCATGAGCTATTACCCACAGTTTTATGGTTCCAAGGCGATTTAAAGCAAACTTAAGACCCGATACATGTTTGAGAGTTAAGAACAAAAACAGATAGATGTTTGAGAGATATGACCAAAACTCATAGTTTTCGCATTTTATTGCTGTTTTCATGAGCTATTGCCCACAGTTTTATGGTTCCGAGGCGATTTACAGCAACTTGAAGACCCGCTACATGTTTGAGAGTTATGAACAAAAACTCGTCGTTTTCGTGTTTTCTGGCCGTTTTCGTGAGCTATTTCCTATAGTTTTTGGGGTCTAGGTGGATTTGCATGGCCCGTAAGACCCATTACATGTTTGAGAGTTATGACCAAAAACTCGTCGTTTTCTTGTTTTATGGTCCTTTTCATGAGCTATTGCCCACAGTTTTGGGGTTTTAGAGCATCTCCAGCAGGCGCTCTATAATAGCATGCTTAAATACCTTTTTAAATAAGCCTCCAGTGCTCTAAAATAGGCCAGGTGTTTAAAATAGCGCTTGGACAATATTTAGCGGCGTTTGCGGCTATTTTGCGCTTATCCCGAAGGCCCAATTTGTGCTCGGCTCGCCATTTACGCCACCAACTGCAACACCAATGGATCTCATGAAAGGCGCTGGCGGGCTCTCCGGCCGCCGCCGGTTATGGTGCATATGGATTCCCTCCCACTCCCTACTCGGCTGACGAAGAATACCACGTTGAAGAACACGACGTCGAAGCGGCCCGCGGCGGCGGTGGCGGCTCCAACGGGGAAGGGGGTGGCGATTCAACCGGCAACACCATCGTGCAAGACTCCGATGAAGATGCCCAACATGGAGGTGGCGGTGGTATGGAGAATGTTGACAAGTGAACCATATCATTTGTCATTTGTGTTGGAACAATGTCATTTGTGTTTGAACCATGTCATGTTTGGATGAACTATGTTATTTGTGCTTGAACTATGTCATTTTGATGGTTGGAGGATTTTTAGATCCATTTATGCATGAATTATTTGGTGTTTTTTGATCTTCTTTTCATAGATGAAATTATGTTCTTGTGTTTGTGCCGTCAGGCGCGCTTAAAGTCACAACAGTGGGAGAGGCAGCAATGCTTGCATTTTAGAGCCTCCGGTCGTGGTGGTTAATGCAACACAAGAACGGATAAGTAAGGCTATCCAAAGTTTGCAGCGCTCTAAAATACATCCTCTGCTGGAGATGCTCTTAGGGAAATTTACAACGACCTTAAGACCCGATACATGTTTGAGAATTATGACAAAAACTCGTCGTTTTCTTGTTTTCTGGCCGTTTTCATGAGCTATTGCCCGCATTATTGGGGTTCCACGACCTGTTTCATGGCCCATAAGACCGGATACATGTTTAAGAGATATGACCAAAACATGTAGTTTTCGTGTTTTATTGCTGTTTTCATGAGCTATTGCCCATAGTTTTATGGTTCCGAAGCGATTTACAGCAACTTGAAGACCCGATACATGTTTGAGAGTTATGAACAAAAACTCGTCGTTTTCTTGTTTTCTGGCCGTTTTCATGAGCTATTGCCCACATTATTGGGGTTCCACGGCGAGTTTCATGGCCCATAAGACCGGATACATGTTTGAGAGATTTGACCAAAACTCATAATTTTCACATTTTATTGCTGTTTTCATGAGCTATTGCCCACACTTTTATGGTTCCGAGGCGATTTACAACAACTTTAAGACCCGAAACATGTTCGAGAGTTATGTACAAAAACTGGTCGTTTTCGTGTTTTCTGGCCGTTTTCATGAGCTATTGCCCACATTTTTGGGGTTCCATGGCGAGTTTCATGGCCCATAAGACTCGATACATGTTTGCGAGATTTGACCCAAAACTCATAGTTTTCGCGTTGTATTGCCGTTTTGATGAGCTATTGCCCATTGTTTTATGGTTCCAGGGCGATTTACAGCAACCTTAAGACCCGATACATGTTTGAGAGTTATGAACAAAAAGTTGTCGTTTTCATGTTTTATGGACCTTTTGATAAGTTATTGCCAACAATTTTTGTGTTTTGGGCGGATTTGCATGTTGTGTAAGACTCGTTACATGTTTGAGAGATATGACTAAAAACTCGTAGTTTTCGCATTTTATGGCCGTTTTCATGAGCTATTGTCCACATTTATATGGTTCAAGGGCGATTTACAGCAACCTTAAAACCCGATACATGTTTCAGAGTTCTGAAAAAATCTTGTCGTTTCCGTGTTTTATGGGACCTTTTGATGAGTTATTGCCAATAGTTTTTGTGCTCTAGGCGGATTTGCATGGCCCGTAAGACCCATTACATGTTTGAGAGTTATGACCAAAACTCACCGTTTTCTTGTTTCATGGTCCTTTTCATGAGCTATTGCCCACAGTTTTCGGGTTTTAGGTAAATTTACAACAACCTAAAGACCCGATACATGTTTGAGAGTTATGAAAAAAACTCGTTGTTTTCTTGTTTTCTGGCCGTTTTCATGAGCTATTGCCCATATTTTTGGGGTTCCATGGCGAGTTCCATGCCCCATAAGACCCGATACGTGATTGAGAGATATGACCCAAAACTCGTTGTTTTCGCGTTTTATTGCCGTTTTCATGAGCTATTGCCCACAGTTTTATGGTTCCAGGGCGATTTACAGGAACCTTAATACCCGATACATGTTTGAGAGTTATGAACAAAAACTTATTGTTTTCTTGTTTGATGGCCATTTTCGTGAGTTATTTCCTATAGTTTTTGGGGTCTAGGTGGATTTGCATGTCCCGTAAGACCCGTTACATGTTTGAGAGTTATGACAAAAACTCGTCGTTTTCTTGTTTTATGGTCCTTTTCATGAGCTATTGCTCATAGTTTAGGGGAAATTTATAACGACCTTAAGACCGATACATGTTTGAGAATTATGACTAAAACTCGTCGTTTCCTTGTTTTCTAGCCGTTTTCATGAGCCATTGCCCACATTTTTGGGGTTCCATGGCGAGTTTCATGGCCCATAAGACCGGATACATGTTTGAGAGATATGACCCAAAACTCATAGTTTTCGCGTTTTATTCCCGTTTTCATGAGCTATTGCCCACAGTTTTATGGTTCCAAGGCGATTTACAGCAACTTTAAGACCCGATACATGTTTGAGAGTTATGAACAAAAACTTGTCGTTTTCGTGTTTTCTGGACGTTTTCATGAGCTATTGCCCACATTTTTGGGGTTCCATGGCCCATAAGACTCGATACATGTTTGCGAGATTTGACCCAAAACCCGTAGTTTTCGCGTTGTATTGCCGTTTCCATGAGCTATTGCCCATAGTTTTATGGTTTCACGGCGATTTACAGCAACCTTAAGACCCGATACATGTTTGAGAGTTATGAACAAAAACTTGTCGTTTTCGTGTTTTATGGACCTTTTGATAAGTTATTGCCAACAGTTTTTGTGTTTTGGGCGGATTTGCATGGCGTGTAAGACTCGTTACATGTATCAGAGATATGACTAAAAACTCAAAGTTTTCGCATTTTATGGCCATTTTCATGAGCTATTGTCCACATTTATATGGTTCCAAGAGTGATTTACAGCAACCTTAAGACCCGATACATGTTTGAGAGTTATGAATTAAACTTGTCGTTTTCGTGTTTTATGGACCTTTTGATGAGTTATTGCCAATAGTTTTTGTGCTCTAGGCGGATTTGCATGGCCCGTAAGACCCATTACATGTTTGAAAGTTATGACCAAAACTTCTGTTTTCTTGTTTTATGGTCCTTTTCATGAGCTATTGCCCAGAGTTTTCGGGTTTTAGGGAAATTTACAACGACCTTAAGACCCGATACATGTTTGAGAATTATGACAAAAACTCGTCGTTTTCTTGTTTTCTGGCCGTTTTCATGAGCCATTGCCCACATTTTTGGGGTTCCATGGCGAGTTTCATGGCCCATAAGACCGGATACATGTTTGAGAGATATGACCCAAAACTCATAGTTTTCGCGTTTTATTGCCGTTTTCATGAGCTATTGCCCACAGTTTTATGGTTCCGAGGCGATTTACAGCAACTTTAAGACCCGATACATGTTTGAGAGTTATGAACACAAACTCGTTTTCGTTTTCGGCGTTTTCATGAGCTATTGCCCACATTTTGGGGTTCCATGGTGAGTTTCATGACCCATAAGACCCGATACATGTTTGAGAGACATGACCCAAAACTTCGTAGTTTCGAGTTCTATTCTGTTTTCATGAGCTATTGCCCACAGTTTATGGTTCGAGGCGATTTACAACCTTAAGACCCGATACATGTTTGAGAGTTATGAACAAAAACTTGTCGTTTTGTGTTTTATGCACCTTTTGATAAGTTATTGCCGTCAGTTTTTGTGTTCTGGGCGGATTTGCATGGCATGTGAGACTCGTTACATGTATCAGAGATATGACTAAAAACTCATAGTTCTCGCATTTTATGGCCGTTTTCATGAGCTATTGTCCACATTTTTATGGTTCCAAGGCGATTTACAACAACCTTAATACCCGATACATGTTTGAGAGTTATGAAAAAAACTTGTCGTCTTCGTGTTTTATGGACCTTTTGATGAGTTATTGCCAATAGTTTTTGTGCTCTAGGCGGATTTGCATGGCCCGTAAGACCCATTACATGTTTGAGAGTTATGACCAAAAACTCATCGTTTTCTTGTTTTATGGTCCTTTTCATGAGCTATTGCCCAGGGTTTTCAGATTTTAGGGAAATTTACTACGACCTTAAGACCCGATATATGTTTGACAGTGATGACAAAAACTCGTCGTTTTCTTGTTTTCTGTCGTTTTCATGAGCTATTGCGCACATTTTTGGGGTTCCATGGTGAGTTTCATGGCCCATAAGACCGAATACATGTTTGAGAGATATGGCCCAAAACTCATAGTTTTCGCGTTTTATTGCCGTTTTCATGAGCTATTGCCCACAGTTTTATGGTTCCGAGGCGATTTACACCAACTTTAAGACCCGATACATGTTTGAGAGTTATGAAGAAAAACTCGTCGTTTTCGTGTTTTCTGGCCGTTTTCATGAGTTATTTCCTATAGTTTTTGGGGTCTAGGTGGATTTGCATGGCCCGTAAGACCCGTTACATATTTGAGAGTTATGACAAAAACTCGTCGTTTTCTTGTTTTATGGTCCTTTTCATGAGCTATTGCCCATAGTTTTGGGGTTTAGGGTTGAGAGTTATGAAAAAAATACATGTTTGAGACCCAATACATGTTTTCTTATTTGATGGCCATTTTCTTGAGTTATTTCCTATAGTTTTTGGGGTCTAGGTGGATTTGCATGTCCCGTAAGACCCGTTACATGTTTGAGAGTAATGACAAAAACTCGTCGTTTTCTTGTTTTATGGTCCTTTTCATGAGCCATTGCTCATAGTTTTGGGGAAATTTATAACGACCTTAAGACCGATACATGTTTGAGAATTATGACTAAAACTCGTCGTTTCCTTGTTTTCTGGCCGTTTTCATGAGCCATTGCCCACATTTTTGGGGTTCCATGGCGAGTTTCATGGCCCATAAGACCGGATACATGTTTGAGAGATATGACCCAAAACTCATAGTTTTCGCGTTTTATTGCCGTTTTCATGAGCTATTGCCCACAGTTTTATTGTTCCGAGGCGATTTACAGCAACTTTAAGACCCGATACATGTTTGAGAGTTATGAACAAAAACTTGTCGTTTTCGTGTTTTCTGGCCGTTTTCATGAGCTATTGCCCACATTTTTGGGGTTCCATGGCGAGTTTCATGGCCCATAAGATCCGATACATGTTTGAGAGACATGAACCAAAACCCGTAGTTTTCGCGTTGTATTGCCGTTTTCATGAGCTATTGCCCATAGTTTTATGGTTTCAGGGCGATTTACAACAACCTTAAGACCCGATACATGTTTGAGAGTTATGAACAAAAACCTGTCGTTTTCGTGTTTTATGGACCTTTTGATAAGTTATTGCAGTTTTGTGTTCAGGCGGTTGCATGGCGTGTAAGACTCGTTGCATGTATCAGAGATATGACTAAAAACTCAAAGTTTTCGCATTTTATGGCCGTTTTCATGAGCTATTGTCCACATTTATATGGTTCCAAGGGTGATTTACAGCAACCTTAAGACCCGATACATGTTTGAGAGTTATGAATAAAACTTGTCGTTTTCGTGTTTTATGGACCTTTTGATGAGTTATTGCCAATAGTTTTTGTGCTCTAGGCGGATTTGCATGGCCCGTAAGACCCATTACATGTTTGAAAGTTATGACCAAAAACTCGTCGTTTTCTTGTTTTATGGTCCTTTTCATGAGCTATTGCCCAGAGTTTTCGGTTTAGGAAATTTACAGACCTTAAGACCCGATACATGTTTGAGAATTATGACAAAACTCGTCGTTTTCTTGTTTTCTGGCCGTTTTCATGAGCCATTGCCCACATTTTTGGGGTTCCATGGCGAGTTTCATGGCCCATAAGACCGATACATGTTTGAGAGATATGACCCAAAACCCGTAGTTTTCGTTTTATTGCCGTTTCATGAGCTATTGCCCACAGTTTTATGGTTCCGAGGCGACTTACAGCAACTTTAAGACCCGATACATGTTTGAGAGTTATGAACACAAACTCGTCGTTTTCGTGTTTTCTGGCCGTTTTCATGAGCTATTGCCCACATTTTTGGGGTTCCATGGCGAGTTTCATGACCCATAAGACCCGATACATGTTTGAGAGACATGACCCAAAACTCGTAGTTTTTGAGTTCTATTGCCGTTTTCATGAGCTATTGCCCACAGTTTATGGTTCGAGGCGATTTACAAAGAACCTTAAGACCCGATACATGTTTGAGAGTTATGAACAAAAACTTGTCGTTTTTGTGTTTTATGGACCTTTTGATAAGTTATTGCCAACAGTTTTTGTGTTCTGGGCGGATTTGCATGGCGTGTAAGACTCGTTACATGTATCAGAGATATGACTAAAAACTCATAGTTCTCGCATTTTATGGCCGTTTTCATGAGCTATTGTCCACATTTTTATGGTTCCAAGGCGATTTACAACAACCTTAATACCCGATACATGTTTGAGAGTTATGAAAAAAACTTTTCGTCTTCGTGTTTTATGGACCTTTTGATGAGTTATTGCCAATAGTTTTTGTGCTCTAGGCGGATTTGCATGGCCCGTAAGACCCATTACATGTTTGAGAGTTATGACCAAAAACTCATCGTTTTCTTGTTTTATGGTTCTTTTCATGAGCTATTGCCCAGGGTTTTCAGATTTTAGGGAAATTTACAACGACCTTAAGACCCGATATATGTTTGACAGTTATGACAAAAACTCGTCGTTTTCTTGTTTTCTGTCGTTTTCATGAGCTATTGCGCACATTTTTGGGGTTCCATGGTGAGTTTCATGGCCCATAAGACCGAATACATGTTTGAGAGATATGACCCAAAACTCATAGTTTTCGCGTTTTATTGCCGTTTTCATGAGCTATTGCTCACAGTTTTATGGTTCCGAGGCGATTTACACCAACTTTAAGACCCGATACATGTTTGAGAGTTATGAAGAAAAACTCGTCGTTTTCGTGTTTTCTGGCCGTTTTCGTGAGTTATTTCCTATAGTTTTTGGGGTCTAGGTGGATTTGCATGGCCCGTAAGACCCGTTACATATTTGAGAGGTATGACAAAGACTCGTCGTTTTCTTGTTTTATGGTCCTTATCATGAGCTATTGCCCATAGTTTTGGGGTTTTGGGGAAATTTATAACGACCTTAAGACCCGATACATGTTTGAGAATTATGACAAAACTCGTCATTTTCTTGTTTTCTGGCCGTTTTCATGAGCCATTGCCCACATTTTTGGGGTTCCATGGCGAGTTTCATGGCCCATAAGACCGGATACATGTTTGAGAGATATGACCCAAAACTCATAGTTTTCGCGTTTTATTGCCGATTTCATGAGCTATTGCCCACAGTTTTATTGTTCCGAGGCGATTTACAGCAACTTTAAGACCCGATACATGTTTGAGAGTTATGAACAAAAACTCGTCGTTTTCGTGTTTTCTGGCCGTTTTCATGAGCTATTGCCCACATTTTTGGGGTTCCATGGCGAGTTTCATGGCCCATAAGACCCGATACATGTTTGAGAGACATGAACCAAAACTCGTAGTTTTCGAGTTCTATTGCCGTTTTCATGAGCTATTGCCCACAGTTTTATGGTTCGAGGGCGATTTACAGCAACCTTAAGACCCGATACATGTTTGAGAGTTATGAACAAAAACTTGTCGTTTTTGTGTTTTATGCACCTTTTGATAAGTTATTGCCGTCAGTTTTTGTGTTCTGGGCGGATTTGCATGGCATGTGAGACTCGTTACATGTATCAGAGATATGACTAAAAACTCATAGTTCTCGCATTTTATGGCCGTTTTCATGAGCTATTGTCCACATTTTTATGGTTCCAAGGCGTTTTACAACAACCTTAATACCCGATACATGTTTGAGAGTTATGAAAAAAACTTGTCGTCTTCGTGTTTTATGGACCTTTTGATGAGTTATTGCCAATAGTTTTTGTGCTCTAGGCGGATTTGCATGGCCCGTAAGACCCATTACATGTTTGAGAGTTATGACCAAAAACTCATCGTTTTCTTGTTTTATGGTCCTTTTCATGAGCTATTGCCCAGGGTTTTCAGATTTTAGGGAAATTTACTACGACCTTAAGACCCGATATATGTTTGACAGTTATGACAAAAACTCGTCGTTTTCTTGTTTTCTGTCGTTTTCATGAGCTATGCGCACATTTTGGGGTTCCATGGTGAGTTTCATGGCCCATAAGACCAATACATGTTTGAGAGATATGGCCCAAAACTCATAGTTTTCGCGTTTATTGCCGTTTCATGAGCTATTGTCCATGTTTTATGGTTAGGCGATTTACACCAACTTTAAGACCCGATACATGTTTGAGAGTTATGAAGAAAAACTCGTCGTTTTCGTGTTTTCTGGCCGTTTTCATGAGTTATTTCCTATAGTTTTTGGGGTCTAGGTGGATTTGCATGGCCCGTAAGACCCGTTACATATTTGAGAGTTATGACAAAAACTCGTCGTTTTCTTGTTTTATGGTCCTTTTCATGAGCTATTGCCCATAGTTTTGGGGTTTAGGTTTGAGAGTTATGAAAAAAATACATGTTTGAGACCCAATACATGTTTTCTTATTTGATGGCCATTTTCTTGAGTTATTTCCTATAGTTTTTGGGGTCTAGGTGGATTTGCATGTCCCGTAAGACCCGTTACATGTTTGAGAGTAATGACAAAAACTCGTCGTTTTCTTGTTTTATGGTCCTTTTCATGAGCCATTGCTCATAGTTTTGGGGAAATTTATAACGACCTTAAGACCGATACATGTTTGAGAATTATGACTAAAACTCGTCGTTTCCTTGTTTTCTGGCCGTTTTCGTGAGCCATTGCCCACATTTTTGGGGTTCCATGGCGAGTTTCATGGCCCATAAGACCGGATACATGTTTGAGAGATATGACCCAAAACTCATAGTTTTCGCGTTTTATTGCCGTTTTCATGAGCTATTGCCCACAGTTTTATTGTTCCGAGGCGATTTACAGCAACTTTAAGGCCCGATACATGTTTGAGAGTTATGAACAAAAACTTGTCGTTTTCGTGTTTTCTGGCCGTTTTCATGAGCTATTGCCCACATTTTTGGGGTTCCATGGCGAGTTTCATGGCCCATAAGATCCGATACATGTTTGAGAGACATGAACCAAAACCCGTAGTTTTCGCGTTGTATTGCCGTTTTCATGAGCTATTGCCCATAGTTTTATGGTTTCAGGGCGATTTACAACAACCTTAAGACCCGATACATGTTTGAGAGTTATGAACAAAAACCTGTCGTTTTCGTGTTTTATGGACCTTTTCATAAGTTATTGCCAACAGTTTTTGTGTTCTGGGCGGATTTGCATGGCGTGTAAGACTCGTTGCATGTATCAGAGATATGACTAAAAACTCAAAGTTTTCGCATTTTATGGCCGTTTTCATGAGCTATTGTCCACATTTATA
>CP125974.1:87540710-87663795 GCA_030063025.1 Avena longiglumis | reverse complement strand
ACTTCGTTTGATTACGTATTACTAAATCACTTCAGACACAAAAAAGTGTAATAACTCATCAAAAGGTCCATAAAACACGAAAACGACGAATTTTTGTTCATAACTCTCAAACATGTATCGGGTCTTAAGTTTGCTGTAAATAGCCCTGGAACCATAAAACATTGGGCAATAGCTCATGAAAACGGCAATAAAACGCGAAAACTACGAGTTTTGGGTCATATATCACAAACATGTCTCGAGTATTATGGGCCATGAAACTCGCCATGGAACCCCAAAAATGTGGGCAATAGATCATGAAAACGGCCAGAAAACACGAAAACGGCAAGTTTTTATTCATAACTCTCAAACATGTATCGGGTCTTAAAGTTGTTGTAAATCGCGTCGGAACCATAAAACTATGGGCAATAGCTCATGAAAACAGCAATAAAACGCGAAAACTATGAGTTTTGGGTCATATCTCTCAAACATGTATTCGCTATGGAGCCCCAAAAATGTGGGCAATAGCTCATGAAAACGGCCAGAAAACAAGAAAATGACGAGTTTTTGTCATAATTCTCAAACATGTATCGGGTCTTAAGGTCATTGTCAATTTCCCTAAAACCCCAAAACTGTGGGCAATAGCTCATGAAAAGGACCATAAAACAAGAAAACGACGAGTTTTTGGTCATAACTCTCAAACATGTATCGGGTCTTACGGGCCATGCAAATCCACCTAGACCCCCAAAAACTTTAGGAAATAGTTCACGAAAACGGCCAGAAAACACGAAAACAACGAGTTTTTGTTCATAACTCTCAAACATGTATCGGGTCTTCAAGTTGCTGTAAATCGCCTCGGAACCATAAAACTGTGGGCAATAGCTCATGAAAACAGCAATAAAACACGAAAACTACAAGTTTTGGTCACATCTCTCAAACATGTATCCGGTCTTAAGGGCCATGAAACTCGTCGTGGAACCCCAATAATGTGGGCAATAGCTCATGAAAACGGCCAGAAAACAAGAAAACAACGAGTTTTTATCATAATTCTCAAACATGTATCGGGTCTTAAGGTCGTTGTAAATTTCCCTAAAACCCCAAAAATGTGGGCAATAGCTCATGAAAAGGACCATAAAACAAGAAAACGACGAGTTTTTAGTCATAACTCTCAAACATGTAACGGGTATTACGGGCCATGCAAATCCACCTAGACCCCAAAATTTATAGGAAATAACTCAAGAAAATGGCCATCAAACAAGAAAACGATAAGTTTTTGTTCATAACTCTCAAACATGTATCGGGTCTTAAGGTTGCTGTAAATCGCCCTGGAACCCTAAAACTGTGGGCAATAGCTCATGAAAATGCCAATAAAACACGAAAACTACAAGTTTTGGGTCATATCTCTCAAACATGTATCGGGTCTTATGGGCCATGAAACGCGCCATGGAACCCCAAAAATGTGGGCAATAGCTCATGAAAACGGCCAGAAAACAAGAAAACGACGATTTTTTGTCATACCTCTCAAACATGTATCGGGTCTTAAGGTCATTGTAAATTTCCCTAAAACCCGAAAATTGTGGGCAATAGCTCATGAAAAGGACCATAAAACAAGAAAACGACGAGTTTTTGGTCATTACTCTCAAACATGTAACGGGTCTTACGGGCCATGCAAATCCACCTAGACCCCTAAATTTATAGGAAATAACTCAAGAAAATGGCCATCAAACAAGAAAACGATAAGTTTTTGTTCATAACTCTCAAACATGTATCGGGTCTTAAGGTTGCTGTAAATCGCCCTGGAACCCTAAAACTATGGGCAATAGGTCATGAAAATGCCAATAAAACACGAAAACTACAAGTTTTGGGTCATATATCTCAAACATGTATTGGGTCTTATGGGCCATGAAACTCGCCATGGAACCCCAAAAATGTGGGCAATAGCTCATGAAAACGGCCAGAAAACAAGAAAACGACGAGTTTTTGTCATACCTCTCAAACATGTATCGGGTCTTAAGGTCATTGTAAATTTCCCTAAAACCCTAAAACTGTGGGCAATAGCTCATGAAATGGACCATAAAACAAGAAAACGACGAGTTTTTGGTCATAACTCTCAAACATGTAACGGGTCTTACGAGCCATGCAAATCTGCCTGGAGCACAAAAACTGTTGGCAATAACTCATCAAAAGGTCCATAAAACACGAAAACGACAAGTTTTTGTTCATAACTCTCAAACATGTACCGGATCTGAAGGTTGCTATAAATCGCCCTGGAACCATAAAACTGTGGACAATAGCTCATAAAAACGGCCATAAAACGCGAAAACTACGAGTTTTTAGTCATATATGTCAAACATGTAACAGGTCTTACAGGCCATGCAAATCCGCCCGGAACACAAAAACTGTTGGCAATAACTCATCAAAAGGTCCATAAAACACGAAAACGACGAGTTTTTGTTCATAACGCTCAAACATATATCGGGTCTTAAGGTTGCAGTAAATAGCCCTCGAACCATAAAACTATCGGCAATAGCTCATGAAAACGACAATAAAACATGAAAACTACGAGTTTTGGGTCATATCTCTCAAACATGTATCGGGTCTTATGGGCCATGAAACTCGCCATGGAACCCCAAAAATGTGGGCAATAGTGTGGCATCCCGCAAAACCACTACTAGAAAATCGCGTTGTTTTTGTGCATTGCATCATCATGACAGCATGCTCGTGTCATCATGCCACATTGCATTTGAGCATCGTCATCATCTTGCATCTGTTCGCATAAAACTATTTTTGAAAAAAGCCTGGTTTTGTTTTCTAAACGCCCCGTCTTTAATTCAAAACCAAAACCGGGTCTCCGGAATATTTTGTTTTGACCAACCACGGTTTGCAAACGGTCCGTTAAAATGAACAAAATATTTAATTATTTTAGTGGGGGCAGTCGAACGGGCCGATTCGACCCGAACGACCACCCCCAGAAATTAAAACGGTCCACCCCAAACCCTTTTCTACCAACCTATCTACCCACACCCTCCGGCCACCTCACCCGGAGCAGTCCCACGCTGCCACCTCACCCTCTCCCCCCTCTACCCAATCCCATGCCGCCACTTGGCCACCCCCACCTCTCTCTCCCTCTCAGCCCTTCACACCAACACCACACACAGGGCCACACACACACACCACGCCTTTGCTACGACGCCAGTCCGCCCCCTCGCCTTGGTGACCCTCCTCCCCTCTGCCTCCTCCCTGGGACTCCCCACGCCGCAAGATCCCTTCTCCCGGCCTCCACGCCTCCCCACTCGAGCTCCGCGCACCACCTCCCCTCGCCCCTCCACCGCTCCTCTCCACGCCGTCCCACCGCTTTCTCCGCCACCGCCCGTCCCGAAGCGCCTCTCGGCCGCCCGCCTAACCACTCCGCCGCGGTCTCACCCCACCGCGCCACGGACCTCCTCCGGCCACCCCAAGGCGCGCCTCCCCGCGCCGCCAGGGATCCTCTTCCTCCGCCGCCGACGAGGACACCACCACCTCTGCTCCCCATCCCCGCATCCGGCCTCCCCCACCTCCTTTCCCGGCCGCGCATTCCCGCCGGCGACCCCGCAGCCGAGCTCCTCCGCCCGTCGTCGGCCGCCCTCGGCCTCGACTCTCCGCCTCCTGCTGCTCGTGTGGCAGCCCGCCCGGCCGTCCCTCCGCCATCGTGGCCTCCTCGCCTCTTCGCGAGCCCACGCAGCCTGAAAGCGTCCTCCGCCCTCGCGCGGCGCTCCTGCGCCTTCCTCCTCGACCGTCCAGCGTGTTGTGATGCTTGTAGATGATCACAAGGTAACCGAGTCCGACGTCGTTGTCCGAAGAAACCGGAACCCCACAAGAACTCCCTCACCGACAAGACCTCTGGGAAGCCGCCATCCGTTAGGCGAAGATGTTTCGACAAGACCTCCGGGAAGCCGCCATCCGTTTGGCGAAGATGTTTCGACAAGACCTCCGGGAAGCCGCCATCCGTTTGGCGAAGATGTTTAACCGAGATCGACACCAACCCGAATGAGCCCGATGAAACACCGGTGCCGTACACAAGTCTGACGACCGAGGCCCCCAACGCATCTCCTTCACGGACCGGCGATATACCGCCGAAAGTACTCCTTCCGGATCGAACCTGCGGACAAGTTCGCCATCGACCTCGAGAACTCCTGCACGGAACAACAAGACCGCCACACGGACGCGAACCCCCAAGACCCTGAGGCCCCGAACCGAAGACCGATCCGAAGCGCCAAGGCCTCGACAGGGAATCGACAAGATCATCACGGGACTCCAAGTTCTACTTTGTAGTTGCCGAACGCCGAGATCTTCAATCGGCTCCGAGGACACCGAGACGCCGATGCGACAAGTGCTTCATCCCGAACGCCATGACCGTCGACATGACCCGAAGACCACGGATGCGACAAGATCGACCTCAGTTATCCGAGAACGATCCCGCCGAGGCCGTCGAACCCCGAACCCTGAGACCGGACCCCGAACCCCGGAACCCCAAGATCTGCCGAACCCTAATGTGTGAACCCCTTCCCGAAGCCCTATTTTATAACATAATATAACTTGTCGCATAATAATTGTCTTGCATGCATACATTCATGTGGTTTGGGGGCCTTATGCCGATTCACCTAATAATTAAATATGGGGACCATATGCAGGCAAATCTAGTCTCATATCGGCCTCATTTAAACTTGTGTAGCGAACCGGTGATATATTTTGCCATGTTAATCCAACATTTAAATTGCGGGTATCTAAACAACATGAACCATTTAAATAATTGTTGGGACCCCGGTTCCACTTATTATGACCTAATTGCATCGCATCTTTGCCATGTCATGCATCATACATGCAGCATGTCGATCTTTTGCCGTAGTATTAAATAATGCATCCGGTGTTTCTTCTAGTGTTTTGCTTCTTCGCGGATAAGGCCGTTAAGTTGATGCGAGTGTCGACCCGATCTTCGGATAAACCTTCGACAATGTTTTCAGGCGAGCATCTCCCCCTTTTCTACCTATCTTACTTTTATAGTATTTATTCCCTCCTGTTGATCTATTGCTATCTGTGTTGCGATGCTCTAGTTTTTTGTACCCGTGATATCCCTTGCAGCCTATATTGCCTTGGACACATCCTATTACCTGTTGTTTGGTAGATAGTTGGACTTGCGCGTCGTAGTCGCTTGCTCAAGTGCTGTTGCGTGTCGTCAAGTGCCACAGTTGTTGGTGTATTGCCGCATGTTTGATGTTGGAGATGATCATGGCTTTACTTATCGTTCACTTTAATTCCTGTTTAATAACTAAAATTGAAGTAAGCAGAGGCATCGGTGGGTGATAGATAATATTTGGTTTCGAACGCCCACTTGTGTCCCGTGGGACCCCGAGTACTTGATACTGTTCCTTGATTTATCGCGCTATCCACATCCGGGAGGATTATGGGACCCCGAGCGAGCTTGATTCAGTCTTATTTCTTGGGGCCAAACTAGTTTGAGGTTTTATTTACTATCATGTACTTATGCCATTCTACATTTATTTATGATTGTGCGAGAGCACACCGTAATGTTTAGGTAAGCGGAGTGTTTAGCGTATCGACAAGCCCACACACTGGGTTCGATCGTTCTGACCATTGTCGCAAAACCTTGAGTCCGTCTTCGGTCACCGTTCTATGGTCTACTCAATGGGGTGGCCCCCTGAAATATTTCTGAATCCTGTGATTGCTTTGTCGTGAAAGCCTCATTGGGTTTTGATTTGGTTTTTCCGAGGTTGATCGAGTGTGTGTTGCTATTGGTGCATCCCGGCCGGGTAAAACTTTCTGAAAGCCGTGTCCACGGTTATGGACGACTTGGAGCACAGTATCTCGACCATAGACAAGCATAACTAAAGTAGTGCTATAAATTTGACTTTATAATGACTAGTAATCAGCTTCACTACAATGGAATGGCTAACTAAAACTGCCCACAATTGCTTGTTTGGTTGTCGCTTGCGACAATTGTACCTGACTAGTAAATATTGCAACTACAACGGAATTGCTAAATAAAAGTACCAACAACTGCTGGGTTTTGGGGTTATCTCATGCTAATTGTATCTGACTAGTAAGTGTTGCAACTATCACGAAATGGTTAACTAAAAGTGCCCACTGCTTATTTCATCAGGATGATTACCTACATCTGACTAGTAATTGCTGCAACGATAACTGAATAAATAAACCGCCAACCGTGTGAGTTCCTCGGTTGACTTCCGTTTGGTATCGAGGGGAAACGCGGGATGGGTTTGCTTGGTGTTAGATTCAGTTGGATCCGAATAGCTCTTCCTCACCCCTCTCGATAGCCGCCATTGTATCGAGTCTCTATAGGTTGTTTAGTGCATCTTCACGCCGCTTGATCCACCATACCTATGTAGGTGAGGACCGGCAATTCTAGCCTCGCTGTCTTGGCCTCGATCTTGGCTCCTCTTTTCCTTTGCCCTTTGTCGGCACCCTTTGTTTAAGCAGGTTTTGAGATCGGCTGTTAGCGAGGTTACCCTTCGGCTTGGCACAGCAGGGTTATGGACGCCATTGGTTGTTCTTCGTGGCTCTTAGCCCCATTTGAAGGGTTCATGACGAAAACAAAAATTTTCCTACGATGTGAACTATATACCAAGATCTATTTATACTAGATACAAACAACGGCGGATGTATATCCGTAGAGAACATACCCTTGAAGACCGACAAAGTTTAACGAGTCCCACTCGTGGTTGATGTGACGATCTCTTGCCGATCTCAAGATCGAGAGGAAGTCCTAGCGCCGCAAATCAGCGCATCCGTGCTTTCACACACGCTCGAGGCACCGAGCAACCTCCGCCTCCTCGCTCCGGTGATGCAGTGGAAGCACAACTCTTTCTTGCCGAATAGCCAGGAACATGTATCTCGCTAGTCCGAGACCATGGGGATAAATTCTAGAGGGGAGAGAGATCCTTCACGAGGAGGTGTGAGTGAGAAGTGAGAGGAGGGCTCCTTTTATACGAGGAGGGGGACCCCAAGGGGTGGCAGCATGGGGCTGCCTTGCCCTCCCTCTTCATGTGGGTGGACACTCCACTCACAAAACTCCTCCAAATTCCTCCACTCAAAATCCCACTCAAAGATCCCATTAAATTTCCACCAAATTTAATGCAAACTCTCATTAAATAAAAATCTTTTATTTTATTCAGAATTTTGTCAATTACTTTAATGACAAACATTCACAAATAACCTTGCTAGAATTCTATTTCACATGCATAACCACTTTACGCAATTTCACCCAAAACTTTTTTGGTATCTAGTGAAATAAATTCCTGCGCTTGTTTATTCTTTCGGCATGAAACTTTTGCTCCAATTGGATGTCGGTGTCTCTTAAGTGTGTCACCCTACGGTTCGTGAATAATGCGGACATGATCGAGACCCCTCTCAGATCAATAATAAGAAGCGGGATCTGGAGACCCATACTGACTCCCACACATTCAACGATGACTTTCTTGTGATCGTCGGAACCTTTTACGCTAGTATCTTAATCCCTTTGTTTCACGATATATTACATGTCCGAGATTCGATCATCGGTATCTCCATACCTAGTTTGATCTAGATTCGACATGCACTCTTTTCTCGTTCGTGATATAACATTCTAGTGATCAAATCACTTGCTTGCAAGCTAATCAATGTGATATCACCGAGAGGGCCAGTATATCTATCCGTCATCGGGATGAACAAATTCCACTCTTGATCCATGAGCCTCTACATAACACTTTATTAGTTACGAACCCATCTTTATAATCACCTATTACGGTGTGACGTTTGATGTTATCAAGAAACTCTTAGGTGTTAGTGATTGACATGATCTCATGGTCTAAGGATTAGGATCACTTCGTAAGTTGTTATAGCAATATAAACTCAATGACTTTGATCGTAATGCTATACTTCGGATGAATGTTCATCACATCATTACACTAATGTTGTGATCCCATTATTAACAACATCCAATGTCCATGATCAGGAAACCTTGATCATCTTGTTAATCAACGAGCTAGTTTATGAGAGAGGCTTAACTAGGAACTTTTCTGTTTGTTTATTGAACACACATGTATTAACGTTTCCGTATTAATACAATTATAGCATGCAAAATAAACATCTATCATATACTTGGAATACACATAATAAACAATTTATTATTGCCTCTCAGGGCATATTCCTTGATCTCCCACTTGCACTAGAGACAATAATCTAGTTACATAGTGATATATCTAACACCCATTGAGTTGGTGTTGATCATGTTTTGCTCTAGGGAGAGTTTTAGTCAACGGATCTGCTACATTGAGATCCGTATGTACTTTAAATCTTTATATCTCCATCCTTGACATGCTCGCGGATGGAGTGAAACGGCGCTTAATATGCTTGGAATGCTTGTGAGACCTTGGCTCTTTGGCATTGGCAATGGCACCATTGTTGTCACAATAGATCACCATTGGGTCCAGCGCACCACAACTCCTAGTTCGGATATGAACTCCTTCATCAAGCGCTTCTGGAGCTTCAAGCGACAACATATTGACCTCGTTGTTGATCCGCTACCACAGGTTGTTTGGAGCTCCTCCAACTAACAGCTCCGCCATTCATGAAATACGATCCGGATTGAGACTTAGAGTCATCCGGATCGGTGTCAAAAACTAAGCGTCGACATAACACTTAGCGACGAGCTCTTCTTCACCTCCGTATACAAACATATCCTTAGTTCTTCGTAAGTACTTAAGGATATTCTTGACCGCTATCGATGTTCGAACACGGATCCGATTGGTACCTACTAGTCAAACTAATAGCGTGTGCCACATCCGGTCTTGTACATAGCATGGCGTACATAATAGAGCCTATGGCTGAAGCATAGGGATTTTGTCCATTATCTCTCTTTCTTCCGAAGCGGACTTTGAGTCTTACTCAATGTCTTGCCTTGCAACATAGGTAAGAACCCTTCTTACTTCCGTCCATTTTAAACTTCTTTAAAATCTTATCAAGGTATGTACTTTGCGATAGCCCTATTAGGCGCCTAGATCTATCTCTATAGATCTTTATGCCTAATATGTATGGCTTCACCTAGGTCCTTCATTGAAAATTTCTTGTTTAGATAACTTTTAACACTGTTTAAAAGTTCTATATCATTCGATCAATAATATGTCATCCACATATAATATCGAAATGCCACATTGCTCCCACTCACTTTCTTGTAAATACAAGCTTCTCCATAAGTTTGGACAAATCCAAACTCTTTGATCACCTCATCAAAGCGGAGATTCCAACCGTGATGCTTGCTTCAATCCATAGATGGATCGTTGAAGCTTGCACACCTTGTTAGCATCCTTAGGATCGACAAAACCCTTTGGTTGTATCATATACAACTCTTCTTCAATATTACCATTGAGAAGCGGTTTTGACATCCATCCGCCATATTTCGTAATCGAAATATGCAATTGCTAACATAATCCTAACTGATTTTAGCATCGCCACGGAGAGAAAGTCTCATCGTAGTCAACTCCTTGAATTTGTCGAAACCCCTTTGCGACAAGTCGAGCTTTATAGATGGTCACATTACCATCACATCAGTTTTCCTTTTGAAAATCCATTTGTTCTCCACGGCCTTTCGGTCGTGAGGTAATCAACCAAGTTCCAAACTTGATTTTCATACATGGATTCCATCTCGGTTCATGGCTTCTAACCATCTGTTGGAATCCGGGCTCATCATCGCTTCTTCATACGTCGCAGGTCATTATATTCATCAACCATGAAATTTATGACGGGATTTCCGTCAGCTCGGGGCTGCAGCGTCTGTTTGACTGCGAGGTTCGGTAGTACTCTATTTGAGTTTCATGATCATTATCATTAGTTCCCTCTTCAGCAGGTGGAGCCAACTCCGGAGCGACTTCCGCCCTGCGCTACTCGCCATACTTTGAAGAAGGTTCCACAACCTCTTGAGTTCTACCTTCCGACTACTCACACCTTTCGCGAGAAACTCTTTCTCTAGAAAGGATCCATTCTTAACAACAAAACCTTGCCCTCGGATTTGTGATAGAAGGAATACCCAATAGTTTCTTTAGGGTATCCTATGAAGGCGCATTTTCCGCTTTGGGTTCGAGTTTATCCGGTTGAAGTTTCTTCACATAAACATCGCAACCCCAAACTTTAGAAATGATGACTTAGGTTTGTTTCCAAACCACAATTCATCTGGTGTCGTTTCAGCGGTTTAGATGGTGCCCGATTTAAAGTGAATGCAGCATTTTCTAGTGCATAACCCCAAAATGACAACGGCAAGTCCGTCGGAGACATCATAGATCGAACCATATCTAATAAAGTGCGATTCTGACGTTCACACACCATTTCATTTGTGGTGTTCGGCAGTGTGTGAGTTGTGAAACAATTCCACACTCTTTCATGTGAGTGCTAAACTCGTAACTTAGATACTCACCTCCACGGTCGGACCGTAGAAATTTGATCTTTCTATTACGATGATTTTCAACTTCATTCGAAATTCCTTGAACTTTTCAAAGGTTTCAGACTTGTGTTTCATCAAGTAGATATAACCGTATCTACTCAAATCATCCGTGAAAGTAACAAAATAACGATATCCACCTCGCCGACACACTCATTGGACCACATACATCGAATGTATGATTTCCAATAAATCGCCGTTCCATTGAACCGGAAAGCGGCGTTCTAGTCATCTTGCCCATAAGGCATGGCTCACATGTATCAAATGATTCATAATCAAGTGATTCCAAAAGTCCATCGAATGGAGCTTCTTCATGCGTTTAATGCCAATATGACCTGAGCAGATTGCCACATATATGCGGATATATCATCATCAAGTTTAATCCTTTTAGCATCAACATTATGAATATGTGTAACATTATCATCGAGATCCAACAGAAATAAACCATTCAACATTGGTGCATGACCATAAAAGATTTCATTCATATAAATGGAACAACCATTGTTCTCGATTTGAATGAAAAACCACTTTGCATCAAACATGATCCGGATACAATGTTCATGCTCGGTCGGGCACCAAATAACAGTTATTTAAGTTTATAACTAATCCGGCGGTAAGTGGAGAGGTAGCGTTAACGGCGATCACATCAACACTTGATCCATTGCCGACGCATCTTGACCTCACCCCTTGCTAGTGGTCGCTTTGTTCATGACCTCGATTCGAGTTACAAATATTATGGCGAACCGGTATAAAATACCGGTGCTCTGCGAGCACTAGTCAAGTACACATCAATAACATGTATATCATATATACCTTTGTTTGCCTTGCGGCCTTCTTATGCGCGGATACTTGGGGCGATTGCGCTTCGATGGCGATCCTCTTACAATAGCACTTTTCGGTCGGACTTAGGTCCAACTCGGGGTTTCTTTTTCGGTAGCAGGCTTGCCGCCTTACTTCCTTCCGTTTTCCCTTCTTGTCTTTCTTGAAACCAGTGTTCCTATTGATCATCAACACTTGATGTTCCTTTTGATCTCCACTGCGGTTTAAGCATTGGCGAGCTCGGGAGAGACTTCTTCATGCCTTGCATATTATAGTTCATCACGAAGCTCTTATAGCTAGGTGGCGGAGACTGAGAACACGATGGATGCCTAAGTCAATGGGAATCGTTATTCCCAAGGACACAAGCTTATCGGCGTAACGACATCTTGAGTACATGCTCACTTACGAAATGTTCTCTTCCATCATGCGACTAAAGAACTTTTACGAGCATTGTAGCTCTCTGTGACATGTGTGTCGAAAATCATTTTCAACTCACCCATTGTATCAAAAGCATTGCCGTTTTCAAAGCGCTTTGAAGTTCGGCTCTAGCCCATACAATATGCCGCAATGAACTAAGTTGTGGTCCTCCCGAGTCGGATAGACATTCTTCTCCTCGTCGGGGCATCGTCAAAGGTGGGGGCCTATGGCGCTTCTAGCACATATTGCTTTTGTGCGTGAGAGGAGAATCCTCAAATTCATGGCCCATACGATAAAGTTGCTACCGTTTGTTGCTAGTTTCTCTTTCTCCATGAGCATTGAAATTAAAAGCGGTGGTGCCATCTACAACAGAATTTGTAAAGTTTAGACTAAGTGTATGATAGATTGAGTTCAACTATTCTATATTACGAATGAACTCCCACTCAAAAGCGACATCCCTCGTGTCCTTTTGGTGATTACATGAACCAAATCCACTACACCAAGTCCGATCATCACGTGAGTCGGTATAGCTTCAAAGGCGAGCATCAAATGGGCATCATATCAACTATATGACTCATGCTTAACCTTCGATTACGTGTTCGAGGCCATGTCGTACATGCTAGGCTCGCCAAGTTAGAACCTTAGTATTTTGCGTGTGTAGCTGTCTTACACCGAACTATGGTCGAGGATCCAAGTACACCCGATCATCACGTGATGTCTTGGGCGGCGAAAACATAATCGGTGCATACTAAAGGAAGAACACATTCTTATCTTGATATTTAAATGAGGGATCATCTTATTATGCTTAACAAAGCGCTAAATAAGCAATATAAGATGAAATCAAAACATCATATGTTTATTAGTGAAATTATATGGTTCCATGAGATGATCTCTATCATGTGCATCGTGGTATGATCACTATCATACCTATATGTGTAAATCCACAGTCTATGGATTTTACGCTATGTGTGTTGTAAGAGTATCATCTCATACTTCTACTTACAACACTACCATATCATAACACTAGCCCGCAACAATCTAAACTAGACGCCTCTAATTTATCCATTGCAAGTTTTACGTGGTGAGGGCTTCGAGATAGAACCGTTCTTACCTACGAACATGAACCTAGCGAGGATAATCAAATTGTTGACAACTCGCTTGCAAAATAGATATTGACTATAGTAGGAGGCAGACACCCGCTAGCCACTTATGCAAACTAGTTGCATGTCAAGCGTGGAACAGGTCTCATGTGCGAGGACATGTAAAGTTTGTCCGGGCCGCTTCATCCCACTATGCCACCAATATCCAAAATCACAAGAAAGGAGCAACAACATGATCATCATCGCCCACATACTCATATGTGTACTACCCGTGTAAAGTATCTACGCATAGATCCGGCTCTGATACCACTGAAGGGTTCGCAGCATAGAAAACAAAAATTTTCCTACGATGTGAACTATATACCAAGATCTATTTATACTAGATACAAACAACGGGCGGATGTATATCCGTAGAGAACATACCCTTGAAGACCGACAAAGTTTAACGAGTCCCACTCGTGGTTGATGTAGACGATCTCTTGCCGATCTCAAGATCGAGAGGAAGTCCTAGCGCCGCAAATCAGCAGCGCATCCGTGCTCGCACACACGTTCGAGGCACGAGCAACCTCCGCCTCCTCGCTCCAGCGATGCGGAAGCACAACTCTTTCTTGCCGAATAGCCACCGGAACATGTATCTCGCTAGTCCGAGACCATGGGGATAAATTCTAGAGGGAGAGAGATCCTTCACGAGGAGGTGTGAGTGAGAAGTGAGAGGAGGGCTCCTTTTATAGGAGGAGGGGGGAACCCCAAGGGGGGGGCCGGCGCATGGGGGCTGCCCCCTTGCCCGCCCCTCTTCATGTGGGTGGACACTCCACTCACAAAACTCCTCCAAATTCCTCCACTCAAAATCCCACTCAAAGATCCCATTAAATTTCCACCAAATTTAATGCAAACTCTCATTAAATAAAACTCTTTTATTTTATTCAGAATTTTGTCAATTACTTTAATGACAAACATTCACAAATAACCTGCTAGAATTCTATTTCACATGCATAACCACTTTACGCAATTTCACCCGAAAACTTTTTGGTATCTAGTGAAATAAATTCTTGCGCTTGTTTATTCTTTCGGCATGAAACTTTTGCTCCAATTGGATGTCGGTGTCTCTTAAGTGTGTCACCCTACGGTTCATGAATAATGCGGACATGATCGAGACCCCTCTCGGATCAATAATCGAGCGGGATCCGGAGACCCATCGACTCCCACATTCAACGATGACTTTCTTGTGATCGTCGGAACCTTTTACGCTAGTATCTTAATCCCTTTGTTTCACGATATATTACATGTCGAGATTCGATCATCGGTATCTCCATACCTAGTTTGATCTAATTCGACATGCACTCTTTTCTCGTTCCGTGATATAACATTCTAGTGATCAAATCACTTGCTTGCAAGCTAATCAATGTGATATCACCGAGAGGGCCAGTATATCTATCCGTCATCGGGATGAACAAATTCACTCTTGATCCATGAGCCTCTACATAACACTTTATTAGTTCCGAACCCATCTTTATAATCACCATTACGGTGTGACGTTTGATGTTATCAAGAAACTCTTCCGGTGTTAGTGATTGACATGATCTCATGGTCTAAGGATTAGGATCACTTAGTTGTTATAGCAATATAAACTCAATGACTTTGATCGTAATTCTATACTTCGGATGAATGTTCATCACATCATTACACTAATGTTGTGATCCCGTTATTAACAACATCCAATGTCCATGATCAGGAAACCTTGATCATCTTGTTAATCAACGAGCTAGTTTATGAGAGAGGCTTAACTAGGAACTTTTCTGTTTGTTTATTGAACACACATGTATTAACGTTTCCGTATTAATACAATTATAGCATGCAAAATAAACATCTATCATATACTTGGAATACACATAATAAACAATTTATTATTGCCTCTCAGGGCATATTCCCTTCACCATTTGCATCTTGTCCGTAGTCGGACGCTCTATCATTTTCAAGGTGATTTGGATCTTTGTATATTATATCTGTATTCTTGACTCATGGAGTCGTGTTGTATATATATATCTGTTCTGTGGGTCCCATCGAGGACTGTTGTGTAATGTTATTACTTCGTTTTCCACACGAAAGTGCTGGTGAGCACCTTGAATCGTTTCTATGCGGGTTTGGCGGGTTTCGCTAAAACTTGCATAGGTCCGATTCTGAGGGTGTTACAGAGTGGTATCAGAGCTCAGCAGTTACGATACCCCACAAGTCCATCCTGTAGGATAACCTAGCTAACGGCCGAAGTAGAGTGTCAAAACTATTTTGAAAAATCGGTTGGATAGTTCTGATTAGGTCTGATTTTACTCCTTACCCCTCTGATGCTCTCCTCTCACCTCTGCGTGTTTTGAATCCGCTCTGTTCTCTCTCTTCGAGTCCAGGGTTTCTCGTGGTTGGGTTACATCGTACCTTCAGGGTTTCGCTTCCTCCTTTGAAAGCGGTGTTCTACCATCCTGTGTTCAAGCTGCCTGATGAATCCGTCTACTGTGGTACCATCCGTTGTTCCTTGTTTGTGCCTTCCTGTGTTTCCGACGCGACGACATCCTCTATGCCAGATCCGGTGCAGAGTCTGCATCACTCCGTTGTTTCCGAACCTCGCTTGGCGAGATCTTCAGTCTAATTCCGAGAATGGTTGCACTCTTTTCTACTGATTGTGCAGAGTAATAGTTTGGGTGCGTGATGGATTGGCCCCCATGCCGACTACCCTTTCTATTCACTTGTGTACATTGAAGTGGATGAGAATGCATCGGTTCCCTTTTCCATCGAAGCTAGAGGTGGCTTTATTTGTTGATACCTCTACCTTCGACCTTTTGTTTCCGGAGTGTTCTCTCGACGATCACGGACAACGACCTCTTGTTAGTGGTGTCGCGGGGAACTACACGAAGAGAGAAGACGCAGTTCGCCGACCTTCCTTCCGGTACCATGAGGCGGATCTCGAGGGCGAGATCCATTGTTAGTGGTGTCGAATTGTGGCATCCCGCAAAACCACTACTAGAAAATCGCGTTGTTTTTGTGCATTGCATCATCATGACAGCATGCTCATCTCATCATGCCACATTGCATTTGAGCATCGTCATCATCTTGCATCTGTTCGCATAAAACTATTTTTGAAAAAAGCCTGGTTTTGTTTTCTGAACGCCCCGTCTTTAATTCAAAACCAAAACCGGGTCTCCGGAATATTTTGTTTTGACCAACCACGGTTTGCAAACGGTCCGTTAAAATGAACAAAATATTTAATTATTTTAGTGGGGGCAGTCGAACGGGCCGATTCGACCCGAACGACCACCCCCAGAAATTAAAACGGTCCACCCCAAACCCTTTTCTACCAACCTATCTACCCACACCTCGGCCACCTCACGGGCAGTCACGCTGCCACCTCACCCTCTCCCCCTACCCAATCCCATGCCGCCACTTGGCCACCCCACCTCTCTCCTCTCAGCTTCACACCCACACCACAGGCCACACACACACCACCACGCTTTGCAGCCTGACGCTGCAGGCCCTCACCGCCAGCGACCCTCCTCCCTCTGCCTCCTCCCTCCTTGGACTCCTCTGCGCCGCATCCCTTCTCCGGCCTCGCCACGCCTCCCCCACTCGAGCTCCGCCCTGCACCACCTCCCACCTCGCCCCTCCACCGCCGCTCCTCTCCACGCCGCGTCCCACCGCTTTTCTCCGGCCACCGCCCCGTCCCCGCGTCACCGCCTCCCGCGCTACCAACCACCGCTCACTTTGGTCGGTCTCCCCGACCCCGCGCCACGGACCTCCTCCGGCCACCCCCAGGCGCGCCTCCCCGCGCCACCAGGGATCCTCTTCCTCCGCCGCCGACGAGGACGCCACCACCTCTGCTCCCGGCCGCGCCTTCCCGCCGGCGACCCCGCACCGAGCTCCTCCGCCCGTCGTCGGTTGCCCTCGGCCTCGACTCTCCGCCTCCCTGCGCCGCCGTGTGGCCGCAGCCCGCCCCCGGCCATCCCTCCGCCATCGTGGACTCCTCCGCCTCTTCGCGAGCCCACGCAGCCGCGGCCCCGAGCGTCCTCCGCCGTCTCGCAGCGCCGTCCTGCGCCTTCCTCCTCGACCGTCCAGCGTGTTGTGATGCTTGTAGATGATCACAAGGTAACCGAGTCCGACGTCGTTGTCCGAAGAAACCGGAACCCCACAAGAACTCCCTCACCGACAAGACCTCCGGGAAGACGCCATCCGTTTGGCGAAGATGTTTCACCGAGATCGACACCAACCCGAATGAGCCCGATGAAACACCGGCGCCGTACACAAGTCTGACGACCGAGGCCCCCAACGACGCATACCTTCCACGGAACCGAAGCGATAAGCTTGAGTACTCCTTCCGGATCCGAACGGTCTACGGACAAGTTCGCCATCGACCTCGAGAACGCCTGCACGGAACAACAAGACCGCCACACGGACGCGAACCCCCAAGACCCTGAGGCCCCGAACCAAAGACCGATCCAAAGCGCCAAGGCCTCGACAGGGAATCGACAAGATCATCGCGGGACTCCAAGTTCTACTTTGTAGTTGCCGAACGCCGAGATCTTCAATCGGCTCCGAGGACCGAGACCGATGACAAGTGCTTCATCGACGCCATGACCGTCGACATGACCCGAAGACCACGGATGCGACAAGATAGACCTCAGTTATCCGAGAACGATCCCGCCGAGGCCGTCGAACCCCGAACCACGACCGGACCCGAACCGAACCCCAAGATCTGCGAACCTAATGTGAACCTTCCCAAAACCCTATTTTATAACATAATATAACTTGTCGCATAATAATTGTCTTGCATGCATACATTCATGTGGTTTGGGGGGCCTTATGCCGATTCACCTAATAATTAAATATGGGGCCCATATGCGGGCAAATCTAGTCTCATATCGGCCTCATTTAAACTTGTGTAGCGAACCGGTGATATATTTTGCCATGTTAATCCAACATTTAAATTGCGGGTATCTAAACAACATGAACCATTTAAATAATTGTCGGGACCCCGGTTCCACTTATTATGACCTAATTGCATCGCATCTTTGCCATGTCATGCATCATACATGCAGCATGCCGATCTTTTGCCGTAGTATTAAATAGTGCATCCGGTGTTTCTTCTAGTGTTTTGCTTCTTCGCGGATAAGGCCGTTAAGTTGATGCGAGTGTCGACCCGATCTTCGGATAAACCTTCGACAATGTTTTCAGGCGAGCATCTCCCCCTTTTCTACCTATCTTACTTTTATAGTATTTATTCCCTCCTGTTGATCTATTGCTATCTGTGTTGCGATGCTCTAGTTTTTTGTACCCGTGATATCCTTGCCTATATTGCCTTGGACACATCCTATTACATTGTTTGGTAGATAGTTGGACTTGCGTCGTAGTCGCTTGCTCAAGCGTGCGTAAATCAAGTACCACAGTTGTTGGTGTATTGCCGCATGTTTGATGTTGGAGATGATCATGGCTTTACTTATCGTTCACTTTAATTCCTGTTTAATAACTAAAATTGAAGTAAGCAGAGGCATCGGTGGGTGATAGATAATATTTGGTTTCCGAACGCCCACTTGTGTCCCGTAGGACCCCGAGTACTTGATACCTGTTCCTTGATTTATCGCGCTATCCACATCCGGGAGGATTATGGGACCCCCCTGAGCCAGAGCTTGATTCAGTCTTATTTCTTGGGGCCACAAACTAGTTACGATTGTACTTATGCCATGCTAATGTTTATTTACGATTGTGCGAGGAGCACACTGTACTATTTAGGTAAGCGGAGTGTTTTCGCGGTATCGACAAGCCCAGTCACACTTTCGGGTTCCATCGTTTCAGACCATTGTCGCAAACCTTGAGTCCGTCTCGAGTCGGTGGCCGTTCGCTATGGTTCTACTCAATGGGGTGGCCCCAATATTTCTGAATCCTGATTGCTTTGTCGTGAAAGCCTCGTTGGGTTTGATTTGTTTTCCGAGGTTGATCGAGTGTGTGTTGCTATTGGTGCACCCGGCCGGGTAAAACTTTCAAAGCCGTGTCCGCGGTTGATTATGGACGACTTGGAGCCTGATGATCTCGACCATAGACAAGCATAACTAAAGTACTGCTATAAATTTGACTTTATAATGACTAGTAATCAGCTTCACTACAATGGAATGGCTAACTAAAACTACCCACAATTGCTTGTTTGGTTGTCGCTTGCGACAATTGTACCTGACTAGTAAATATTGCAACTACAACGGAATGGCTAAATAAAAGTACCAACAACTGCTGGGTTTTGGGGTTATCTCATGCTAATTGTATCTGACTAGTAAGTGTTGCAACTATCACGGAATGTTTAACTAAAAGTGCCCACTGCTTATTTCATCAGGATGATTACCTACATCTGACTAGTAATTGCTGCAACGATAACTGAATAAATAAAACTGCCAAATGTGTGAGTTCCTCGGTTGACTTCCCGTTTGGTATCGAGGGGGAAACGCCAGGATGGGTTTGCTTGGTGTTAGATTCAGGTTGGATCCGAATAGCTCTTCCTCACCCCTCTCTGATAGCCGCCAGTTGTATCGAGTCTCTATAGGTTGTTTAGTGCATGCTGCCGCTGCCGCTTCAGTCCACCATACCTATGTAGGCGAGGACCGCCGAATTCTAGCCTCATGTCTTGGCCTCGATCGACGCCGCTCTCTTTCCTTTGCCCTTTGTCGGCACCTTTTATTTAAGCAGGTTTTGAGATCGACGCTTAGCGGGTTACCCTTCCGGCTTGGCACAGGGTTATGGACGCCATTGGTTGTTCTTCAGGGCTCTTAGCCCCATTTGCATCTTGTCTGTAGTCGGACGCTCTATCATTTTCATGGTGATTTGGATCTTTGTATATTATATCTGTATTCTTGACTCCTGGAGCCGTGTTGTATATATATCTCGCATGGGTCCCATCGAGGACTGTTGTGTAATGTTATTACTTCGTTTTCCACCCGCATGAAAGTGCCTGGTGGGCACCTTTGAATCGTTTCTATGCGGGTTTGGCGGGTTTCGCTAAAACTTGCATAGGTCCGATTCTAAGGGTGTTACAAATAGCTCATGAAAACGGGCAGAAAACATGAAAACGGCATGTTTTTGTTCACAACTCTCAAACATGTATTGGGTCTTAAGGTTGTTGTAAGTCGCCTCGGAACCATAAAACTATGGGCCATAGCTCATGAAAACGGCAATAAAACACGAAAACTACGAGTTTTGGGTCATATCTCTGAAAAATGTATCTGGTCTTATGGGCCATGAAACTCGCCATGGAACCCCAAAAATGTGGGCAATTGCTCATGAAAACGGCAAGAAAACACGAAAATGACGAGTTTTTGTCATAACTCTCAAACATGTATCAGGTCTTAAGGTCGTTGTAAATTTCCTTAAAACGCCAAAACTGTGGGAAATAGCTCATGAAAAGGACCATAAAACAAGAAAACGACGAGTTTTTGGTCATAACTCTCAAACATGTAACGGATGTTATGGGCCATGCAAATGCACCTAGACCCCAAAAACTATAGGAAATAGCTCACGAAAACGGCCAGAAAACACGAAAACGACGACTTTTTGTTCATAACTCTCAAACATGTATCGGGTCTTCAAGTTGTTGTAAATCGCCTCGGAACCATAAAATTGTGGGCAATAGCTCATGAAAACAGCAATAAAACACGAAAACTACAAGTTTTGGTCGTATCTCTCAAACATGTATCCGGTCTTATGGGCCATGAAACTCGCCGTGGAACCCCAATAATGTTGGCAATAGCTCATGAAAACGGCCAGAAAACAAGAAAACGACGAGTTTTTGTCATAATTCTCAAACATGTATCGGGATTTAAGGTCGTTCTAAATTTCCCTAAGAGCATCTCCAGCAGAGGATGTATTTTAGAGCGCTGCAAACTTGGGATAGCGCTGCATTTTAAGCGACCTCATTGAGGCTCTAAAATGCAGCGCTTTCGTTTAAATCCCCACCGGTATTTGTATTTAAGCCTTGACAGCAAAAACACAAAAACACAATTGCATCTATGAAAGGAAGATCAAAAAACACCAAATAATTCATGCATAAATGGATCTAAAAATCCTCCAACAATCAAAATGACATAGTTCAAGCACAAATAACATAGTTCATCCAAACATGACATGGTTCAAACACAAATGACATTGTTCCAACACAAATGACAAATGACATGGTCACTTGTCAACTTCTCCATACCACCGCCACCTCCATGTTGGACATCTTCATCGGAGTCTTGCACGATGGTGTTGCCGGTTGAATCGCCACCGCCTTCCCCTTTGGAGCCGCCACCGCCGCCGCGGGCCGCTTCGACGTCGTCTTCTTCGACGTCGTCTTCTTCCGGCGATGGGTAGCGCTTACCGGAGTTTGTCCGCGGCAACGAAGAAGCGTCGGCGGCGACCGACCAGCGGCGGCGCCTCGCTAGGGTTAAGCGTTTGCGCGGCGGATTGCGGCGGTGTCGGCGCCAAGCGGGGCGGAGTAGGGAGGTTGGGAGGTGCGAGCTTTCCATGGCGGCCGCGGAGGGCAGAGCCACGCGCTGAAAGATTTTCGAGCAGTTGGTGTTCTTGGCGTGTCGCAGCGATAAGCCTTGTAGCCGAACTGCACATTTGAGCCTTCGGGGATAGCGCAAAGTCTAAGCGCTAAATATTGGTAGGCGCTCTATTTTAGAGCACTTTGGGGGAGGTTTATGGCCTACCATGATTATTTTAGCGCTATTATAGCATGCCTGCTGGAGATGCTCTAAAACCCCAAAACTGTGGGCAATAGCTCATGAAAAGGACCATAAAACAAGAAAACGACGAGTTTTTGGTCATAACTCTCAAACATGTAATGGGTCTTACGGGCCATGCAAATCCACCTAGACCCCAAAAACTATAGGAAATAGCTCACGAAACGGCCAGAAAACACGAAAACGACGAGTTTTTTTTCATAACTCTCAAACATGTATCGGGTCTTCAAGTTGTTGTAAATCGCCTTGGAACCATAAAACTGTGGGCAATAGCTCATGAAAACAGCAATAAAATGCGAAAACTATGAGTTTTGGTCATATCTCTCAAACATGTATACGGTCTTATGGGCCATGAAACTCGCCGTGGAACCCCAATAATGTGGGCAATAGCTCATGAAAACGGCCAGAAAACAAGAAAACGACGAGTTTTTGTCATAACTCTCAAACATGTATCGGGTATTAAGGTCGTTGTAAATTTCCCTAAAACCCCAAAATTGTGGGCAATAGCTCATGAAAAGGACCATAAAACAAGAAAACGACGAGTTTTTGGTCATAACTCTCAAACATGTAACGGGTCTTATGGGCCATGCAAATCCACCTAGACCCCAAGAACTGTAGGAAATAGCTCACGAAAACGGCCAGAAAACACGAAAATGACGAGTTTTTCTTCATAACTCTCAAACATGTACCGGGTCTTAAAGTTGGTGTAAATCGCCTCGGAACCATAAAACTGTGGGCAATAGCTCATGAAAACGGCAATAAAACGCGAAAACTATGAGTTTTGGGTCATATCTCTCAAACATGTATTCAGTCTTATGGGCCATGAAACTCGCCATGGAACCCCAAAAATGTGGGCAATAGCTCATGAAAACGACAAAAAAAGAAAGCAGCGAGTTTTGTCATAACTCTCAAACATGTATCGGGTCTTAAGGTCGTTGTAAATTTCCTAAAACTGTGGGCAATAGCTTATGAAAAGGACCATAAAACAAGAAAGCACGAGTTTTGGTCATAACTCTCAAACATGTAATGGGTCTTACGGGCCATGCAAATCCCTAGAGGACAAAAACTATTGGCAATAACTCATCAAAAGGTCCATAAAAGCGACAAGTTTTTTCATAACTCTCAAACATGTATCGGGTATTAGGTTGTTGTAAATCGCCTTGGAACCATATAAATGTGGACAATAGCTCATGAAAGCGGCCATAAAATGCGAAAACTATGAGTTTTAGTCATATCTCGATACATGTAACGAGTCTTACGCCATGCAAATCCTTGAACACAAAAACTGTTGGCAATAACTTATCAAAGGTCCATAAAACACGAAAGCGACAAGTTTTGTTCATAACTTTCAAACATGTATCGGGTCTTAAGGTTCTTGTAAATCGCCTCGAACCATAAAACTGGGCAATAGCTCATGAAAGCGGCAATAGAACTCGAAAACTACGAGTTTTGGTCATGTCTCTCAAACATGTATCGGGTCTTATGGGCCATGAAACTCGCCATGGAACCCCAAAATGTGGGCAATAGCTCATGAAAACGGCGAGAAAACACGACAGCGAGTTTTGTTCCTAACTCTCAAACATGTATCGGGTCTTAAAGTTGCTGTAAATCGCCTCGGAACAATAAAACTGTGGGCAATAGCTCATGAAAACGGCAATAAAACGCGAAAACTATGAGTTTTGGGTCATATCTCTCAAACATGTATCCGGTCTTATGGGCCATGAAACTCGCCATGGAACCCCAAAAATGTGGGCAATGGCTCATGAAAACGTCCAGAAAACAAGAAAACGACGAGTTTTTGTCATAATTCTCAAACATGTATCGGGTCTTAAGGTCGTTATAAATTTCCCCAAAACCCCAAAACTATGGGAAATAGCTCATGAAAAGGACCATAAAACAAGAAAACGACGAGTTTTTGTCATAACTCTCAAACATGTAACGGGTCTTACGGCCATGCAAATCCACCTAGACCCCAAAACTATAGGAAATAACTCACGAAAAAACACGAAAACGACGAAGTTTTCTTCATAACTCTCAAACATGTATCGGGTCTTAAAGTTGGTGTAAATCCTCGGAACCATAAAACTGGACAATAGCTCATGAAAATGGCAATAAAACGAAAACTATGAGTTTTGGGTCATATCTCTCAAACATGTATTCGGTCTTATGGGCCATGAAACTGCCATGGAACCCCAAAATGGGAAATAGCTCATGAAAACGAGAAAACAAAAGCAGCAGTTTTTGTCATAACTCTCAAACATGTATCGGGTCTTAAGGTCGTTGTAAATTTCCCTAAAACCGAAAACCACTGGCAATAGCTTATGAAAAGGACCATAAAACAAAAGCAGCGAGTTTTTGGTCATAACTCTCAAACATGTAATGGGTCTTACGGCCATGCAAATCGCCTAGAGGACAAAACTATTGGCAATAACTCATCAAAAGGTCCGAAAACACGAAAACGACAAGTTTTTTCATAACTCTCAAACATGTATCGGGTATTAGGGTTGTTGTAAATCGCCTTGGAACCATATAAATGTGGACAATAGCTCATGAAAACGGACATAAAATGCGAAAACTATGAGTTTTTAGTCATATCTCTGATACATGTAACGAGTCTTACGCCATGCAAATCCATAACACAAAAACTGTTGGCAATAACTTATCAAAGGTCCATAAAACACAAAAGCGACAAGTTTTTGTTCATAACTCTCAAACATGTATCGGTCTTAAGGTTCTGTAAATCGCCTCGAACCATAAACTGTGGGCAATAGCTCATGAAAACGGCAATAGAACTCGAAAACTACGAGTTTTGGGTCATGTCTCTCAAAAATGTATCGGGTCTTATGGGCCATGAAACTCGCCATGGAACCCCAAAAATGTGGGCAATAGCTCATGAAAGCGGCAGAAAACACGAAAGCGAGTTTTGTTCATAACTCTCAAACATGTATCGGGTCTTAAAGTTCTCAGAATCGCCTCGGAACCATAAACTGTGGGCAATAGCTCATGAAAACGGCAATAAAAGGAAAACTATGAGTTTTGGGTCATATCTCTCAAACATGTATTCGGTCTTATGGGCCATGAAACTCGCCATGGAACCCCAAAAATGTGGGAAATAGCTCATGAAAAGCGATGAGAAAACAAGAAAGCGAGTTTTTTGTCATAACTCTCAAACATGTATCGGGTCTTAAGGTCGTTGTAAATTTCCTAAAACCCAAAACCACGGGCAATAGCTCATGAAAAGGACCATAAAACAAGAAAACGACGAGTTTTTGGTCATAACTCTCAAACATGTAATGGGTCTTACGGGCCATGCAAATCCGCCTAGAGGACAAAAACTATTGGCAATAACTCATCAAAAGGTCCAGAAAACACGAAAACGACAAGTTTTTTTCATAACTCTCAAACATGTATCGGGTATTAGGGTTGTTGTAAATCTCCTTGGAACCATATAAATGTGGACAATAGCTCATGAAAACGGCCATAAAATGCGAAAACTATGAGTTTTTAGTCCTATCTCTGATACATGTAACGAGTCTTACACGCCATGAAAATCCGCCCAGAACACAAAAACTGTTGGCAATAACTTATCAAAAGGTCCATAAAACACAAAAACGACAAGTTTTTGTTCATAACTCTCAAACATGTATCGGGTCTTAAGGTTGCTGTAAATCGCCCTCGAACCATAAAACTGTGGGCAATAGCTCATGAAAACGGCAATAGAACTCGAAAACTACGAGTTTTGGGTCATGTCTCTCAAACATGTATCGGGCCTTATGGACCATTAAACTCGCCATGGAACCCCAAAAATGTGGGCAATAGCTCATGAAAACGGACAGAAAACACGAAAACGACGAGTTTTTGTTCATAACTCTCAAACATGTATCGGGTCTTGAAGTTGCTGTAAATCGCCTCGGAACAATAAAACTGTGGGCAATAGCTCATGAAAACGGCAATAAAACGCGAAAACTATGAGTTTTGGGTCATATCTCTCAAGCATGTATCCGGTCTTATGGGCCATGAAACTCGCCATGGAACCCCAAAAATGTGGGCAATGGCGCATGAAAGCGTCCAGAAAACAAGAAAGCACGAGTTTTGTCATAATTCTCAAACATGTATCGGGTCTTAAGGTCGTTATAAATTTCCCCAAAACCCCAAAACTATGGGAAATAGCTCATGAAAAGGACCATAAAACAAGAAAACGACGAGTTTTTGTCATAACTCTCAAACATGTAACGGGTCTTACGGGCCATGCAAATCCACCTAGACCCCAAAAACTATAGGAAATAACTCACGAAAACGGCCAGAAAACACGAAAACGACGAGTTTTTCTTCATAACTCTCAAACATGTATCGGGTCTTAAAGTTGGTGTAAATCGCCTCGGAACCATAAAACTGTGGGCAATAGCTCATGAAAATGGCAATAAAACGCGAAAACTATGAGTTTTGGGTCATATCTCTCAAACATGTATTCGGTCTTATGGGCCATGAAACTCGCCATGGAACCCCAAAAATGTGGGAAATAGCTCATGAAAACGACAGAAAACAAGAAAAGCGAGTTTTGTCATAACTCTCAAACATGTATCGGGTCTTAAGGTCGTTGTAAATTTCCCTAAAACCCGAAAACCGTGGGCAATAGCTCATGAAAAGGACCATAAAACAAGAAAACGACGAGTTTTTGGTCATAACTCTCAAACATGTAATGGGTCTTATGGGCCATGCAAATCCGCCTAGAGGACAAAAACTATTGGCAATAACTCATCAAAAGGTCCATAAAACACGAAAACGACAAGTTTTTTGCATAACTCTCAAACATGTATCGGTTATTAGGGTTGTTGTAAATCGCCTTGGAACCATATAAATGTGGACAATAGCTCATGAAAACGGCCATAAAATGCGAAAACTATGAGTTTTTAGTCATATCTCTGATACATGTAACGAGTCTTACACGCCATGCAAATCCGCCCAGAACACAAAAACTATTGGCAATAACTTATCAAAAGGTCCATAAAACACGAAAACGACAAGTTTTTGTTCATAACTCTCAAACATGTATCGGGTCTTAAGGTTGCTGTAAATCTCCCTCGAACCATAAAACTGTGGGCAATAGCTCATGAAAACGGCAATAGAACTCGAAAACTACGAGTTTTGGGTCATGTCTCTCAAACATGTATCGGGTCTTATGGGCCATGAAACTCGCCATGGAACCCCAAAAATGTGGGCAATAGCTCATGAAAACGGCCAGAAAACACGAAAACGACGAGTTTTTGTTCATAACTCTCAAACATGTATCGGTTCTTAAAGTTCTGTAAATCACCTCGGAACCATAAAACTGTGGGCAATAGCTCATGAAAACGGGAATAAAACGCGAAAACTATGAGTTTTGGGTCATATCTCTCAAACATGTATCCGGTCTTATGGGCCATGAAACTCGCCATGGAACCCCAAAAATGTGGGCAATGGCTCATGAAAACGTCCAGAAAACAAGAAAACGACGAGTTTTTGTCATAATTCTCAAACATGTATCGGGTCTTAAGGTCGTTATAAATTTCCCCAAAATCCCAAAACTATGGGAAATAGCTCATGAAAAGGACCATAAAACAAGAAAACGACGAGTTTTTGTCATAACTCTCAAACATGTAACGGGTCTTACGGGCCATGCAAATCCACCTAGACCCCAAAAACTATAGGAAATAACTCACGAAAACGGCCAGAAAACACGAAAACGACGAGTTTTTCTTCATAACTCTCAAACATGTATCGGGTCTTAAAGTTGGTGTAAATCGCCTCGGAACCATAAAACTGTGGGCAATAGCTCATGAAAATGGCAATAAAACGCGAAAACTATGAGTTTTGGGTCATATCTCTCAAACATGTATTCGGTCTTATGGGCCATGAAACTCGCCATGGAACCCCAAAATGTGGGAAATAGCTCATGACAACGACAAAAGACAAGAAAACGACGAGTTTTTGTCATAACTCTCAAACATGTATCGGGTCTTAAGGTCGTTGTAAATTTCCCTAAAACCCGAAAACTGTGGGCAATAGCTTATGAAAAGGACCATAAAACAAGAAAACGACGAGTTTTTGGTCATAACTCTCAAACATGTAATGGGTCTTACGGGCCATGCAAATCCGCCTAGAGGACAAAAACTATTGGCAATAACTCATCAAAAGGTCCAGAAAACACGAAAACGACAAGTTTTTTTCATAACTCTCAAACATGTATCGGGTATTAGGGTTGTTGTAAATCGCCTTGGAACCATATAAATGTGGACAATAGCTCATGAAAACGGCCATAAAATGCGAAAACTATGAGTTTTTAGTCATATCTCTGATACATGTAACGAGTCTTACACGCCATGCAAATCCTCCCAGAACACAAAAACTGTTGGCAATAACTTATCAAAAGGTCCATAAAACACAAAAACGACAAGTTTTTGTTCATAACTCTCAAACATGTATCGGGTCTTAAGGTTGCTGTAAATCGCCCTCGAACCATAAAACTGTGGGCAATAGCTCATGAAAACGGCAATAGAACTCGAAAACTACGAGTTTTGGGTCATGTCTCTCAAACATGTATCGGGTCTTATGGGCCATGAAACTCGCCATGGAACCCCAAAAATGTGGGCAATAGCTCATGAAAACGGCCAGAAAACACGAAAACGACGAGTTTTTGTTCCTAACTCTCAAACATGTATCGGGTCTTGAAGTTGCTGTAAATCGCCTCGGAACAATAAAACTGTGGGCAATAGCTCATGAAAACGGCAATAAAACGCGAAAACTATGAGTTTTGGGTCATATCTCTCAAACATGTATCCGGTCTTATGGGCCATGAAACTCGCCATGGAACCCCAAAAATGTGGGCAATGGCTCATGAAAACGGCCAGAAAACAAGAAAACGACGAGTTTTTGTCATAATTCTCAAACATGTATCGGGTCTTAAGGTCGTTATAAATTTCCCCAAAACCCCAAAACTATGGGCAATAGCTCATGAAACGGACCATAAAACAAGAAAACGACAAGTTTTTGTCATAACTCTCAAACATGTAATGGGTCTTACGGGCCATGCAAATCTACCTAGACCCCAAAAACTATAGGAAATAACTCACGAAAACGGCCAGAAAACACGAAAACGACGAGTTTTTCTTCATAACTCTCAAACATGTATCGGGTCTTAAAGTTGGTGTAAATCGCCTCGGAACCATAAAACTGTGGGCAATAGCTCATGAAAATGGCAATAAAACGCGAAAACTATGAGTTTTGGGTCATATCTCTCAAACATGTATTCGGTCTTATGGGCCATGAAACTCGCCATGGAACCCCAAAAATGTGGGAAATAGCTCATGAAAACGACAGAAAACAAGAAAACGACGAGTTTTTGTCATAACTCTCAAACATGTATCGGGTCTTAAGGTCGTTGTAAATTTCCCTAAAACCCGAAAACCCTGGGCAATAGCTTATGAAAAGGACCATAAAACAAGAAAACGACGAGTTTTTGGTCATAACTCTCAAACATGTAATGGGTCTTACGGGCCATGCAAATCCGCCTAGAGGACAAAAACTATTGGCAATAACTCATCAAAAGGTCCAGAAAACACGAAAACGACAAGTTTTTTTCATAACTCTCAAACATGTATCGGGTATTAGGGTTGTTGTAAATCGCCTTGGAACCATATAAATGTGGACAATAGCTCATGAAAACGGCCATAAAATGTGAAAACTATGAGTTTTTAGTCATATCTCTGATACATGTAACGAGTCTTACACGCCATGCAAATCCTCCCAGAACACAAAAACTGTTGGCAATAACTTATCAAAAGGTCCATAAAACACAAAAACGACAAGTTTTTGTTCATAACTCTCAAACATGTATCGGGTCTTAAGGTTGCTGTAAATCGCCCTCGAACCATAAAACTGTGGGCAATAGCTCATGAAAACGGCAATAGAACTCGAAAACTACGAGTTTTGGGTCATGTCTCTCAAACATGTATCGGGTCTTATGGGCCATGAAACTCGCCATGGAACCCCAAAAATGTGGGCAATAGCTCATGAAAACGGCCAGAAAACACGAAAACGACGAGTTTTTGTTCCTAACTCTCAAACATGTATCGGGTCTTGAAGTTGCTGTAAATCGCCTCGGAACAATAAAACTGTGGGCAATAGCTCATGAAAACGGCAATAAAACGCGAAAACTATGAGTTTTGGGTCATATCTCTCAAGCATGTATCCGGTCTTATGGGCCATGAAACTCGCCATGGAACCCCAAAAATGTGGGCAATGGCTCATGAAAACGTCCAGAAAACAAGAAAACGACGAGTTTTTGTCATAATTCTCAAACATGTATCGGGTCTTAAGGTCGTTATAAATTTCCCCAAAACCCCAAAACTATGGGAAATAGCTCATGAAAAGGACCATAAAACAAGAAAACGACGAGTTTTTGTCATAACTCTCAAACATGTAACGGGTCTTACGGGCCATGCAAATCCACCTAGACCCCAAAAACTATAGGAAATAACTCACGAAAACGGCCAAAAAACACGAAAACGACGAGTTTTTCTTCATAAATCTCAAACATGTATCGGGTCTTAAAGTTGGTGTAAATCGCCTTGGAACCATAAAACTGTGGGCAATAGCTCATGAAAACGGCAATAAAACGCGAAAACTATGAGTTTTGGGTCATATCTCTCAAACATGTATTCGGGCTTATGGGCCATGAAACTCGCCATGGAACCCCAAAAATGTGGGCAATAGCTCATGAAAACGACAGAAAACAAGAAAACGACGAGTTTTTGTCATAACTCTCAAACATGTATCGGGTCTTAAGGTCGTTGTAAATTTCCCTAAAACCCGAAAACCGTGGGCAATAGCTCATGAAAAGGACCATAAAACAAGAAAACGACGAGTTTTTGGTCATAACTCTCAAACATGTAATGGGTCTTACGGGCCATGCAAATCCGCCTAGAGCACAAAAACTATTGGCAATAACTCATCAAAAGGTCCATAAAACACGAAAACGACAAGTTTTTTTCATAACTCTCAAACATGTATCGGGTATTAAGGTTCTTGTAAATCGCCTTGGAACCATAAAAATGTGGACAATAGCTCATGAAAACGGCCATAAAATGCGAGAACTATGAGTTTTTAGTCATATCTCTGATACATGCAACGAGTCTTACACGCCATGCAAATCCGCCCAGAACACAAAAACTGTTGGCAATAACTTATCAAAAGGTCCATAAAACACGAAAATGACAGGTTTTTGTTCATAACTCTCAAACATGTATCGGGTCTTAAGGTTGCTGTAAATCGCCCTCGAACCATAAAACTGTGGGCAATAGCTCATGAAAACGGCAATAGAACTCGAAAACTACGAGTTTTGGTTCATGTCTCTCAAACATGTATCGGGTCTTATGGGCCATGAAACTCGCCATGGAACCCCAAAAATGTGGGCAATAGCTCATGAAAACGGCCAGAAAACACGAAAACGACGAGTTTTTGTTCATAACTCTCAAACATGTATCGGTTCTTAAAGTTGCTGTAAATCGCCTCGGAACCATAAAACTGTGGGCAATAGCTCATGAAAACGGGAATAAAACGCGAAAACTATGAGTTTTGGGTCATATCTCTCAAACATGTATCCGGTCTTATGGGCCATGAAACTCGCCATGGAACCCCAAAAATGTGGGCAATGGCTCATGAAAACGTCCAGAAAACAAGAAAACGACGAGTTTTTGTCATAATTCTCAAACATGTATCGGGTCTTAAGGTCGTTATAAATTTCCCCAAAATCCCAAAACTATGGGAAATAGCTCATGAAAAGGGCCATAAAACAAGAAAACGAGTTTTGTCATAACTCTCAAACATGTAAGGTCTTACGGGCCATGCAAATCCACCTAGACCCAAAAACTATAGGAAATAACTCACTAAAACGGCGTAAAAGCCACGAGTTTTCTTCATAACTCTCAAACATGTATCGGGTCTTAAAGTTGGTGTAAATCGCCTCGAACCATAAAACTGGGCAATAGCTCATGAAAATGGCAATAAAACGAAAACTATGAGTTTTGGTCATATCTCTCAAACATGTATTCGGTCTTATGGGCCATGAAACTCGCCATGGAACCCCAAAAATGTGGGAAATAGCTCATGAAAACGCAGAAAACAACAAAGCAGCGAGTTTTGTCATAACTCTCAAACATGTATCGGGTCTTAAGGTCGTTGTAAATTTCCTAAAACCCGAAAACCACGGGCAATAGCTTATGAAAAGGACCATAAAACAAGAAAACGAGTTTTTGGTCATAACTCTCAAACATGTAATGGGTCTTACAGGCCATGCAAATCCGCCTAGAGGACAAAAACTATTGGCAATAACTCATCAAAAGGTCCAAACACGAAACGACAAGTTTTTTCGTAACTCTCAAACATGTATCGGGTTTAGGTTGTTGTAAATCGCCTTGGAACCATATAAATGTGGACAATAGCTCATGAAAACGGCCATAAATGCGAAAACTATGAGTTTTAGTCATATCTCGATACATGTAACGAGTCTTACACCATGCAAATCCTCCCGAACACAAAACTGTGGCAATAACTTATCAAAGGTCCATAAACACAAAACGACAAGTTTTTGTTCATAACTCTCAAACATGTATCGGGTCTTAAGGTTCTTGTAAATCGCCTCGAACCATAAAGCTGGGCAATAGCTCATGAAAACGGCAATAGAACTCGAAAACTACGAGTTTTGGGTCATGTCTCTCAAACATGTATCGGGTCTTATGGGCCATGAAACTCGCCATGGAACCCCAAAAATGTGGGCAATAGCTCATGAAAACGGCCAAAAACACGAAAACGACGAGTTTTTGTTCATAACTCTCAAACATGTATCGGGTCTTGAAGTTGTTGTAAATCGCCTCGGAACAATAAAACTGTGGGCAATAGCTCATGAAAACGGCAATAAAACGCGAAAACTATGAGTTTTGGGTCATATCTCTCAAACATGTATCCGGTCTTATGGGCCATGAAACTCGCCATGGAACCCCAAAAATGTGGGCAATGGCTCATGAAAACGGCCAGAAAACAAGAAAACGACGAGTTTTTGTCATAATTCTCAAACATGTATCGGGTCTTAAGGTCGTTATAAATTTCCCCAAAACCCCAAAGCTATGGGCAATAGCTCATGAAAAGGACCATAAAACAAGAAAACGACGATTTTTGTCATAACTCTCAAATATGTAACGGGTCTTACGGGCCATGCAAATCCACCTAGACCCCAAAAACTATAGGAATTAATTCACGAAAACGGCCAAAAAACACGAAAACGACGAGTTTTTCTTCATAACTCTCAAAGATGTATCGGGTCTTAAAGTTGGTGTAAATCGCCTCGGAACCATAAAACTGTGGGCAATAGCTCATGAAAACGGCAATAAAACGCGAAAACTATGAGTTTTGGGTCATATCTCTCAAACATGTATTCGGGATTATGGGCCATGAAACTCGCCATGGAACCCCAAAAATGTGGGCAATAGCTCATGAAAACGACAGAAAACAAGAAAACGAGTTTTGTCATAATCTCAAACATGTATCGGGTCTTAAGGTCGTAGTAAATTTCCTAAAATCCAAAACCACAGGCAATAGCTCATGAAAAGGACCATAAAACAAGAAAACGACGAGTTTTTGGTCATAACTCTCAAACATGTAATGGGTCTTACGGGCCATGCAAATCCGCCTAGAGCACAAAAACTATTGGCAATAACTCATCAAAAGGTCCAGAAAACACGAAAATGACAAGTTTTTTTCATAACTCTCAAACATGTATCGGGTATTAAGGTTGTTGTAAATCGCCTTGAAACCATATAAATGTGGACAATAGCTCATGAAAACGGCCATAAAATGCGAGAACTATGAGTTTTTAGTCATATCTCTGATACATGTAACGAGTCTTACACGCCATGCAAATCCGCCCAGAACACAAAAAATGTTGGCAATAACTTATCAAAAGGTCCATAAAACACGAAAACGACAAGTTTTTGTTCATAACTCTCAAACATGTATCGGGTCTTAAGGTTGATGTAAATCGCCCTGAAACAATAAAACTATGGGTAATAGCTCATGAAAACGGCAATACAACGCAAAAACTACGGGTTATGGGTCAAATCTCGCAAACATGTATCGAGTCTTATGGGCCATGAAACTCGCCATGGAACCCCAAAAATGTGGGCAATAGCTCATGAAAACGTCCAGAAAACACGAAAACGACGAGTTTTTGTCATAACTCTCAAACATGTAACGGGTCTTACGGGCCATGCAAATCCACCTAGACCCCAAAAACTATAGGAAATAACTCACGAAAATGGCCATCAAACAAGAAAACAATAAGTTTTTATTCATAACTCTCAAACATGTATCGGGTCTTAAGGTTCCTGTAAATCGCCCTGGAACCATAAAACTGTGGGCAATAGCTCATGAAAACGGTAATAAAACGTGAAAACAACGAGTTTTGGGTCATATCTCTCAATCACGTATCCGGTCTTATGGGGCATGAAACTCGCCATGGAACCCCAAAAAATATGGGCAATAGCTCATGAAAACGGCCAGAAAACAACGAGTTTTTGTCATAACTCTCAAACATGTATCGGGTCTTAAGGTTGTTGTAAATTTCCCTAAAACCCGAAAACTGTGGGCAATAGCTCATGAAAAGGACCATAAAACAAGAAAACGACGAGTTTTTGGTCATAACTCTCAAACATGTAATGGGTCTTACGGGCCATGCAAATCCGCCTAGAGCACAAAAACTATTGGAAATAACTCATCAAAAGGTCCATAAAACACGAAAACGACAAGTTTTTTTCATAAATCTCAAACATGTATCGGGTATTAAGGTTGTTGTAAATCGCCTTGGAACCATATAAATGTGGACAATAGCTCATGAAAACGGCCATAAAATGTGAAAACTATGAGTTTTTAGTCATATCTCTGATACATGTAACGAGTCTTACACGCCATGCAAATCCGCCCAGAAGACAAAAACTGTTGGCAATAACTTATCAAAAGGTCCATAAAACACGAAAACAACAAGTTTTTGTTCATAACTCTCAAACTTGTATTGGGTCTTAAGGTTGCTGTAAATCGCCCTCGAACCATAAAACTGTGGGCAATAGCTCATGAAAACGGCAATAGAACTCGAAAACTACAAGTTTTGTGTCATGTCTCTCAAACATGTATCGGGTCTTATGGGCCATGAAACTCGCCATGGAACCCCAAAAAGGTGGGCAATAGCTCATGAAAACGGCCAGGAAACACGAAAACGACGAGTTTTTGTTCATAACTCTCAAACATGTATCGGGTCTTAAAGTTGCTGTAAATCGCCTCGGAACCATAAAACTGTGGGCAATAGCTCATGAAAATGGCAATAAAACGCGAAAACTATGAGTTTTGGGTCATATCTCTCAAACATGTATCCGGTCTTATGGGCCATGAAACTCGCCATGGAACCCCAAAAATGTGGGCAATGGCTCATGAAAAGCGTAAAACAAGAAAACGACGAGTTTTTGTCATAATTCTCAAACATGTATCGGGTCTTAAGGTCGTTAGAAATTTCCCCAAAACCCCAAAACTATGGGCAATAGCTCATGAAACGGACCATAAAACAAGAAAACGACGAGTTTTTTTCATAACTCTCAAACATGTAACGGGTATTACGGGCCATGCAAATCCACCTAGACCCCAAAAACTATAGGAAATAACTCACGAAAACGGCCAGAAAACACGAAAACGACGAGTTTTTCTTCATAACTCTCAAACATGTATCGGGTCTTAAAGTTGGTGTAAATCGCCTCGGAACCATAAAACTGTGGGCAATAGCTCATGAAAACGGCAATAAAACGCGAAAACTATGAGTTTTGGGTCATATCTCTCAAACATGTATTCGGTCTTATGGGCCATGAAACTCGCCATGGAACCCCAAAAATGTGGGCAATATCATGAAAACGACAAAAACAAGAAAACGACGAGTTTTTGTCATAACTGTCAAACATATATCGGGTCTTAAGGTCGTATTAAATTTCCCTAAAATCTGAAAACCCTGGGCAATAGCTCATGAAAAGGACCATATAACAAGAAAACGATGAGTTTTTGGTCATAACTCTCAAACATGTAATGGGTCTTACGGGCCATGCAAATCCGCCTAGAGCACAAAAACTATTGGCAATAACTCATCAAAACGTCCAGAAAACACGAAAACGACAAGTTTTTTTCATAACTCTCAAACATGTATCGGGTATTAAGGCTGTTGTAAATCGCCTTGGAACCATAAAAATGTGGACAATAGCTCATGAAAACGGCCATAAAATGCGAGAACTATGAGTTTTTAGTCATATCTCTGATACATGTAACGAGTCTTACACGCCATGCAAATCCGCCCAGAACACAAAAACTGTTGGCAATAACTTATCAAAAGGTCCATAAAACACAAAAACGACAAGTTTTTATTCATAACTCTCAAACATGTATCGAGTCTTAAGGTTGTTGTAAATCGCCCTCGAACCATAAAACTGTGGGCAATAGATCATGAAAACGGCAATAGAACTCGAAAACTACGAGTTTTGGGTCATGTCTCTCAAACATGTATCGGGTCTTATGGGTCATGAAACTCGCCATGGAACCCCAAAAATGTGGGCAATAGCTCATGAAAACGGCCAGAAAACACGAAAACGACGAGTTTTTGTTCATAACTCTCAAACATGTATCGGGTCTTAAAGTTGCTGTAAATCGCCTCGGATCCATAAAACTATGGGCAATAGCTCATGAAAACAGCAATAAAACGCGAAAACTATGAGTTTTAGGTCATATCTCTCAAACATGTATCCGGTCTTATGGGCCATGAAACTCGCCATGGAACCCCAAAAATGTGGGCAATGGCTCATGAAAACGGTCAGAAAACAAGAAAACGACGAGTTTTTGTCATAACTCTCAAACATGTATCAGGTCTTAAGGTCGTTGTAAATTTCCCTAAAACCCGAAAACTATGGGCAATAGCTCATGAAAAGGACCATAAAACAAGAAAACGACGAGTTTTTGGTCATAACTTTCAAACATGTAATGGGTCTTACGGGCCATGCAAATCCGCCTAGAGCACAAAAACTATTGGCAATAACTCATCAAAAGGTCCATAAAACACGAAACAACAAGTTTTTTTCATAACTCTCAAACAAGTATCGGGTCTTAAGGTTGCTGTAAATCGCCCTTGGAACCATATAAATGTGGACAATAGCTCATGAAAATGGCCATAAAATGCGAAAACTTTGAGTTTTTAGTCATATCTCTGATACATGTAACGAGTCTTACACGCCATGCAAATCCGCCCAAAACACAAAAACTGTTGGCAATAAATTATCAAAAGGTCCATAAAACACGAAAACGACAAGTTTTTGTTCATAACTCTCAAACATGTATCGGGTCTTAAGGTTGCTGTAAATCGCCCTGAAACCATAAAACTATGGGCAATAGCTCATGAAAACGGCAATAGAACTCGAACACTACGAGTTTTGGGTCATGTCTCTCAAACATGTATCGGGTCTTATGGGTCATGAAACTCGCCATGGAACCCCAAAAATGTGGGCAATAGCTCATGAAAACGGCCAGAAAACACGAAAATGACCAGTTTTTGTTCATAACTCTCAAACATGTATCGGGTCTTAAAGTTGCTGTAAATCGCCTCGGAACCATAAAACTGTGGGCAATAGCTCATGAAAACGGCAATAAAACGCGAAAACTATGAGTTTTGGGTCATATCTCTCAAACATGTATCCGGTCTTATGGGCCATGAAACTCACCATGGAACCCCAAAAATGTGGGCAACGGCTCATGAAAACGGCCAGAAAACAAGAAAACGACGAGTTTTAGTCATAATTCTCAAACATGTATCGGGTCTTAAGGTCGTTATAAATAACTCATGAAAATGGCCATCAAACAAGAAAACAATAAGATTTTATTCATAAGTCTCAAACATGTATCGGGTCTTTAGGTTCCTTTAAATCGCCCTAGGACCATAAAATTGTGGGCAATAGCTCATGAAAATGGCAATAAAACGCGAAAACAACGAGTTTTGGGTCATATCTCTCAATCACGTATCGGGTCTTATGGGGCATGAAACTCGCCATGGAACCCCAAAAATATGGGCAATAGCTCATGAAAACGGCCAGAAAACAAGAAAACAACGAGTTTTTGTCATAACTCTCAAACATGTATCGGGTCTTAAGGTTGTTGTAAATTTCCCTAAAACCCGAAAACTGTGGGCAATAGCTCATGAAAAGGACCACGAAACAAGAAAATGGCGAGTTTTGGTCATAACTCTCAAACATGTAATGGGTCTTACGGGCCATGCAAATCCCCCTAGAGCACAAAAACTATTGGCAATAACTCATCAAAAGGTCCCAGAAAACACGGAAACGACAAGATTTTTTCATAACTCTCAAACATGTATCGGGTCTTAAGGTTTCTGTAAATCGCCCTTGAACCATATAAATGTGGACAATAGCTCATGCAAACGGCCATAAAATGCGAAAACTACGAGTAGTCATATCTCTCATACATGTAACGAGTCTTACACGCCATGCAAATCCGCCCAAAACACAAAAATTGTTGGCAATAACTTATCAAAAGGTCCATAAAACACGAAAACGACAAGTTTTTGTTCATAACTCTCAAACATGTATCGGGTCTTAAGGTTGCTGTAAATCGCCCTGGAACCATAAAACTATGGGCAATAGCTCATCAAAACGGCAATACAACGCGAAAACTACGAGTTTTGGGTCAAATCTCGCAAACATGTATCGAGTCTTATGGGCCATGAAACTCGCCATGGAACCCCAAAAATGTGGGCAATAGCTCATGAAAACGGCCAGAAAACACGAAAACGACCAGTTTTTGTACATAACTCTCAAACATGTTTCGGGTCTTAAAGTTGATGTAAATCGCCTCGGAACCATAAAAGTATGGGCAATAGCTCATGAAATCAGCAATAAAATGTGAAAACTATGAGTTTTGGTCATATCTCTCAAACATGTATCCGGTCTTATGGGCCATGAAACTCGCCGTGGAACCCCAATAATGTGGGCAATAGCTCATGAAAACGGCCAGAAAACAAGAAAACAACGAGTTTCTGTTCATAACTCTCAAACATGTATCGGGTCTTCAAGTTGCTGTAAATCGCTTCGGAACCATAAAACTGTGGGCAATAGCTCATGAAAACAGCAATAAAACACGAAAACTACAAGTTTTGGTCATATCTCTTAAACATGTATCCGGTCTTATGGGCCATGAAACTCGCCGTGGAACCCCAATAATGCGGGCAATAGCTCATGAAAACGGCCAAAAAACAAGGAAACGACGAGTTTTTGTCATAATTCTCAAACATGTATCGGGTCTTAAGGTCGTTGTAAATTTCCCTAAGAGCATCTCCAGCAGTGGATGTATTTTAGAGCGCTGCAAACTTGGGATAGCTGGCAGCTATCCGTTTACCGCGCTGCATTTTAGCACGACCTCATGGGAGGCTCTAAAATCGTGCAGCCTTCGTTTCCCCCCGGTAGCTGTACTTTAGCGCGCGCGATAGCACAAACACAAGAACACAATTGCATCTATGAAAAGAAGATCAAAAAACACCAAATAATTCATGCATAAATGGATCTAAAAATCATCCAACCATCAAAATGACATAGTTCAAGCACAAATAACATAGTTCATCCAAACATGACATGGTTCAAACACAAATGACATTGTTCCAACACAAATGATAAATGATATGGTTCACTTGTCAACATTCTCCATACCACCGCCACCTCCATGTTGGGCATCTTCATCGGAGTCTTGCACGATGGTGTTGCCGGTTGAATCGTCACCGCCTTCCCCGTTGGAGCCGCCACCGCCGCCGCGGGCCGCTTCGACGTCGTGTTCTTCAACGTGGTATTCTTCAACGGACAGAGTAGGGAGGGGTGGGAGGGGTGCCGGAGCTTTCCATCGCCGGCGGTCGCGCGGAGAGAGCGAGCGCTCGCGAAGGGATTTTTCAGAGCATTGGTGTTCTTCCGCTGTCAGAAGCGATAGCGCTGTAGCCGGAGCTGCAAATTGACGCCTTCGGGATAGCGCAAAGTCCAGCTACGCTAAATATTGACGCTCTATTTTAGAGCACACTTTGAGAGGTTTTGTGGCTACCACTTGATTATTTTAGCTGCGCTATTATAAGCCTTTCTTTGGAGATGCTCTAAAACCCCAAAACTGTGGGCAATAGCTCATGAAAAGGACCATAAAACAAGAAAACAACGAGTTTTTGGTCATAACTCTCAAACATGTAACGGGTCTTATGGGCCATGCAAATCCACCTAGACCCCAAAAACTGTAGGAAGTAGCTCACGAAAACGGCCAGAAAACACGAAAACGACAAGTTTTTCTTCATAACTCTCAAACATGTATCGGGTCTTAAAGTTGCTGTAAATTGCCTCGGAACCATAAAACTATGGGCAATAGCTCATGAAAACGGCAATAAAACGCGAAAACTATGAGTTTTGGGTCATATCTCTCAAACATGTATTCGGTCTTATGGGCCATGATACTCGCCATGGAACCCCAAAAATGTGGGCAATAGCTCATGAAAACGACAGAAAACAAGAAAACGACGAGTTTTTGTCATAACTCTCAAACATGTATCGGGTCTTAAGGTCGTTGTAAATTTCCCTAAAACCCGAAAACTGTGGGCAATAGCTCATGAAAAGGACCATAAAACAAGAAAACGACGAGTTTTTGGTCAGAACTCTCAAACATGTAATGGGTCTTACGGGCCAGAATATGTGGGCGATAGCTCATGAAACGGCCAGAAAACACGAAAATGACGAGTTTTTGTTCATAACTCTCAAACATCCGTCGGGTCTTAAAGTTGCTGTAAATCGCCTCGGAACCATAAAACTGTGGGCAATAGCTCATGAAAATGGCAATAAAACGCGAAAACTTTGAGTTTTGGGTCATATCTCTCAAACATGTACCTGGTCTTATAGGCCATGAAACTCGCCATGGGACCCCGAAAATGTGGGCAATAGCTCATGAAAACGGCCAGAAAACAAGAAAACAACAAGTTTTTGTCATAACTCTCAAACATGTATTGGGTCTTAAGGTCGTTGTAAATTTTCCTAAAACCCAAAAACTATGGGCAATAGCTCTTGAAAAGGACCATAAAACAAGAACACGGTGAGTTTTTTGTCATAACTCTCAAACATGTAACAGGTCTTACGGGCCATGCAAATCCGCCTAGAGCACAAAAACTATTGGCAATAACTCACGAAAAGTGCCATTGATGTGTGCAACCAATGTTGGCAATAACTCATCAAAAGGTCCATAAAACACGAAAACAACAAGTTTTTTCATAACTCTCAAACATGTATCGGGTCTTAAGGTTGCTGTCAATCGCCCTGGAACCATATAAATGTGGACAATAGCTCATGAAAATGGCCATAAAATGCGAAAACTACGAGTTTTTAGTCATATCTCTCATACATGTAACGAGTCTTACACGCCATGCAAATCCGCCCAGAACACAAAAACTATTGGCAATAACTTATCAAAAGGTCCATAAAACATGAAAATGACAAGTTTTTGTTCATAACTCTCAAAATGTATCGGGTCTTAAGGTTGCTGTAAATCGCCCTCGAACCATAAAACGTGAAAACTACGAGTTTTGGGTCATATCTCTCAATCATGTATCGGGTCTTATGGGCCATGAAACTCGCCATGGAACCCCCAAAAATGTGGGCAATAGCTCACGAAAACGGCCAGAAAACAAGAAAACGACGAAATTTGTCATAACTATCAAACATGTATCGGGTCTTAAGGTCCTTGTAAATTTCCCTAAATCCCGAAAACTGTGGGCAATAGCTCATGAACAGGACCATAAAACAAGAAAACGACGAGTTTTTGTCATAACTCTCAAACATGTAATGGGTCTTACGGGCCATGCAAATCTGCCTAGAGCACAAAAACTATTGGCAATAACTCATCGAAAGGTCCCATAAAACACGGAAACGGCAAGTTTTTATCATAACTCTCAAACATGTATCGGGTCTTAAGGTTGCTGTAAATCGCCCTTGAACCATATAAATGTGGACAATAGCTCATGAAAATGGCCATAAAATTCGAAAACTACGAGTTTTTAGTCATATCTCTCATGCATGTAACGAGTCTTACACGCCATGCAAATCCGCACAAAAACTGTTGGCAATAACTTATCAAAAGGTCCATAAAACACGAAAACGATAAGTTTTTGTTCATAACTCTCAAACATGTATCGGGTCTTAAGGTCGCTGTAAATCGCCCTGGAACCATAAAACTATGGGCAATAGCTCATGAAAATGGCAATAAAACGCGGAAACTGCGAGTTTTGGGTCATATCTCTCAAACATGTATCGGGTCTTATGGTCCATGAAACTCGCCATGGAACCCCAAAAATGTGGGCAATAGCTCATGAAAACGGCCAGAAAACACGAAAACGACGAGTTTTTGTTCATAACTCTCAAACATGTATCGGGTCTTAAACTTGGTGTAAATCGCCTCGGAACCATAAAACTATGGGAAATAGCTCATGAAAACAGCAATAAAATGCGAAAACTATGAGTTTTGGTCATATCTCTCAAACATGTATCCGGTCTTATGGGCCATGAAACTCGCCGTGGAACCCCAATAATATGGGCAATAGCTCATGAAAACGGCCACAAAACAAGAAAACGACGAGTTTTTGTCATAAATCTCAAACATGTATCGGGTCTTAAGGTCGTTGTAAATTTCCCTAAAACCCCAAAATTATGGGCACTCATGAAAATGACCATAAAACAAGAAAACGACGAGTTTTTGGTCATAACTCTCAAACATGTAACGGGTCTTACGGGACATGCAAATCCACCTGGAGCACAAAAATTGTTGGCAATAACTCATCAAAAGCTTAATAAAACACGAAAACGACAAGTTGTTTCATAACTCTCAAACATGTATCGGGTCTTAAGGTTGCTGTAAATCTCCGTGGAACCATATAAATGTGGACAATTTCTCATGAGAACGGCCATAAAACGCGAAAACTACTAGTTTTTAGTCATATCTCTCATACATGTAACGAGTCTTACACGCCATGCAAATCCGCCCAGAACACAAAAACTGTTGGCAATAACTTATCAAAAGGTTCATAAAACACTAAAACGACAAGTTTTTGTTCATAACTCTCAAACATGTATCGGGTCTTAAGGTTGCTGTAAATCGCCCTGGAACCATAAAACTATGGGCAATGGCTCATGAAAACGGCAATAAAACGCGAGAACTACGAGTTTTGGGTCATATCTCTCAAACATGTATCGGGTCTTATGGGCCATGAAACTCGCCATGAAACCCCAAAAATGTGGGCGATAGCTCATGAAACGGCCAGAAAACACGAAAACAACGAGTTTTTGTTCATAACTCTCAAACATGTATTGGGTCTTAAAGTTGCTGTAAACCGCCTCGGAACCATAAAACTGTGGGCAATAAAACACGAAAACTACAAGTTTTGGGTCATATCTCTCAAACATGTATCGGGTCTTATGGGCCATGAAACTCGCCATGGAACCCCGAAAATGTGGGCAATAGCTCATGAAAATGGCCAGAAAACAAGAAAACGACGAGTTTTTGTCATACCTCTCAAACATGTATCGGGTCTTAAGTTCGGTGTAAATTTCCCTAAAACCCGAAAACTGTGGGCAATAGCTCATGAAACGGACCATAAAACAAGAAAACGACGAGTTTTTGGTCATAACTCTCAAACATGTAACCGGTCTTACGAGCCATGCAAATCCGCCTGGAGCACAAAAACTGTTGGCAATAACTCATCAAAAGGTCCATAAAACACGAAAAACGACAAGTTTTTATTCATAACACTCAAACATGTATCGGATCTTAAGGTTGCTATAAATCGCCCTGGAACCATAAAACTGTGGACAATAGCTCATAAAAACGGCCATAAAACGCGAAAACTACGAGTTTTTAGTCATATATGTCAAACATGTAATAGGTCTTACAGGCCATGCAAATCCGCCCGGAACACAAAAACTGTTGGCAATAACTCATCAAAAGGTCCATAAAACACGAAAACGACGAGTTTCTGTTCATAACGCTCAAACATATATCGGGTCTTAAGGTTGCTGTAAATATCCCTCGAACCATAAAACTGTGGGCAATAGCTCATGAAAACGACAATAAAACATGAAAACTACGAGTTTTGGGTCATATCTCTCAAACATGTATCGGGTCTTATGGGCCATGAAACTCGCCATGGAACCCCAAAAATGTGGGCAATAGGTCATGAAAATGGCCAGAAAACACGAAAATGACATGTTTTTGTTCATAACTCTCAAACATGTATCGGGTCTTAAGGTTGTTGTAAGTCGCCTCGGAACCATAAAACTTTTGGCAATAGCTCATGAAATCGGTAATAAAACGTGAAAACTACGAATTTTGGGTCATATCTCTCAAACATGTATTCAGTCTTATGGGCCATGAAAATCGCCATGGAACCCCAAAAATGTGGGCAATAGCTCATGAAAACGGCCAGAAAACAAGAAAATGACAAGTTTTTGTCATAACTCTCAAACATGTATCAGGTCTTAAGGTCGTTGTAAATTTCCCTAAAACCCCAAAACTGTGGGCAATAGCTCATGAAAAGGACCATAAAACAAGAAAACGATGAGTTTTTGGTCATAACTCTCAAACATGTAACGGGTCTTACGGGCCATGCAAATCCACCTAGACCCCAAAAACTATAGGAAATAACTCACGAAAACTGCCATTGATGTGTGCACCCAATGTTGTCGTGGGACACTTTGTTGGACCCCAAGAGCAAGGTGTGATGAGCACATCAATAAGTTTCCCTCAGTAGAGACCGAGGTTATCGAACCAGGAGGAAGGAAACGTCGCACATGTGTTGCAAACAACGTGGAGACCTGCATAACACAAACTCAAGACTTTGTCCCAACGAATCAGTAAAGTTGTCAAGCTCATCGGTTTGCTGTAACAAAAGGATTAAGTGTATGGTGTGGAAGGTAATGGTGGTTTGCAGCAAGTAAATAGTAACAGTTGAAGATGTATCAATGCTAAAGATTGGACCGGGGTCCATAGTTCACTAGAGGTGCTCTCCTTAGATAAACAACATGGCATGAAGGGTAAACAAATTACAACAGGGCAATTTACAGGAACTGAGCAAGGCATAACAATGCAATACTAGTTAGAAAGATCCTATGAGACTCGATTGAGAAATACAACAATATACATAGACTGCCATCCAACTGCATCTATGACTAGAATTCCACCTTCAGGTTATCATCCGAACCCCCTCCAGTCTTAAGTTGCAAGCAACAGACAACTGTTTAAAGAAAAGTGTGTAAGGTAAACAATCCACTTGTTCCATGAACAAGAGACTGTTGTTTTCTCCCTAGTTGCAACAGCACATCTACAACCGAAGATATTTATGTCACTTCCCTTGAAAACTAGAGGCATGAACCCACTATCGAGCATAAATACCCCCTGTTGGAGTCACTAGCAACTACTTGGATAAGATAGCTACTAACAACGGAGAGCATGCAAGATCACAAACAACATAAACATGATAGTATCAAATAGACAAAACCATTAATCAATCTGACATAGTAATCTCAATATCCATTGGATCCCCACAAACACAACATGCATGATTACAAATAGATTAGATCTTGATAATGAATGGAGCTCACAAGATCTATACATGAAAGCACAAAGGAGGAGATACAACCATCTAGCTACTACATGGACTTGTAGTCCAAGGTCAAACTACTCATGCATCATACCGGAGAGAAGGCCTCCGGGATGATCTCCCCTCCGGCAGGGTGCCGGGAAGAACTTCAGATCCCCCCGATCTAGGGACGATGGTGGCGACGGCTATAGATGGTTTCGTGGAGTTTTGATCGAGTACTTTGGGTTTCTGCATCGGGGGATTCTTATAGGCGAAGAGGCGACAGAGGCCACACCACCTTGGCTGTGAGCCTACCTGGCCGCACCTAGGGGGTTTGGCCGCCCTGGTTCGCGTCTCCGTCTCATCTTCTGGATTCGTGTCCCCCGCGGTAAAATATTGAATTTGGCTTTTGTCCCGTCCAATTCCGAGAATATTGATTTTCTGCCTTTCTGGAACCAAAAATAGAAGAAAACATGCAACTGGCACTGTGGCAACTTATTAATAGGTTAGTTCCAGAAAAGATATGAAAACACCTCAAAGTGTAGACAAAGCAAAGTAGATACTAAACAAGCATGGAGCATAAAAAATTATAGATACGTTTCCGACGTATCAAGCATCCCCAAGCTTAACTCCTGCTCGTCCTCGAGTAGGTAAGTGATAAAAAGAATAATTTTGAGGTGACATGCACCATCAAAACCAAGATCAAACCATTTGCAAGCATTGAAAGCTGGGATCAAAGAACTCTAAACATGTGCATGAAAGATGGAGTTCTAACAATAGGACATAGTAACTATGCATGCAACATGAAAAGATACAAACAAAGATCATGAATAACATGCATTGAAAAATGTTTGTTTGTTTCACATACAGAAAACATGGCATAGTAGCAATCAGCTTGTCCCTCATAGAGTAGCAAATAGATGCATAGGACACCTTCAAAGTTCACAAGGGTGACTAGAAACAAATAGCACAAGAACAAGTAATATCACAATATGCATCAATCAATAAGTTTTGGAACACTGCACACAGAATGACAATTATGCTCTCTTAATGGTGCCTAAAGGTAGAAGGTGGAGACTCAAATAATGGTGGAAGAAAGGCCCTTCACAAAGGGAAGCAGGGATTTCAAGTTTCAAATAGATCTTCCAAAAATTATGGTATTTGTTAGCTTTCAGCCCTCATTGCCCCTATCATAAGCATCTTGAAGTGCTTAAGGTTAAAGTGAACAAAATATGGAGTATATGCTTGACAAAGTATAAGTTGGCAATCTCAAGTCCCTTGAATACGAGGGCCACACCTCATGCTATTCAACTTTAGTCACCTGTAAGTTCTTGTCATTGTAAGTACATGCATATCATAGAGAACTTCCAACGGGGTACCCCTTGCACATGGTATAGGAGCTATCCCATAACCAAAATGACAAGGCAAGCATACAATGAGCATCTCAGCGATCTTTTTATTTAGTATGTGCATAGCTTTTTATTGAGGATGCTTCATAGATAGCTCACTATGGTGATGCTGCAAGTTTCCACAATGATTAGGCATGGCTTAGGCTAGCGGCCCAGGCATTTCTCTAACACAAAATACAAACTCCATGGACTTATAAGTTCCCTCTTCATTTCACACCGGTGATATCCATAGACAAAAGAGCATCATATCAACTGAGTACAAAGTACAAGTGCAATGTTGAAAACATTCCCCGTGACAGCATGGTTCTGCTAATTCCAACGTATAAGTGCAAGCATATACAACATAGACGACACAATGGTTCAAGTTTATTAGGGGCAAAGAATATAAAGTGTGCCATCAAGTTCGCGAGAGCTTTAATCACTAAGTTTTCACATAACAAATAGACTATTTAACTGGAAGATAGCTGAAAACAAGTATATACTTGGAATGGTGTAACACACCATGCATAAGAATTTATAGTGGACACTTTGGAATAACTTGGTTTCTTGGGAGTTTGAAGCATGAGTAGAGCTTACTCATACAAGTGGAGGCTAGCAAAAGACTGGGAGCAACCAACTAAGAGAGCATAATGGCCATAATCATGCAGAGCAACAAAGCATTACTAATCAAAGCATAGAGTGGTACTACAAGTCAAGGAATAGATGATCATAGAGGCTATGGGGACTTGTCATAGTCATAACATGGTGTGAGCATGTGCCAAGTCAACCCAAACAAAGCATCAAAGGAGAATACCACAATACTATGCTTTTGCATGCTAAAACAACACATAATTTCTTCAAGGCACACTAAGCAATCCCAATTGTTTCGAACAAGACATGCTACAGAAATAATCACTAAGCATAAGGTTAAAACAACACCTAGAATGTCATGCTAAATTCTAAGTCACAGTCAATGCAAGCTCCTCTTGCACTTTCAAGCAAGAACTTACTTCTCCTTTCCAACACCAAGCAACTTATTTGCAAAATAACATAGCGAGAACGGGGGTCCAAACTACTTTTATTCAATCAAACTAAACAACCTAAGCAAACCAAACGAAAACTAAGATGCTCCAAGATAAACACAACAGTGCATGAAACAATAAAAACGAAGTGTCTAGACAGACCTGAGCTTTTTATTGATGGAGAAGGGGATGCCTTGGGCATCCCCAAGCTTTGGCGCTTGTACCTCTTGGATATTTCTTGGGGTGACACCATGGTGGCATCCTCAAGCTTGAGATTTTGTCCATTCTTCATCTCATTACATCATTCTCTCTCTACACCTGAAATTTTTCCTTCATACAATACTTCACACAATCTTTATTAGCAACATTAGTGTATTCAAAAGATATTAGACCTCTGGCAAAGCTTTGGAACATCAAAACTTTTCACTAAAAACACAAGCTACTGTAGCAACTCCTTCAAAAATCTCAATTCCCCAAAAGAGAACTCAAACGGAATTAATAAGAAGCATAAGCAAATAATGGCAGAAATCTGTCAAAACAGACCAGCAGGTAGAAACAGATTTTTTCGAACATCTTCTGTTGCTCAAATCAAAAAGTGTTGAACTAACTAACATACTGGGGAATTTATTCGTAAATTGTCAGCTCAATACGAGTTACAGAGACTCTTCATGAATTTTTTTGGTGGAGGACGGAAATCTGTTTCAGGACAGCAACTCCCCAAATCTTACTTCCCTCTTATTAGAGGTCATTCTTGACACAAAAAGCAAACAAAAAGGATAAGGAGAGTTCATTACAGAAGTAATAACTTCCAAGACTCAAGGAAACTCTTGGATTATCTCCCAACAAGTACTTTTCTTGAACGCCTTTAAGTTAGGCACAAGAAGCAACAAGAATCAAGTGTTTTCAAATGAAGAAGTATTAACATCAAACCTTGCTTTCAAAGGAGGATAAAAAATCAACTTCTCTCTCCTCATAGGGAAGTGTTCAATACCTTTCTTGAATGGAAAATGATATTTAATGGTGCCTTCTTTTATATCAATGATGGCACCAACTGTTCTAAGAAAAGGTCTTCCCAAAGTAATAGGACAAGAAGCATTGTATTCAACATCCAAAACATAGAAATCCACAGGGACATAAGCATTGTTAACCATAATGATAACATCATTAATACTCCCCATGAGTTTCTTCTTAGCATTATCATTAAGTGGGACATCCAAATAACAATCTTCCAACGGTGGCAAATCAAGCAATTCATAAATCTTCCTAGGCATAATAGTGATACGTCCAAAACATATGTACTTTCCTGAACACTTTTGCTATTGTTTCTCCTCTAAACTTGTGTGATTTGGATACAACTAACACGGACAGACGTTGTTTTCAGCAGAATTACTTTGGTGTTTTGTTTTTGTGCAGAAAATCAACTATCAGGAAAAATCCCGGAAAATATGCCAAAAATTATATTTCACCAGAATACCCACGGAGCAAGAAGACGAGACGGAGAAGGGTCCTGGGGGGACCACACCCCTTCCTGTCACGAGCCCACCTCTGGTCGCGCCTAGGGGGTGTAGCCACCCCAGGCACCTCCTCGGCCTCCCTTTGCGCCTATAAGTTGCCTCTAGATCTAAAAACCGACGAGGGTCGATAGTTTTCTAGAAAGAGTTTCGCTCCGCCGCCGCCACCAAAAACCAAGATTCGGATCCAGAAACTCCGTTCTGGCACCCTGCCAGGATGAGGAATTTGGAGAGGATCATCGTCATCGTCATCACCAACGCATCTCCATCAACCGTCGATGTTTCCCTCATCCATGAGTGAGTAATCCCTTGTGGTAGGCTTGGGGATGGTAGGGATTGGATGAGTTCTATCATGTAATCGAATAAGATTGTTAGGGCATAGTGCCTAGTATCTCTATTAGTGCTATTTGACTTTGTTGCAACTTGTTGTGCTTAATGCTTATCACTAGGGCCAGAGTGCCATGATCTCAGATCTGAACTTATTATTGAATCATTATGATAGTATTGTTTGTGATCTTATCTGCAAGTTGTGTACACATATCATTTTCCGGATCCAAAGGCCCCATAGTGACAATAATTGGGACAACCGGAGGGGATGGCTATGGTGTGAGGATCACATGTGTTCACAGAGTGTTAATGCTTTGCTCTGGTGCTCTATTAAAAGGAGCACCTTAATTTCCAGTAGTTCCCTAGAGGTCCCACTGCCATGGGCTGGCTGGACAGAAGATGTTGTGCAAGTTCTCATTGCGAGCACGTATGACTATATTTGGAGCACATGCCTAGGATTGTTTAGTACTTGGATCCTTGTTATTATTTATCTGCAATGCCCTAGATCTTTAAGTTACATGTTTAGACTTGTACATGAAATGCCCATCCATCCCTATGCCTACCGCACTCGAATCCCACTGTTACCGTTATTGTTACTACTGCTCTTGTTTCACTGTTGTTGTTGCTACTGATAAACTTCTGTGAGCAAGAACTATTTCCAGGTGCAGCTGAATTGACAACTCAGTTGTTAAGGTTTGCAAGTATTCTTTGGCTCCCCTTGTGTCGAATCAATAAATTGGGTAATACTACCCGCAAAGACTGTTGCGGTCCCCTACACTTGTGGGTCATCAAATAGAGAAACTAGAACCAAGATCACATGAAGCTTTGAGATCAAAGTCATTCACTTGCATATTAATAATGGGTTCCCAACTATCTTCTACTTTCCTAGGAATAGAAGCTTTGTGTTTTCGCTTCTCTTCCTTAATCTTAACAAGAGCATCTGTAATGTGTTTGGTGAAAGCAACATGCATATCACTAGCATCAGGACTTCTAGCAAGCTTTTGTAGGAACATAATCACTTCAGAAATATTGCAACCATCAATATCAAAATCAAACTTAGCATCACTAGTAGCAGGATCAATATGCTTAATCATAGTAGTAGGAGGAATAGGGACTACATGTTGTTTAGTGGTGATGGTGCACACACTATTGTTTCTATCAATTTCAGCTTCATGTTCCCACCTAGCATGAAGTTGAGCTAACAGCCTAACATTTTCATCAATAGTAACTTGTATGGAATGAGCAGTAGCAAAGGTATTTTCCATAGTTTCAGGTTTAGCAGCCATTTTATTAATCAAGGAGGACTAAGCTTTGGACAAAGAGGAAATATTCTTTTTAGCACTCAAAATTTTTGACTGTAAACTCAGAATTTCTCTATTCAGATTCTCAAGCTGATGACTAATGTTTTTCAAGATAATAGATTGTTCCTCCATAGTTTTAGTGAAAATCTTATTTTGCTCATATTGCATCTGCATAAAATTCTTAGTGGATCTCTCTACTTCTAGAATCCTTTCTTCACTAGGCATTCCTGATCTACCATGATAAACATTTCCACTAGAAGGATAAGGCATATAATTACCATAAGTATTGTTGCCAAAATTGTTGTTTCTAATGAAGTTCACATAAACTTGCTCTTCTTGAGCAACCAAAGAGGCTAAGGAAACATTATTAGGATCTAAAGGAGCTTTCCCATTAACAATTATAGCCATAATAACATCAATCTTATCACTCAAAGAGGAAGTTTCCTCAACAGAATTTACCTTCTTACCATGTGGAGCCATCTCAGTGTGCCATTCAGAGTAGTTAACCATCACATTATCAAGGAGTCTAGTTGCAGCACCCAAAGTGATGCTCATAAAGGTACCTCCAACAGCTGAATCCAACAGGTTTCTTGAGGAGAAGTTCAAACCTGCATAAAAATTCTGGATAATCATCCAAGCAGTGAGTCCATGAGTGGGACAATTCTTAACCAAATATTTCATTCTTTCCCAAGCTTGAGCAACATGTTAATTATCAAGTTGTTTAAATTTCATAATGTCACTTCTCATAGATATAATCTTAGCAGGAGGGTAGTAATTTCCAATAAAAGCATCTTTGCACTTAGTCCAAGAATCAATACTATTTTTAGGCAAAGATAGCAACCATTCTTTAGCTTTTCCTCTCAAGGAGAAATTGAGCTTAATAATATCTCCATCTACATCCTTATACTTTTGCATCTCACAAAGTTCAACAAAGTTAGTGAGATGGGCAGCAACATCATCAGAACTAGCACCAGAAAATTGCTCTCTCATCACAAGATTCAACAAAGCAGGCTTAATTTCATAAAAGGTAGCATCAGGAGCAGGTGGAGCAATAGGAGTGCTAAGGAAATCATTGTTCTTTGTGCTAGTGACACAACTTGGTGTTCTCAGCACAGTTCATTTTTTGGCAATTGGGCAAGCCAAAAGCAATGACGGCCTAGAGCAGGAACTAATTTTTTTGTGTTTTTGAATAAAGCAAGCAAACCAAACTAGACTAATTTTTTTGGGTTTCTTTGAAAAGAGGCAAACAAAACCAAGCAAAAGAGAAAGGAAGTGAAGGACTCCCCTTGTGAAGACGTCCTAAGCCTCCCCGGTAACGGCACCAGAAATCCTTGATGCGTGCACCCAATGTTGTCATGGGACACTTCATTGGAACCCCAAGAGCAAGGTGTGATGAGCACAGAAGCAAGTTTCCCTCAGTAGAGACCGAGGTTATTGAACAAGAAGCAGGAAGGAAACGTCACACGGGTGTTGTAAACAACGTGGAGACCTGCACAACACAAACTCAAGACATTGTCCCAACAAATCAGTGAGGTTGTCAAGCTCACCGGTTTGCTGTAACAAAGGATTAACTGTATGGTGTGGAAGGTAATGGTGGTTTGCAGCAAGTAAATAGTAACAGTGGAAGATGTATTAATGGTAAAGATTGGACCGGGGTCCATAGTTCACTAGAGGTGCTATCCTTAGATAAACAACATGGCATGAAGGGTAAACAAATTACAGCAGGGCAATTGACAGGAACTGAGCAAGGCATAACAATGCAATACTAGTCAGAAAGATCCTATGAGATTTGATTGGAAAATACAACAATATACATAGACCGCCATCCAACTGCATCTATGCCTAGAAGTCCACCTTGAGTTATCCTCCGAACCCCTCCGATTATTAAGTTGCAAGCAATGACAAGCTGCTTTAAGCAAAGTGTGTAAGGTAAACAATCCACTTGTTCCATGAACAAGAGACCATTGTTTTCTCCTAGTAGCAACAACACATCTACAACCGAAGATATTTCTGTCACTTCCCTTGGAAACTAGAGGCATGAACCCACTATCGAGCATAAATACCCCCTCTTGGAGTCACTAGCAACTACTTGGCCAAGATAGGTACTAACAACAGAGAACATGCAAGATCACAAACAACACAGACATGATAGAATCATAAAGACAAAACCATTAACCAAACTAACATAATAATCTCAATATCCATTGGATCCCCGCAAACACAACATGCATGATTACAAATAGATTAGATCTTGATCATGAACGGAGCTCACAAGATCTATACATGAAAGCACAAAGGAGAAGATACAACCATCTAGCTACTACATGGACCCATAGTCCAAGGTGGAACTACTCACGCATATACCGGAGAGAAGGCCTCTGGGATGATCTCCCCTCCGGCATGGTGCCGGGAAGAACTTCAGCCCCCCCCCCCCCCCGATCTAGGGACGATGGTGGAGGTGGATACATATGGTTTCATGGAGTTTTGATTGGGTACTTAGGGTTTCTGCATCAGGGGCTTCTTATAGGCGAAGAGGCGAGGCCAGGAGGCGACCCCTGGCCGCGCCTAGGGGTTTGGCACCCTGGTTCGTCTCAATCTCGTCTTACGGATTCGTGTCCCCGATAAATATTGACTTTGGATTTTGTCCGTCAATTCGAGAATATTGATTTTACGCCTACGGAACCAAAAGCAGAAGAAAAGCAAACGGCACGATGACAACTTGTTAATAGGTTAGTTCCAGAAAAGATATAAAAACACCTCAAAGTGTCGATAAAGCAAAGCAAAGTAGATACTAAACAAGCATGGAGCATCCAGGGCCGGCCCTGAGGGGGGACTGGAGGGGCGGCCGCCCCGGGCCCAAAATAATTGGGGGCCCTTCCAAAATATTTGTTCCATACAGGCATATTATAGATTTCAGAAAAAATAAAACATCACGTTTTCCTCTAGGCCAAATTGGGCCCTTTTCTTTTTCTAGACCCAGCTAGCGCTTCCGATTAGGAAATAGGAATAGCGATCAGATCGAGATTAGCAATCGCATCCATATCTTTCACGCATATGGCCAAGCTCGCGAGTCCCCGTTCGGTCGTTCCTGTTGGATCTGATCGTGGGCATGCCCTGACGCACGCCATGACTCCCACTCCGTGAGCATGTGATGTCGTCGTTTGTCGCATGTTGTTCCTTGCTCGTCTCCAATCTCATATGCGCTGCCCCTGCTCTCGTCTCGCTCGTAAGGACAAACGTCACACAAACATTGGAAGGTATCAATTCTCAAACATTACAAGGACGGACTGCCCTAATTCTATTTCTGAATAGTAGTTCTTCTTCTTATTTTCAGCTAGCGCGGTTAATTGCCTATGGCGCATAGTAGAGCGGAGGACAACGTTGGCATTAACGTGGATAATTACAATGTGAGTGATCATGAGTACGTATTCCATCTCCTTCAAAATCTGCTAGTGTTGGTGAGGAACCAGTTAGTGTGGATATATATGATCCGGTAAATTGGACTAGTTTTTATTGAGAAACACATTACAAATCATAGACACTCACAACACGTACATGCACTCAAATCTATGAATGCACACACGCACACCCTACCCCTGTGAGCACCTTTGAATGACTGAGCCGGCGGATTGGGTCTTAAGATTGCCGAAGTCACCACGGGCGCCTCGCTGTCGAAGAAAACGTCGTCTCCTACTGAAAGAATATTTCGCCTTTTATGCAAAACACAGTGTCAAACCTCGGGTTTGAACTCTTGTGGGCTGGTAGTACAACCACCCTCCTAGCCATCCAACCACGGATTGGTTTGGGTAAATTAGACTAGTTTTGATAACAAATCAAGAGATAAGTTAGTGGAAAAAGGGCTTACTAGAGAAGAAAATATTACAGTTGCATTAGCTGAAAAAACTTCTCAAAGTTAAAATTATTCAGATAGTATTTGAGATCTACAATATCTAGACAGCGGTTAGATGGTTTGGCAACTCTATGTATCGAGAAGACGGTCTTGGACGAGATTGATATTGATTTCATTGTCGGTGATTTTGCTTCTAGGAATTCATGGATAAAATTTTAAGGTAATATATCATATTATTATTTTATATAAATATTGTAATTAGGTATACTTTAAGTATTTATTTTTCATAATTACATATATATATAATAGCAAGGGACCCTAAATTTTAGTTTCGCCCCGGGCCTTCGAAATCTTAGGACCGGCCCAGGGAGCATCAAAAATTATAGAATCGTTTAGATGTATCACCATCAAACCACGAACGACAAGTTTTTTCATAACTCTCAAACATGTATCGGTTCTTAAGATTCTGTAAATCATACGGAACCATAAAACTGTGGCAATAGCTCATGAAAACGGCAATAAAACGCGAAAACTACGAGTTTTGGGTCATATCTCTCAAACATGTATCGGGTCTTATGGGCCATGAAACTCGCCATGGAACCCCAAAAATATGGGCAATAGCTCATGAAAACGGCCAAAAACAAGAAAACGACGAGTTTTTGTCATAACTCTCAAACATGTATCGGGTGTTAAGATCGTTGTAAATTTCCCTAAAACCCCAAAACTGTGGGCAATAGCTCATGAAAACGACCATAAAACAAGAAAACGATGAGTTTTTGGTCATAACTCTCAAACATGTAACGGGTCTTACGAGCCATGCAAATCCGTCTAGAGCACAAAAACTGTTGGCAATAACTCATCAAAAGGTCCATAAAACACGAAAACGACAAGTTTTTGTTCATAACTCTCAAACATGTATCGGGTCTTAAGGTTACTGTAAATCTCCCTGGAACCATAAAACTGTGGACAATAGCTCATGAAAACGGCCATAAAACGCGAAAACTACGATTTTTTAGTCACATCTCTCAAACATGTACCTGGTCTTACGGGCCATGCAAATACGCCTGGAACACAAAAGTTGTTGGCAATAACTCATCAAAAGGTCCATAAAACACGAAAACGACAAGTTTTTGTTCATAACTCTCAAACATGTATTGGGTCTTAAGGTTGCTGTAAATCGCCCTGAAACCATAAAATTGTGGGCAATAGCTCATGAAAATGGCCATAAAACGTGAAAACTACGAGTTTTGGGTCATATCTCTCAAACATGTAACGGGTCTTACAGGCCATGCAAATCTTCCTTGAACACAAAAACTATTGGCAATAGCTCATCAAAAGGTCCATAAAACAAGAAAACAACGAGGTTTTGTTCATAACTCTCAAACATGTATCTGGTCTTAAGGTTGCTGTAAATTGCCCTGGAACCATAAAACTGTGGGCAATAGCTCATGAAAACGGCAATAAAACGCGAAAACTACGAGTTTTGGGTCATATCTCTCAAACATGTATCGGGTCTTATGGGCCATGAAACTCGCCATGGAACCCCAAAAATGTGGGCAATAGCTCATGAAAACGGCCAAAAAACAAAGCAGCGAGTTTTGTCATAACTCTCAAACATGTATCGGGTGTTAAGATCGTTGTAAATTTCCCTAAAACCCCAAAACTGTGGGCAATAGCTCATGAAAACGACCATAAAACAAGAAAACTATGAGTTTTTGGTCATAACTCTCAAACATGTAACGGGTCTTACGAGCCATGCAAATTCGTCTGGAGCACAAAAACGGTTGGCAATAACTCATCAAAAGGTCCATAAAACACGAAAACGACAAGTTTTTGTTCATAACTCTCAAACATGTATCGGGTCTTAAGGTTCTGATAAATGCACGGAACCATAAAGCTGTGGACAATAGCTCATGAAGCGGCCATAAAAGCGAAAACTACGAGTTTTAGTCACATCTCTCAAACATGTACACAGTCTTACGGGCCATGCAAATCGCTGGAACACAAAGTTGTTGGCAATAACTCATCAAAAGGTCCATAAAACACGAAAGCGACAAGTTTTGTTCATAACTCTCAAACATGTATTGGGTCTTAAGGTTGCTGTAAATCGCCTTGAAACCATAAAATTGTGGGCAATAGCTCATGAAAACGGCCATAAAACGGGAAAACTATGAGTTTTGGGGCATATCTCTCAAACATATAGCAGGGTCTTACTGAGCCATGCAAATCTTCCTTGAACACAAAAACTATTGGCAATAGCTCATCAAAAGGTCCATAAAACATGAAAACAACGAGGTTTTGTTCATAACTCTCAAACATGTATCTGGTCTTCAGGTTGCTGTAAATTGCCCTGGAACCATAAAACTGTGGGCAATAGCTCATGAAAACGGCAATAAAACGCGAAAACTACGAGTTTTGGGTCATACCTCTCAAACATGTATCGGGTCTTATGGGCCATGAAACTCGCCATGGAACCCCAAAAAATGTGGGCAATATCTCATGAAAACGACCAGAAAATAAGAAAACAAGAAAACGACGAGTTTTTGTCATAACTCTCAAACATGTATCGGGTCTTAAGGTCGTTGTAAATTTCCCTAAAACCCCAAAACTATGGGCAATAGCTCATGAAAAGGACCATAAAACAAAAGCAGCGAGTTTTGGTCATAACTCTCAAACATGTAACGGGTCTTACGGGCCATGCAAATCCACCTAGACCCCAAAAACTATGGGAAATAACTCACGAAAATGTCCATAAAACGCGAAAACGACGAGTTTTTGGTCATAACTCTCAAACATGTTTCGGGTTTACTGTCGTTGTAAGTCGCCTTGGAACCAAAAACTTTGGGCAATAGCTCATGAAACCGGCAATAAAACGTGAAAATGACAAGCTCTCAAACATGTAAAGGGTCTTACGGGCCATGCAAATCCGCCTGGAACACAAGAACTATTGGCAATAACTCATCAAAAGGTCCATAAAACACGAAAACGACAAGTTTTTGTTCATAACTCTCAAACATGGATCGGGTCTAAAGGTTGCTCTAAATCGCCCTGGACCATAAAACTTTGGACAATAGCTCATCAAAACGGCCATAAAACGCGAAAACTACGAGTTTTTAGTCATATCTCTCAAACATGTAACTGGTCTTACAGGCCATGCAAATCCGCCTGGAACACAAAACTGTTGGCAATAACTCATCAAATGGTCCATAAACACAGCAGCGAGTTTTGCTCATAACTCTCAAACATGTATCGGTTTAAGGTTTGTAAATTGCCTGGAACCATAAAACTATGGGCAAAAGCTCATGAAAACGGCCATAAAACGCGAAATCTACGAGTTTTTAGTCATATATATCAAACATGTAACGGGTCTTACAGGACATACAAATTCTCCTAGAACACAAAAATTCTTGGCAATAACTAATCAAAAGGTCCATAAAACACGAAAACGACAACTTTTTGTTTATAACTCTCAAACATGTATCGGGCCTTAAGGTTCCTGTAAATCGCCCTAGAACCAGAAAACTGTGGGCAATAAAACGTGAAACTACGAGTTTCGGGTCATATCTCTCAAACATTTATCGGGTCTTATGGGCCAAGAAACTCGCCATGGAACCCCAAAAATATGGGCAATAGCTCATGAAAACGGCCAGAAAACAAGAAAACGACGAGTTTTTGTCATAACTCTCAAACATGTATCGGGTCTTAAGGTCATTGTAAATTTCTCTAAAACCCCAAAACTATGGGCAATAGCTAACGAAAACGACCATAAAACAAGAAAATGACAAGTTTTTGGTCATAACTCTCAAACATGTAACGGGTCTTATGGGCCATGCAAATCCGCCTGGAACACAAAAAATATTTGTAATAACTCATCAAAAGGTCCATAAAACACGAAAACGACAAGTTTTTATTCATAACTCCCAAACATGTATCGGGTCTTAAGGTTGCTGTAAATCGCCCTGGATCCATAAAACTCTGGACAATAGCTCATGAAACCGGCCATAAAATGTGAAAACTACGAGTTTTTTGTCATATCTCTCAAACATGTAACGGGTCTTACAGGCCATGTAAATCCGCCTGGAACAAAAAAACTGTTGCCAATAACTCATCAAAAGGTTCATAAAACACGAAAAAAGCGAGTTTTTGTTCATAACTCTCAAACATGTATCGGGTCTTAAGTTTGCTGTAGATCGCCTTGGAACCATAAAATTGTGGGAAATAGCTCATGAAAACGGCAACAAAACGCGAAAACTACGAGTATTGGGTCATATCTCTCAAACATGTATCGGGCTTATAGGCCATGAAAATCGCCATGGAACCCCAAAAATGTGGGCAATAGCTGATGAAAACGGCCAAAAACAAGAAAACGACGCGTTTTTGTCATAACTCTCAAACATGTATCGGGTCTTAAGGTCGTTGTAAATTTCCCTAAAACCACAAAACTATGGGAAATAGCTCATGAAAAGGTCTATAAAACAAGAAAACGATGATTTTTTGATCATAAATCTCAAACATGTAACGGGTCTTATGGGCTATGCAAATCCACCTAGACCCCAAAAACTATGGGAAATAACTCATCAAAAGGTCCATAAAACACGAAAATTACAAGTTTTTGTTCATAACTCTCAAACATATATCGGGTCTTAAAATTGCTGTAAATCGCCCTAGAACCATAAAACTATGGGAAATAGCTCATCAAAATGGCCATAAAGCACGAAAACTACGAGTTTTTAGTCATATCTCTCAAACATATAACGGGTCTTACAGGCCATGCAAATCCGCCTAGATAACAAAAACTGTTGGCAATAACTCATCAAAAGGTCCATAAAACACAAAGCAGCGAGTTTTGTTCATAACTCTCAAACATGTATCGGGTCTTAACATTCTTTGTAAATCTCCTAGAACCATAAACTGGGGGCAATAGCACATGAAAACGGCAATAAAACGCGAACACTACGATTTTTGATCATATCTCTCAAACATTTATCGGGTCTTATGGGCCATGAAACTCGCCATGGAACCCCAAAAATGTGGGCAATAGCTCATGAAAATGGCCAGAAAACAAGAAAACGACGAGTTTTTGTCATAACTCTCAAACATGTATCGGGTCTTAAGGTCATTGTAAATTTTCCTAAAACCCCAAAACTGTGGGCAATAGCTCATGAAAACAAGCATAAAACAAGAAAACGACAAGTTTTTGGTCATAACTCTCAAACATGTAACGGGTCTTACGGGCCATGCAAATTCGCCTAATACACAAAAACTGTTGGCAATAACTCATCAAAAGGTCCACAAAACAAGAAAACAACAAGGTTTTGTTCATAACTCTCAAACATGTATCGGGTGTTAAGGTTGCTGTAAATTGCCCTGGATACATAAAACTATGGACAATAGCTCATGAAAACGTCCATAAAATGCGAAAACTACGAGTTTTTAGTCATATCTCTCAAACATGTAACGGGTCTTACAGGCCACAAAAATCCACGTGGAACACAAAAACTATTGGCAATAACTCATCAAAAGGTCCATAAAACACGAAAACGACGAGTTTTTGTTCATAACTCTCAAACATGTATCGGGTCTTAAGATTGCTGTAAATCGCCCTGGAACCGTAAAACTATGGGCAATAGCTCATGAGGCAATAAAACACGAAAACTACGAGTTTTGGGTCATATCTCTCAAACATGTATCGGGTCTTATGGGCCATGAAACTCGCCATGGAAGCCCAAAAATGTGGGCAATAGCTCATGAAAACGGCCAGAAAAAAAGAAAACGACGAGTTTTTGTCATTACTCTCAAACATGTATCGGGTCTTAAGGTCTTTGTAAATTTTCCTAAAACACCAAAACTGTGGGCAATAGCTCATGAAAACAACCATCAAACAAAAAAAGGACAAGTTTTTGGTCATAACTCTCAAACATGTAATGGGTCTTACAGGCCATGCAAATCCGCCTGGAACACAAAAACTGTTGGCAATAGCTCATCAAAAGGTCCATAAAACACGAAAACGACAAGTTTTTGTTCATAACTCTCAAACATGTATCGGGTCTTAAGGTTGCTGTAAATCGCCCTGGATCCATAAAACTATGGACAATAGCTCATGAAAATGGCCATAAAACGCGAAAACTACGAGTTTTGGGTCAGATCTCTCAAACATGTAACGGGTCTTATAGGCCATGCAAATCTGCGTGGAACACAAAAACTATTAGCAATAACTCATCAAAAGGTCCATAAAACACGAAAACGACGAGTTTTTGTTCATAACTCTCAAACATGTATCGGGTCTTAAGGATGATGTAAATCGCCCTGGAACCATAAAACTATGGGCAATAGCTCATGAAAACGGCATAAAACGCGAAAACTACGATTTTTGGGCCATATCTTTCAAACATGTATCGGGTCTTATGGGCCATGAAACTCGACATGGAATCCCAAAAATGTGGGCAATAGGTCATGAAAACGGCCAAAAAACAAGAAAACGACGAGTTTTTGTCATAACTCTCAAACATGTATCGGGTCTTAAGGTTGTTGTAAATTTCCCTAAAACCCCCCAAACTGTGGGACGACCATAAAACAAGAAAACGACGAGTTTTTTGTCATAACTCTAAAACATGTAACGAGTCTTATGGACCATGCAAATCCACCTAGAACCCAAAAACTATGGGCAATAACTCACGAAAATGGCCATCAAACACGAAAACGACAAGTTTTTGTTCGCCGCGTACTCGTCCAGGAGGTCGATAAGCTTAGGCCCATAGCACTTACGGCGAGAGGCAAAGAGGGCGAACGCTACCTCTGAGCTCTCTGCAGCCGTTGGCATCTGGGACGTTATGTGCGGCAGATCCAGCTCCGCTCTGGACGACATCGCCATCGCAAACCCCATGGAGGCGCTGATGCCCTTGGCGCTTATCGCCACGGGCGTCCTCGAGGAAACATACGCATAAGGCGTCGATATCCTCAAGGGCAGTGCCCTTGGGGACGACCTTCTTGTAGAAGCGCCCGAGCACTTCCTTGGCCTTTGCCAAGGAGCCAGCAGCAGTGCTGCAACTATCTTTGACCGCTGCGGTGGCATCGTACAGAGCATCTCCATGCTTCAGCGCACCACGATCAAACGTGATGCCCAAAGCATCTGAACCAAATAAGAAAAGTACCCGAATAAGAGCAAGACAAGACGCAGTCAAAAAACACGAGACCCAAAACAAGTGAAAGGAAACTCACCAGAGAAGACTTTGGCTGCAGCCATAAGCCTATCTGCCATCTCCTTCTCACGAGAAACCGCCGCAGCAGTGAGTTGCTCCTTGCGATCGATAGCCTCTTTCTGCACGTGCTCCTTGGCCTTCACAGCATATGCGGCCTTCTTCTCCGCTCGACCAAGGCTCTTCTAGAGAGCGTCCAGCCATCGGAGGGCCGCATTGTTTTCATCTTCAACATCAAGAACCACCTGATCAATACAAGTAAAACCCATGGGACGGACGACCTGCAAAAGGGTGAGTACATTACGCACCTTGAAGCTGTTGCATGCTAGCCTCCAGCGTCAAGTGCTGCTGGATAAGGAGGTTGGTGCTGTGCACAAAGGGCTGCAACAGAAAGAAAAACCATCAGAAAAGGCTCAAGGGCTATGCCCCGCAAGAGAAAAAATGACCAACAGGTCATTCGAAAGGGCTAGGGGGATCCCCCCAAGGGATAAAGAAAATACTTACGTGTTTAGGCGGGGACTCCGAAGTTCCCCGTGCGGTCTTCTAAGCTATGACTGCCTGAGCTTCTCGCTTGGAGAGGTTCGGGCCATCATCCCCAGAGTTGGCCACCACCTAAGGGGGAGGAGCTGTTGGCTTCGACTCCCCTATAGCCTCATGAGTGTCCTTGCTAAGAGGCTCCTCCAAAGAATGGCTGCAAGAAAAAAGTTTGATCAGACAACAACCTACATTACCTAGACAGGTGACAGTAAAAATTCAGGTGAAGTCACTTACGAATCAATGTGCGATAAGTTGAAGACGGGAGCCACCTTCTGCTTCTTCTTCTTGGACGGTGACTCTGGAGCTACCACCCGAAGAGGCACGACAGGAAAAGGTGTGGAATAAGCACCATCATCCTTGCCATGGCGCTCGAGGAAGGACGAACCCCTTGGAGTTGGCGGGGTAGACGCATCCGAAGACTCGCTCCGGGAGCGCTTTCGGGTCTGCCCTTCACTCGCCTCGGGAGCATACATAGTAGGCGACTGAGCTCGAGGAAGCTCGGACTCGGAGTCCACCTCCTCATTGTCTGGTGCTTCCCTAAACTTCTCAGGCAAAGGAGGCATAGAGCCCATTACCTGGAGGTGCTGCAAGCAAAAAGAAAAGGAGAAACAAGATAAGTAACATTAGCAAACAACAAACACCCAAAAAAGCGCTACGTGCACGAACAAGCATCACCTGAGAAACCCCTTTATTGGCGCTAATACGGGGGTCAATGATTTCCCCGGAAGGTCCTCATCGGCCTTGGCCTTCAGTAAGGGACGAAGGGCCCTACCGAGGTCACCCGAAGACAACTCTTCAGATGAAACCCTTGTTGGATCGCTGGAGCCGGCGTAGAGGAACATTGGGTGCGCCCTAGCCTGGAGCGTCTCCACCCGACGCTTGAGGAAGGTGCGGATGATGTCGACACCATTGACCTCTTTGCCTAGCACCAGCTGAAGGGCCTCCACCCGCTGGTAGAGTCTCTCCACCTCCACAGCTTTGTAACACCCTCAGAATCGGACCTATGCAAGTTTGGGCAAAATTCACCAAACCCGCATAGAAACGATTCAAAGGTGCCCACCAGGCACTTTCGTGCGGGTGGAAAACGAAGTAATAACATTACACAACAGTCCTCGATGGGACCCACAGAACAGATATATATAACGGCGACTCAAAGAGTCAAGAATGCAGATATAATATACAAAGATCCAAATCACCTGGAAAATGATAGAGCGTCCGACTACGGACAAGAAGCAAATGGGGCTAAGAGCCCTGAAGAATAACCAATGGCGTCCATAACCCGAGGCCAAGCCGGAAGGGTAACCACTAACGTCGATCTCAAAACCTGCTTAAACAAAAGGGTGCGACAAAGGCAAGCGAAAACAAAGAAAGAAGCGTCGATCTGAGGCGATACAGCGAGGCTAGAATTGGCGGTCCTCGCCTACATAGGTATGGTGGTCAAGCGGCGTGGCATGCACTAAACAACCTATAGAGACTCGATACAAGCCGGAGGATATCGAGAGAGGATGAGAATGACCTATCCGGATCCAACACAAGCTAACACCAAACAAACCCATCCTGGCGTTTCCCCCTCGAGACCAAACGAGGAAGTCAACCGAGGAACTCACACAGTTGGCAATTTTATTTATTCAGTTATCGTTGCAGCAATTACTAGTCAGGTATAGATAATCGTCCTGATAAAATAAACAGTGGGCACTTTTAATTAACCATTCCGTTATAGTTGGAACACTTACTAATCAGATATGGATAGCATGAGATAAACCCAAAACCCAGCAGTTGTTGGTACTTTTATTCAGCCATTCAGTTGTAGTTGCAATACTTACTAGTCAGGTACAATGGTCGCAAGCGACACGCAAAACAAGCAATTGTGGGCAGTATTAATTAGCCATTCCATTATAGTGAAGCTGATTACTAGTCATTATAAGTCAAATTTAGAGCAGTAAACTTTAGTTATGCTTGTCTATGATCGAGAATCTTGTGCTCCAAGTCGTCCATAACGCGGACACGGCTTTGAGAAAGTTTTAACCGGCCGGGTGCACCAATAACAACACACACGATCAACCTCGGAAAAACCAAATCAAAACCCAGCGAGGTCTCATGATGAGCAATCGCAAGATTCGAGAAATATTTCGGGGCCACCCATTAAGCTACCATAGCGAAGTAAGCTAGCTCAGACGGACTCAAGGTCTGCGTCGATGGTACATGTGACAGCAGATCCCCAATCGGGAATGTCGATCTGGAAAACATCCGCTTCCAAAAGCGACGGTGTGCGATACCTCGCGTAAATAAAGCGATAAAGCATGGCATAAGTACAGGATAGTAATAAAGCCCCAAACTAGTTGTGGCCCCAAGAAATAAGAGCGGAATCAAGCTACGGCTAGGGGCCCATACTCCCCATATGTGGATAGCGCGATAAATCAAGGCAGTATCAAGTACTCGGGGTCTTACGGGACACAAGTGGGCGTTCGGAAACCAAATATTATCTATCACCCACCGATGCCTCTGCTTATTCAATTTTAGTTGTTAAACAGATATTAAAGTGACGATAAGTAAAACTAGAATCATCTTCAACATCAACATGCGGCAATACATCAGCAACTGTGGCATATGACGACACATCACGCAGAGCAAGCAACTACGACGCCGCAAGTCCATCTATCTACCAAGCAACGGGTAATAGGGTGTGTCCAAGGCAATATAGGGCTGCAAGGGATTTCCATGCGAAGCTAAAGCATCGCAACGAGATAGCAATAGATCAACGGAGGAGAATAAATACTATAAAAGTAAGATAGGTAGAAAGGGAGATGCTCTTTGAAAACATGCCGAGGATCAAGAAGGTCGGGTGACTCACATCAACTCAACGGCCTTATCCGCGAAGATCCAAAACACTAGAAGAAAACCGGATGCGGTATTTAAGACGATGGCAGAAGATCGGCATGATGCATGTATGATGCATGGCATGGCAAGGTGCGATGCAATTAGGTCAAGATTAAAGCGGGCGGGTCCGACAATTAGTTAGGTGGTTCATGTTATTTAGAAGGCCCGCAATTTCAATGTTGTATTAACAGGCAGAAGATAGTACCGGGTTCGCTACACAAATTTAAATGAGGCCGATATAAGGCCAGATTTGCCCGCATATGGGCCCCATATTTAATTATTAGGTGACTCGGCATAATGCCCCAAACCCAATGATATGCATGCGAGAAGGACAATTTAATATGCAACAATGTTATGTTTCGTTTATAAAATAGGGTTTGCGGTAGAGGGTTCACACATTTAGGGTTCGGCGATCTTGGGGCTTCCGGGGTTCGGGGTTCGACAGGTCCGAGTCGGTCTCGGGGTCGAGTTGGTGAGCGTTCTCGGACTCGGTCGTTCTCGGTATCGGCGATCTTATGTCGGGTCTCGATGTCGAGGCGAAACTTGGTCGGTGTCGGCGCGCCGGCTTCCGGTCGAGGCGTTCTTGTCGCGTTCGCGGTCTTCGGTCATGTCGACGGTCATGGCGTTGGTGAAGCACTTGTCGTATCCATAGCGGTGTTCTTGGCGTTCGGAAAAGAGCTTGGCGTTGCGTGAGTCCCTCGGGTTTGCTTCAATGGTACATGGCGAGTACTTATCGCCTCGACCTTGATTCTGACTCGGGTTCGGTCTTGGGGGTTCGACCATCGGACAATGCTCCGTGTAGAAGATCGCTGAGGTGTCGAGTCCAAGGCCTTGTGTAACTCGTCGGCGTCCTTGGGTGGATCTTGGCGTGTCGAGGTGGTACTTGGCGTTCGGTTGGTCGATCTGTCGATGGGGCGAGCTTGGCACCCGATTCTGGCGATTGGCGTCCGAGTGTTCAACCTTGAGTTCGACATTCCGCGCGAGGGGCGGTCTTGATGTCGATCTTGTCGACTTCAAGGGGCTTGTAGGAGGGCCGCTAGGCGAGGAGGTGGAGTGAGGCCGCGCTGAGCTCAGCTGCAGACAACACGGGACCCAGCGGCCTTCAGCGAAGACGGCGGCACCACAGGCAGAAGAGGAAGGACGGCCTTGGCGGGCCAGCGTCGGCCGGGCAGCGAGGCGAGACCTGCCATGAGACGGAGGAAGCGGAGCGGCGATGCTCGAGCCCAGCCGAGCCTGAGGAAGCGGAGGTGGAGCTTGAGGTGGGCCAGGCAGTGGAGGCAGGGCCAGGGCTCAGCTCAGCCTTGTGGCGGGCGGAGCGGGATCTGCCAGGCCTTGAGGAGAAGCTGAGGCAGTGTGGAGGCCAGGCGTCAGCCAGGCTCGGGAGGAGGTCTGAGGCGGAGTGGTCTTCAGGCGGCGGCTCATGAGGAGAAAGTGGCCAGGATCTGACAGGGCTGGGGTTGAGGCCTTGGAAGAGGAGGCTGGCGAGAGGAACAAGGGCCAGGAAGAGCGTGGTCGGTGGTAGCGTCTTGAGGGCGGTCTCGAAGCCCAGGCTGGCGTCCTTGCGCTAGTGGGAAGCGAGAGGAAAGGAGCGGCAGAGGTGGGGATGGAGACGAGAGGAGGTGGGCCAGGCGGTTGGGGGATCCGGTGTGGGGGAAAAAGGCAGCGTGCGTGGTGTGTGCGTGCTGGGTGCTGGCGCGCGTGTGTGTGAGTGTGTTGCGTGTGTTGTGTGTGTTGTGTGTGTTGTGTGTGGGAGAGAGGAGAGAGATGGGGGTGGGCGCATGGTGATTGGTGGAGGGTTTGGGTGGGAGGTGGCGCAAGCCTATAGGTTGGGGTGGTGGCGAGGTGGGTTGGGTAGGATAGCGGGTAAGTGTAGGATTTAGGCGGTTGCGGTGGACGTTTAATCTTGGGGTGGTCGTTCGGGTCGGCCGTTGTGCCCGCTAAAAATAATTATAATTTTATTTATTACCAACAAGGCTTTTGCAAACCGATTTGGGCAAAACAAAATATTCGAGGACCGGGTTTTGCGTTTGAATAAAGATGGGGCGTTTGGAAAACAAATCGGGTGTTGCGCCAATAGTTTTGGCAAACAATGCATGATGATGACGATGCAATGCACAAATTCAACGCGATTTTCTAGTAGTGGTTTTGCGGGATGCCACAATTCGACACCACTAACAAGGGATCTCGCCCTCGAGATCCGCCTCATGGTACCGGAAGGAAGGTCGGCGTTCTGCGTCTTCTCGCTTCGGGTAGATCCTCACGACACCACTAACAAGAGGTCGTTGTCCGTGATCGTCGAGAGAACAATCCGGGGACAAAAGGTTGAAGGTAGAGGTATCCACAAATAAAGCCACCCCTAACTTCCATGAACGGAGTTAAATCGCTGGATCCACTGATTCGGTGTACAGGAGCGAATGATAAGAGTAGTGGTATGGTAGCTACTCCATCCCGCACCCAAACCATTACTCTGCACACGAATAGGTGGATTATGCAACCAACTCTCGGAATCAGACTGAAGTTCTTGACAAGCGAGGGTCGGAACAAAGGGGTGATCTGGACTACGCATCGGATCAGCGTAGATGATGTAAATCAGCGTCGAAACACGGAAAACACAAACAAGGAACAAAGGAGGGTACCACAGCGAGGATTCCTCGGCATGAAGACGGATGTAGCAACACCGTTATCGAAGAGGAAGCGAAACCACGAAGGTGCGACGGAAACCCAACCACGAAATCACGGACTCGAAGAAAAGGTAAGAGGTAGGTTCAAATCACGCAGGGTAAGAGGAGAATAGCGGAGGGTAAGGAATAAATTCAGACCTAATCGAACTAACCAACCGATTTTCAAAAATAGTTTTGACACTCTACTTGGTAGCTAGGTTATCCTCTGATTTGGACTTGTAATGCTCATAGCTGAGCTCGATACCACTCTGTAACACCCTCGAATCGGACCTATGCAAGTTTGGGCAAAATTCACCAAACCCGCATAGAAGCGATTCAAAGGTGCCGAGCACTTTCGTGCGGGTGGAAAGCAGTAATAACATTACACAGGTCCTCGATGGGACCCAGAGCGAGATATATATAACGGCGACTCAAAGAGTCAAGAATGCAGATATAATATACAAAGATCCAAATCACCTGGAAAATGATAGAGCGTCCGACTACGGACAAGAAGCAAATGGGGCTAAGAGCCCTGAAGAATAACCAATGGCGTCCATAACCCCGAGGCCAAGCGGAAGGGTAACCACGCTAACAGCGTCGATCTCAAAACCTGCTTAAACAAAGGGGTGCCGACAAAGGCAAAGCAGAAAACAAAAGAAGCGTCGATCACGGAGGCGATGCAGCGAGGCTAGAATTGGCGGTCCTCGCCTACATAGGTATGGTGGTGGCGTGGCCAGATGCACTAAACAACCTATAGAGACTCGATACAACTGGAGGATATCAGAGAGGGATGAGAATGACCTATCCGGATCCAACCTGAAGCTAACACCAAACAAACCCATCCTGGCGTTTCCCCCTCGAGACCAAACGAGGAAGTCAACCGAGGAACTCACACAGTTGGCAATTTTATTTATTCAGTTATCGTTGCAGCAATTACTAGTCAGGTATAGATAATCGTCCTGATAAAATAAACAGTGGGCACTTTTAATTAACCATTCCGTTATAGTTGGAACACTTACTAATCAGATATGGATAGCATGAGATAAACCCAAAACCCAGCAGTTGTTGGTACTTTTATTCAGCCATTCAGTTGTAGTTGCAATACTTACTAGTCAGGTACAATGGTCGCAAGCGACACGCAAAACAAGCAATTGTGGGCAGTATTAATTAGCCATTCCATTATAGTGAAGCTGATTACTAGTCATTATAAGTCAAATTTAGAGCAGTAAACTTTAGTTATGCTTGTCTATGATCGAGATACTGTGCTCCAAGTCGTCCATAACCGCGGACACGGCTTTCAGAAAGTTTTAACCCGGCCGGGGTGCACCAATAGCAACACACACACGATCAACCTCGGAAAAACCAAATCAAAACCCAACGAGGTCTCATGCGAAGCAATCGCAAGATTCAGAAATATTTGAGGCCACCCCATTAAGCTACCATAGCAAGTAAGCTAGCTCGAGACGGACTCAAGGTCTGCGTCGATGGTCGTAGCATGAGATCCCCAATCGGGGGCTGTCGATACCGAAAACATCCGCTTCAAAAGCGATGCGATTAAGTTACCTCGCACAATCGTAAATAAAGCAGTAAAGCATGGCATAAGTACAGGATAGTAATAAAGCCCCAAACTAGTTGTGGCCCCAAGAAATAAGACGGAATCAAGCTCTGGCTAGGGGGGGGCCATACTCCCCATATGTGGATAGCGCGATGAATCAAGGAACAGGTATCAAGTACTCGGGGTCTTACGGGACACAAGTGGGCGTTCGGAAACCAAATATTATCTATCACCCACCGATGCCTCTGCTTATTCAATTTTAGTTGTTAAACAGAAATTAAAGTGACGATAAGTAAAACTAGAATCATCTTCAACATCAACATGCGGCAATACATCAGCAACTGTGGCATATGACGACACACATCAGCACTTGAGCAAGCAACTACGACGCGCAAGTCCATCTATCTACCAAGCAACAGGTAATAGGGTGTGTCCAAGGCAATATAGGGCTGCAAGGGATTTCACAGGTACGGAAGCTAAAGCATCGCAACACAGATAGCAATAGATCAACAGGAGGGAATAAATACTATAAAAGTAAGATAGGTAGAAAGGGGGAGATGCTCGCCTGAAAACATGCCGAGGGATCAACCGAAGGTCGGGGCGAAGCTCACATCAACTCAACGGCCTTATCCGCGAAGATCCAAAACACTAGAAGAAAACCGGATGCGGTATTTAAGACGATGGCAGAAGATCGGCATGATGCATGTATGATGCATGGCATGGCAAGGTGCGATGCAATTAGGTCAAGATTAAGCGGAACCGGGGTCCCGACAATTAGTTAGGTGGTTCATGTTATTTAGAAGGCCCGCAATTTCAATGTTGTATTAACAGGCAGAAGATAGTACCGGGTTCGCTACACAAATTTAAATGAGGCCGATATAAGGCCAGATTTGCCCGCATATGGGCCCCATATTTAATTATTAGGTGACTCGGCATAATGCCCCAAACCCAATGATATGCATGCGAGAAGGACAATTTAATATGCAACAATGTTATGTTTCGTTTATAAAATAGGGTTTGCGGTAGAGGGTTCACACATTTAGGGTTCGGCGATCTTGGGGCTTCCGGGGTTCGGGGTTCGGCGAGTCCGAGTCGGTCTCGAGGTCGAGGTTCGGAGCGTTCTCGGACTCCGGTCGTTCTCGGTATCGAGATCTTGTCGCGCCAGGGTCTCGATGTCGGGGAGCGAACTTGGGTCGGTGTCGGCGCATCGGCTTCTTCCGGTCGGGCGTTCTTATCGCGTTCGCGGTCTTGGTCATGTCGACGGTCATGGCGTTGGTGAAGCACTTGTCGTATCCATAGCGGTGTTCTTGGCGTTGGAAAAAAAGCTTGGCGTTCTGCGTCGGAGTCCTCGGGTTTGCTTCAATCGGGTACATGACGGAGTACTTATCGTATCTGACCTTGATTCTGACTCGGGTTCGGTCTTTGGGGGTTCGACCATCGGACAATGCTCGTGTAGAAGATCGCTTGGTGTCGAGTCAAGGGCCTTGTGTAACTCGTCGGCGTCCTTGGGGTGGATCTTGGCGTGTCGAGGTGGTACTTGGCGTTCGGTTGGTCGATCCTCGATGGGGCGAGCTTGGCACCCGATTCTGGCGACATTGACGTCAAAGTGTTCAACCGGGGTTCGACATTCGCGCGAGGCGGTCTTGATGTCGATCTTGTCGACTTCAAGGGGCTTGTAGGAGGGGCCGCTAGCGAGGTGGAGGCGGCGCCTTCTGAGCTCGAGCTGCAGACAACGGCCCATGTGGCCAGCTTCAGCAGAAGGCGGCACCACACGGGCGAGAGGAGGGCCGGCCTTGGCGGGCGGGCCAGCGTCGGCGGAGAAGCGGCGAGGCGAGACCTGCCTGGGACGGAGGATCGGTGGCGGGCGATGCTCAGGTGAGCCTGAGGGGCGGCGGAGGTGGAGCTTGAGGTGGAGGCGGGGCAGGGCAGAGGTCGGGCGGGGCCTGGCGCTCAGCTGTGAGGCCAGGGCAGGCCAGGCCGTGTGAGATCTGGCAGCAGAGGAGGAGGCTGGTGGCGGTGGCGAGGAGAGCGTCGGCCGGGCTCGGGAGGAGGTCCAGGGACTGTGAGGAGTGGTCTTCTGGTGAGCTCATGTGAGAGGCGGGATCTGGCAGTGGCTTTGGGGTTAATGACGCCTTGAGCGGAGGCGAGGCTGGGGAACACAGGGAAGGCGGAAAGCGTCGGTGGTAGCGTCTTGAGGGCAGTCTCGAGCGGCGGAGGCGCGTCGCCGTGCCCAGGTGGGGGCGCGAGAAGGAGGAGCAGGGGTGGGGATGGAGCAGAGGAGGTGGGCAGGCGGTTGGGGATCCGGTGTGGGGAAAAAAGCGGCGTCGTGGTGTGCGTCTTTGAGTCTTGTGTGTGTGTAATTAATGTTCGTGTGTTGTGTGTGTTGTGTGTCTTGTGTTTGGGAGAGAGAGAGAGATTCGATGGGGGTAGGTGGCGCATGGTGATTGGTGGAGGGTTTGGGTGGCTGAGGTGGCGCAAGCCTATAGGTTGGGGTGAGGTGGCGGGGTGGGTTGGGTAGGATAGCGGGTAAGTGTAGGATTTAGAGGCGGTTCTTGGGTGGACCGTTTAATCTTACGGGGTGGTCGTTCGGGTCGGAGCAGATTCAGCCCGCTAAAAATAATTATAATTTTTATTTATTACCAACAAGGCTTTTGCAAACCGATTTCGGGCAAAACAAAATATTCCGGGGACCCGGGTTTTTGCGTTTGAATAAAGATGGGGCGTTTGGAAAACAAATCGGGTGTTGCGCCAATAGTTTTGGCAAACAATGCATGATGATGACGATGCAATGCACAAATTCAACGCGATTTTCTAGTAGTGGTTTTGCGGGATGCCACAAGCTTCATCCTCCAAGATGTGGTTCTTCCACGATCTCTTCGGGACGATCTTCTGCTTGGAGTCGAAGGGGGCAAGCCCATATTGCTGACCGTCTAGCTTAGCATCATGGATGTAGAACCACTTCCGGCGCCATTGCTGGACGCACTCGCGGATAGAAAAGGAGAAGAATTGGACGAAAGGGTGGACATAAATGATGCAGCCGCCAAGCGGATAGACTCCGATCCATGGTGTCTTGGATCTCTTCACGGAATAGAGGTTCAGAAGAGGCCAAAGTGTGGCACGATCTTGATTCAGCACTCGCAAAGGGTTACGAAGCAAGCGACATGGAGAAGAGAATTGGGAGACAAATGATGTAACTGAATCCCATAGAAGAAGAAGATCCCACGAAGAAAATCGTGGATAGGAAGCGAAAGACCGCGAAGGATAAAGGCAACAAACATCACCTGAAACCCTACGGGTGGACGGGGTCTTACCTCATCACCAGGAAGCCTGATGTCCTCCTAGTTCTGGGGGATCAACCCAGAATTGCGCAGATCCACGTCGCGCACCTTTGTGCGCCTCCACCCACCGTCTGTGATGCGGGTGGTCGCGGCGGCCTTCTTGCCGCCGCCGGCGGCGCTTGAACCCGCTCCGGCAGTGGTCTTCTTTGACTTGCCCATCGCATGGCGTCGAGAGTGGCTGTGCATGCGGAGAAAAGAAGAAGGAAATGAGCGAAGAACTTCCAGTGCACAGGAAGAGAAGCAAAGTTCGCGAAAATGAAGGCAATGACGATGAGCAAATGACGAATGGTAAAAGAAAACTACTGTTTACTTACGGTATAAAAGGAGAAAGATGACGCACACGTGTCGTTGATCTAGAAGCCCTAGCGTGCAACTAAAGATCCAACCCTACACGTGTCAGCACAGCAACAAACCGTCGCCAGCACGTCCACTACCCACGGAAACCGAGGAGACGCCGTAATTTTTGCCACGTCTGCGTGTGACTAGTCAACTTCAAGTCAGACGGTGGGACCCACGATCGTTCCGTCACATCATCTATTCCACCGCAGACGGTCGAGATCACCAATCTTCAGCACTGACGTCATCAAAGCTAAAGCTAGCAACGACTGGGAATTTTCGGCTGATCAATCAAGTACTTACTCGAATCTATGACTCGAGAAACTACTCGGGGCTACTCCTATCAGGAATGCTGATCACACACCTGAGAAATGACTAAGGTCCTACACCTCACAACTATCTTTGAGTTCTACGTCGAGTCTGCGACTCCACTATGGACTCGGGGGCTACTCCCATAGGGAGGATCTATTGAGCATCCGAAAAAATTGTGTCCTTCGGACCTAAGCTGAAAACAATTGAACTAAAGTCTCTGTTCGAGTCTCATCGAGCAGACACTCGAAACTACTCCCATAGGGAGCGCTGGCCGCGCACCCTATGAATTCTTCGACTGCGATCCTTCGAATCAAATACGACAAAATCTTTTTGGCAACTTTGTGAGAAGCAATCTCCTTGGCCACCCGAAACACCTCCGTGGTGATAAAATTTCGGATGCTGTGTCCGCGACACAAAGATAAGTCCTATAGATATCATCTGATGGCCTGGTAACGCACCTGACTACGTTGTGCCAGTAAACTTCTGTGTCAACGGGCACGACGAAAAATCCTGACGGACGCTTTGGGTACATCACTTGAAAACCATTGGGATTCGACTCCTATAAGACCTCAACGACCTGAGTCAAATTACGCCGGCATTCATTCCGGATTTGAGTCTAGGGACTCGAGTCTGAAGAAGATCGTGTTATTTTGTCCCATGACAGTTAACTGGCCATGATCCGCCGGGAGAGATAGGCACACGCATCAACAATCCTTATGAACTAAACATTTTTCCTTGTAAAACTGGTTCGACTACATAGCACCCAAAAGATTGAAGAGTCCTTGGCCGAATCTACGATTCAATTGAGCACTCGGGGGCTACTGACATGGTTATACCCCGCGGATACACAACATTGGCATACCTAGTCCAGCCCAAAGAAGGCCCACGACAAGATACGCAGCCTGTGGAGATTTTGGGTGGCCCAAGCCCATGACGCCTTCGGATCCCTGGAGAACAAGACTAGAGTAGATAGGTTTTCAAAGGGTACAAACCCTAATCTGTAACCGACTCGACCTTCGCCCGGGACCTTCCTATCTATATAAAGGCTAGGAGGACACGACGAGGAGGACCTTCAACTCACCTCATACGACCTCACGCCTTGCAATACGCACTTTGTAACCAGATTCCTTCGTAATCAAGAGCAGACAAGCAGGAGTAGGATTTTCCCTCCGGGGGCCTAAACCTGGGTAAACCTCGTGTCCCCGTGTTCCTTGTCTGTTAACCGTTCCGCGATCTCCAGCATCCCTATCTTCTCCAAAACCCAAGTCCATAACAATAGGCATTGGAGATCGAACCTCGTCACCTATACTTGTGGGTCATTAGGCCGGACGTTGATGTACCCGCCTTCCTCTTTCCTTTGGCTTTGGACTTCGCCGGAGACAAGGCATCCCCTTCGATGTCCTCCTCGTCCTCGGCCTGCGTCTAGTTGGCCTAGCCTTCGGCGAAATCCTGAGACTCGATGCCATGTTCGGCGTCAGCCCGGGACTATACTTGAGTGAAGAAGGATGTATTGTCGGCCGCCGCTGACCCCGAGGAGATCATATCTTGCATGTAAGCTTCGGCCGACATTCCACCAAACATGTTTTGGGCATCGACATCGCCGAAGGTTCTTGCGTGAGCCATTGAACGGAAGAGGGTCGCGACGCATGGATGAAGAAGGGACGGCGTATGCCGGAGAGCTAGAGTAGGGGAAGAGGAAGGCTGGAGGCTGGAGGAGGGCGAGGTACGGGGCAGGGGAAGAGCATGTTTGGGTTGAACCCGCCGTCAAACTCGGGGAAGGAGGAGTACCTCTCCCGCGGGTTTGGCTGTCTCTCCTGGAACATGGACGGCGAGAACCCGGTCGGCGATCCGACGCTTGGCTGGCTTCCCCAGTGAGTGTCGTATTGCGGGGAGGGCGGTAGGGTTCTCCTTGCCCTCATTGTTTGTTCCTCGACGAGCGCCTGGGCCTCGACGACCTCCTCTGCCATCTTGTCCCTACGACTGTCCGACTCGACCTTCCTCTTCTGGACAAGGGCCAGCCACTCGGCGTTGGTCAAGCCGTCCAACCTCTTCGTCGTGCTCTCAGTTTCTTCTCCTTTTTCTCCTTTGGTTCGTCGATGGCGGATCGGAGTTTGACGAAACCCTTGGGCGACATGGTGGGCGGGAGATGTGGGGGGAATGGATAGGAAAGACGGGAGAGGGAGAAGAAAAAGGCGGAAGCTCGGCCTAGAATCGCCGACGGGATAGGAAAGACGAGAGAGAAAGAAGAATATAGGTTTATCCAAATTTTGACAAATCCAAATCAATTAATATGGGTCTGAGGGAGTAGTATCTTTTAGTTTTCACGGTTTGTTCACATAACTTGATTTTCTATCAACGAAATGCGTGTTTGCCCTAAAAAAAAGCTACTATCAAATTAAGCTGAAAAATATGCGAGGATGATGACAGCCCAACTAAGTACGTTTAAGATCGATCGAGACAACTAATCATCAGCTCTCCTTTCCTTCCTTCGCACACTCTTCCCTCTTCTGTCTCCTCTCACTGACGCTCGTACACACAGTAGAGACAGAGAGAGGAGAGGGGAGCAACTCAGGCTGCTGCATCACCAGCCGAGAAAACAAATCTACAGCCGCGGCGAGCTGCAATCCATCCGCATCTCCAGTTGCTCGCGTCCGAATCCCAACTCAGGTAAATTACCTTTTCTTTGCCCATAAATCTCGCACAATCGCGTGCCTTGAGCTACTCCAAGATTTGTTTTTTTCCTTTGACGCAACCCATGTCTGCATCTGTGCGTCTCCCAGGAGAAATCCGGTGCAGGACCATGGATGCGGAGGAGGAAGCGTCGGTGAGCATGGCGGAGGAAGACGAGGATGAGGAGGACGCCGGCAGCGTGGCGCTCGGCCCCCAGGTTCCCCTCAAGGACCACCTGCAGCACCTCAAGGCATGCATAGTTCCCCACCTTGCCTCCCCCATCTCCTCTTCTTACTCGAGTATTGATCTCGATTCTCGTCGCTCGCTCATCATACATCACGGATCTGTTCGTACACAGGAGGGGGAGGACGACAGCCTGAGGAGGTGGAAGGAGCAGCTCCTGGGAGACGTCGACACCACCAAGCTCGGAGGTGCTCACCGACTGCTACTCCTACGACAGCTAGCCTCACGAGTGACGAGACGAGATGCATTTTTACTGAACTGTCTGTCTGTCTGACCGACTGTTCATTTGCTGTCTATGTTCATTCAGAGAGCGCGGAGCCGGAGGTGACCGTCCTGAACCTGACCATCCTGGCGCCGGGGAGGCCGGACCTGCTCCTGCCGATCCCGTTCGCCGACGACAGCGGCAGGGGCCACGCCGCCGCCTTCGCGCTCAAGGACGGCAGCCCCTACAGCTTCCGCTTCTCCTTCGCCGTCGCCAACAACATCGTGTCCGGACTCAAGTACTCGCACACCGTCTGGAAGGCCGGCGTAAGAGGTGGTGACTCGTCTCGCTACCACACTCTGCTTGTCTGTCAGTTCACATAATATACTCTGTAATCATCCATTGAGATGACGATGCTGAATTGCTGATAGCCATGTTTGCCCAGAGATATATGTACAGCCTCTCCACATGATGATACTAGTAATGTTTACCAAGAGATAATGTTAATGTCTGCAAATAACTCGACTCATTCTGTTTGGCAGTGGAGAACCAGAAGGTGATGCTCGGGACGTTCAGCCCTCGGCAGGAGCCGTACACCTACGACGCCGAGGAGGACACCACCCCGAGCGGCATCTTCGCGAGGGGGTCTTACTCTGCTAAACTGAAGGTAGATCATCTTGTAACGGACACATAGCGATAGATCTCCGAGCATGTTATAGCCAGAGAGTTAGTTGTTGCGGTGACTTTCTTACACCGATCAGAGTATAATTCTTCTGAATTTTGGGTTGCAGTTCGTGGACGACGACGGGAAGGTGTACCTGGACATGAGGTACTGCTTCGAGATCAGGAAGGACTGGGGAGGAGGAGCCTGACAGGGATTGGTAGTAGGAAAATGTGACTGCTTTAGGCTGCTAGGTATGTATGTTTTGTATGACTGGATGGCGATCAGTTAACAGTGAGGTGGATCTGCATCTCATTTAGCCTTGTATGGTTCTCTGAATTTGCATGTTGACAGTAAACTGGTACCGCGTTGGCACCATGGCTGACACGGGTATTTTTCATGTGCTCCAGTCTGCCTGATTTGCCTCGCAGTCGCAGACATACGGGCAAGGGCATCGGCTACTTGTTTCTTGATGGACTCTTCAGTAGAAGCCTTGAATTGTACTAATTTGTATGCCGCTGCCAACCTTTTTTTTAGATAACAGACGCTGACAGTGCCCGGCTTTAACTTACTAAAGCCTCACTGCCAGAACGGTAACAACACTGGGGGTACCAGTTTATAGTTTTACAGACCACGCCCGAAGGCAGCACGACCAACAAAAGACAGAGTTTTCCACAGTTTCGCAACCAAATTGAGTTCTTCGGTCGAATTGCAGTTTTGGGGCCTCCACCTCGTGCTCGGCCATCTCACTCTTAAGAGGGTAAAGCTCTTATATAAAGAGTCATTTGCTCTGTTACAGATTGAAGTATCGAGATGGCTAAGCTAAAGGGGAAGGGCAAATATGTTTCTATAAATTTTATTATTTTTGTTCGCAAATTTTGGGCTTTGCTGATAACAAAGATGAAGTCTAACACGACTATGTGAAACGACCTATATGATGACATATATAAACTTCAAGAACGAAGCCTATCACAAGATAAACAAGAGTTAAAACCTGAAAAGAATAAATGAGTCACATGAAGAAAAATATGTACCTTGATGTTCGTTTCCCTTGTTTCCCTAGGGGTAAAACTAATACCTATTGGAGCTATGTGAGTTACCAGAATGGACCCCAAACACGGCTCATCTTCCTCTACTTCAGCGTCCTCCAATAAGTATGAGCTAAATCCGCTCATCTTCTTCTCCTTCATTGTCCTTCAAAAAGTATGAGCTAAATCACTAGTGAGGTCTTTGAGTGAGCTTCAGACCCTCGCAAAATTTTCAATAGCACAAAATTACAACTTGAAAGCCTCCGGGTGACCCTAACACGCCTATAGGTTCACAAGAACACCAAAGTAACAAGTAATTTGATGTACTAAAAGGAAATTACTTTTTGTTTGGGTGACATTGCGATCGTAATCTCCTCTCTTTGAACCAAAGAGATTTGAGCTTGCTTGGAGAAATGGGAGATCCCAAAACTTGGGAGGCCAGCAATGGAGGAGAGAGAGAAAATTCAGCTCAAAAGATAATTGGTGTGGGAAAAGAAAGGTCCTTAAGTAGGGTCGTCAAATTTTTGGCCGCTTTCCCGCACACCCTTTAGGTCAAGGACAAAAGGTATGTGTTGGATATATGGGCCATGGGCATTCCGAAAAATATTCTAGGTGGATCTTGAGGAAGAACTAGTAGCTATTGGACTGCCCCGAATAAATCCTGGAATATATTATCCTGTTTCTGGGTGCCCCACAGATCAAGATGGAACCTCTGGACCCGACCTTCGAGCCTACATAGATAACATGAATAGACTATACAGATGAGGTTTCTCACCGTTTACCCCTTGGATTTTCTCAAACTTGGGATATGAAAAAATATAATTCTAGTTATGTGAAACCAAGATCATCTTGAAAACCCTCTAAACAATTCGATTGTTCCTATGACTCTAGTCATAAGGAAGTCACACTCATTCATCTCATACTTAATCTTGTTGCAACCATCTTAGGTTTTGGTTACATGAGTTTGCTAATTTATTTTTGTTCTATTTTTTAGATAAAAGCCCCTCCCATAGCTACATAGTCACCTTTACAACACGCCAAAACCACTAGATGAAACTGATCACAACAGAGAGAGATGAAAGAAAGCTAATTATTGCATGAGAAAGTTGAACACCATTATTGTCACCAGTCTTTTCCATATACTCTTTCTAACTCATATTTCCTTTTTCCTCCTCCATTTCCGCCATCAAGGGCTCTCCATTTTATTCCTCCTTCCTCCCTGTCCTAGTCTGGGAATCCACAGCTTTGATCTTCTTCGAGCTCCAAACACCTATAATGCTACTTTTCAATTAGCTTAACACAAAAAGTTGGTTGGTCCCTTCCTTCTTGTGACACCTGCAATGGACTTCACCAATAGATTTAATAGAAAATTCTAAAAATTACCGAGTAAGGTTCATTGGCCATTTGCTGTGGAAAAGGGCAAGATTCCTTGCTTTCCAGATGCTCCAAAGCACAACAACAATTCCTACATCCATAATTTTATTGCTGTGTTTCTTGATCCATACTAAAATGTAGTGGTCAACTGAATCAAAATGAAAATTCAGTCCAAAAATCCAACTGACCATATTCCAGATGTATATCTAGCTAAATGACACAAAAGGAACAAATATGTAATAGATTAGGGCATTTTGGTTCACATTTACCCTCCCTCATGTAGAAGAACATCTCTTGTCAGGATACTTTTTTTTAGTTCCCTCGAAAGAAAATTCTTGATCCTAACTGGAAATTTTATCTTCCAAATGAATTTGTATGGCATTACACATTGCATTGCTGAGTATAAAGATTTAATAGATAAAACCCTGAATTGGTTAATATCCAGAGTAACTTGTTATGTTCATTCTCCAAGACTACTCCCCCCACAATGTTACAAAGTTGTATCCATTGCTCTCTCAAAGCCCTAACTATAGCTCTTCTAAATTTTAAAGAGAAAATCCATTTATCTATAAATTCACACTGTAATTTTGTTTGTTTGTGGATACATAGCAAGTCTGGAGAATTTGTTGGGCAAAGTACATTCAGAGTGCCAATGGTCCTTCTAGAAACTAGTTCTATCTCCTTTTCAAATTTTCACTTTACATCAAGTCCATAAGAGATGTTTTATATCTATTAGTCCCTGCCAAAAGTGAGAGTCCCTAGGAATACTTTGGACCCGGCTTAGAGTTTTGTGTTGTAGATATCTTTTCATTAAAATCTACTGCCAAAGCCTTTTTTATATTAAAAACTTTCCACGACCATTTTGCTAAAAAAAAACATTATCTCCAAATCCAAAAAAAAAAACCAAGTCCCTTGATCTTTGGGCATGCAAGGTCTGCCAGTTAACTAGATGATATTTCTTTTCATTCCTATCTTCATTGTATAAGAAATTATTTCTAATAGTATCAATTTCCTCTCTAGATTCATGCACTCTGTAAAAAGAGAGCATGTATAATAGCACACTAGACAAAGATGTATTTATTAGAGTAGTCCTTCCTCACAAACTATTTTCATGTGCTCTTCCAATGAAAATAGCTAGGATATCTACAACAATGTCAGAGAGCAAAGGAAGGGTCATCTTGCCTTAAACCCTGGTAGGTATTGAAATAAGGCTCTATTTCTCCATTTATGTTTGCCCCAATTTCTCCACTTGCCAGTGTCTTCATAACCATATCAGTCTATTTATTTGGTAATCCTTTCGTTTTCATAGCTTGAACTAAGAAAGGCCATTTGATCTTGTCAAATGCCTTCTCAAAGTCAATTTTAAAAAGAACTTTCGACTTTTACTCTTATGCATGTCATTAAGCACCTCAGGCAAGATCTTGACCCCTTCCATTATGTATCTTCCATTCAAAAAAGTTATATGTGTAGGTAAGATGACCCCATGATTATTTGGATGGGTCCGTTAACTAGCACTTTGGTTAGAATTTTGAAGAAGACATTTAGGGCGTGTTTGGTAGTCCGGGTAGACTATCTTACCTCATACAAGCTGAGTCCAGCTATGTTCACCACATACAAGTTTGATATATTGTATTATGTTTGGTAGGTCGGGTGAGATGAGCTGAGCTCAGTTTATATCTTGTTTGGTGTGTTGTATGACTTGAGCTATGCCATATAAAAATAAAAAGCAACTAGGTCCCTAGATACAAAATAAAAAAGCAATCGGGTCCCTGGGAGAGCAATCGGGTCCCTAGGAGAGCTCCGGCCATTTGGCGGAGAGGAGAGGCGCCACGCCGCCGCCGAGAGGAGCTGCCGCCAGCCGAGCGCCACCGCCAGGAGGCCGAGACCGTCCTCAACTCATCGCCAAGAGGTCGACCTCCTCGTCTGCTGAAGCAAGCAGGTCCCTGGGAGAGCTTCGACGTCGCCGGCGGAGAGAGGAGGCGCCGCCACGCTCCACCGCTGGCGAGAGGAGTCGCCACCGTCCGCCAGGAGGCCGAGAGCGTCCTCAACTTGCCGCCAATAGGTCGACCTCCTTGTCTGCTGGTACGCGCGCGGTGGAGCAAGGACGGTTATCTGCTTCTATGCGCGTGGTGGAGCAGGCCCGGGGGAGGCGGCATGCGTGCTCGAAGACGGTGGAGAGCTGGGGCGCGGGAGGCGCAGAGGAGAAATCGTCGGCGGGATAGAGGAGAGACGAGGCAGTGAAAGGGGAGAATGCGGGCAAAATGACTAGCACGATTCGAGCGGGGCCGTGACCCCTAGCGCGCCGAGCGGTAGACGTGGGATGGACTCAGCCAAGCTGAGTCGAGAAGCTCGATTTAAGGTTCACAACTCGGCAGGGCTGAGGGCCTCTTTTTGCATGAGATGGGCATAGCTGGGTACACCCGACCCGACCTAACAAACAAAAAAAAACGGGATGAGGTGGGAATTTCTGGATACAACCGACCCACCAAACACGCCCTTAGAAGGCAATTGACCTATACTTCTGAATTCTATCAACATCTTTCCTTTTGGGCACCAGAGTGATGACCACGTGATTTATGTCAAGCTTCATGCACTAGCCAACGCAACCAAAAGTCCGAACTGATGAAAAGGGCTAGTACAATCCACTTATACACTTCAACACCCCCTCTCACGTGTGACGGGGAGAAGTCAGCACGTGCAACCGGAAGAAAGCGACGACGCGCGAAACTCACGTATGACTCAAGAGGTCTATACGTGGACAAAGACGGTGTTACCACCGTATTTTGGCTAAAGACGGAGATGGGCCGTGATCAAGATGGGCTTGGAAGATATGTATATTCAACGAGTTGTTGGATCGGCCTAGTGTGTGGGTTTGGGCTAAATTGCCCGTGTATCTTGTATCATAGTAGGTTTCGTGTTTGTTTAGGTTCCGTTTATGTTTAGGTAAAGATAGAGTTGTAGAGTTATTCCAAAAGTAGAGAGTCTCCGGACTATAAATATGTACCTAGGTTTATTGAAAGAAGAGGACAACCACGTTCACAACAAATACAATCTCGGCGCATCGCCACCCCTTGTTTCTAGGGTTTCTTTCGGGTAAGTGCCATGCTGCCTAGATCGCATCTTGCGATCTAGGCAGCATCTACTATCGTTACTGGTTTTACTCGTACTGAAGCGTTGTTGATGGCGAGTAATACCGTTATCATAGATGGTTTGAGGCTAGCATCGGTGCTTTTTCGTTACTATCGTCGAAGTTATGCTACCTTTAGCTATCTCGCTACCCTTGCACCTTTTCCCAAGGTGTAAGGGTAGCATTTTGCTTGATCTTTATTTAGTTGTTTCGATCTGTTATAGTTGTACCTTGTTCACCAAGGTTTAGTTTAACATCTACGTAATCAGGCCTTACAAACGAGTTGGATGATCCAGTAGTACATAGGGACGTGGCTTATTCGTTCTAGAGAAGATTGTTCCGGTAATTAACTTTACGTTGGTTATTAGGCCTCCTCTAGGGTTAATATTCTTCATCTGTTGTACGTACCAGGCTCAATCACGCGTAGGACGTTCCAGTTACATGGTAAAAACATTAGACTATCGTAGATCGATTTAACTTGTACTGATCAAGCAAAACCCCATGTTATCATAAATCTAACGCAGAACCATGGGGCAATCGGCTTTAGGAGCCGATTCTGAGAAACACAGGAGCGATTACGGCTCGAATTTTACGATATACTTGTTTACCATGCGAAATCAATCGAGCAATCCTTCACCTTCGACCGGTATAGGTCGGTGGCACTCGAACCAAGCGGGGCGTGTCGCGGAGCTTTGCGGGCCGTCGCCCGAGGACCAGCCCATGGCGATCTGAGGAGCCTCCGGCTCTCCGTGTTGCTCGTCGCTGCTCGCCGGTGGGTTTTGGCAGGCAACACATTACAGCACGCCCGGTGGGACCTTCAACAACGTCTACATCAACATCCGACGCTGCAATGGAACAGATCGGTCACTTACGACGATCTACAGCGAGCACAAGGCCAAATACGACGAGATCAAGGCTCTCTTGAAGAAGACCTCATCGGCTCTTTCGAGAGGACCGTAAGCATGGCATCGGTGGAAGGGTTCTCCCAAGGCGCTCTCAATGAGGTGGATCTGTCTCTCCCTTGAGGCGCACGAGCTCTGACGGAAGTCAACTACATGGTGGCTCATTCTCTGCACCGCCATTCGAGCACAGTGAACGCTTTGAGCGGGTCGCGGTTCGCGTAGTTCGAGATCATGAAGCATCGGTACTCTCGTCGGGACCTACTTTGGGACTCACGGGAGAAAGACCGCTCCAAACCAGGCCCGGCTCCGTTCGCACTTGCCGCTCCAGCCGCCAGAGCAGCGGCTTACGTCGTCTACAAGGCGGGCGACCAGCGATTGCCAATTCTGTTTGAGCCACCTAAGGAGATCCCACACGGATATATATGCCTCGTGCGGACTGCAATAACGACACGCACCAAACAGATTGCAACCGCAGGAGTTTCGCGGAGAGTTCTTGGGGCGGGATCTTCCGGCAGGCGTGTCCGGGCGGCGATATGGGATGGGCCGACAAACAGCGTGGCTAGCCAAGTATGCCACTGGAACAAGTCATGAGAATCTAGCCCTACAGCTCAAGCGATTGGAGCAAATCGGCACCATCTGAGGACCGGTTAAACCGTGCGAAGAAGGACAATCGGCTATTCAAAGCCGTACCCCAACGAGTTTGATCTAATTCGCTGCCCCCAAGTATAAGCTCCCGAGTTCTCAAGGTTATTGAATCGGAAGGGTCGAGCTCGATCGAGCACATAAGCCGATACCGCACAACTAGGCATGATTTCGCATCGGATCGGATCGCGTAAGATTCTTTGCGCAATCTCTCGAGGACCAGCCTTTGGGTGGTACACCTCACTACCACTGATTCAATTCATACCGGAAGCAAGCTGGAAGAGCGGTTCCACATCCGGTACCATTCGAGGCTCCGAGGTGGCATCGCAGACTGGTGCAAGTCTGGCAGCGAGAAATCGTGGCGAGTACATCCAGCCGGGGATCAGAACCGATGTTACTCGGCTCGTTTAGCGAGAAGGAAGCGGTCGAGCTGGCGTGTTGGGTCTCTCGGCACCCATCAAGGACTGGCGTTCGGTGAAGTACAACTCATTGGCGCACATGGCCCGGCCCGGCGATGTATGAGCAGCGCCACCTTGAGTTGTACCAAGACAAATTCAAGCGTCCGATAAGCACGGTCGATGCGAAGAAGAAGATCCTACGCAGACTGTGGAGGTGGCCGTGGTGAATGGGCTCGGGGCGAGATCCTGGCCTGCAAATGGGTGAATGACAAGGGCCTGCGAAAGGGTTCGACTTGATGTGAGCAAAGCGAGCAAATATTCGATCTGCCTTTGAAGGAGAAGCGGTGAGGTTACCGAAGGCCACAAAATCCCTCGGCTCGAGAAATGAGCAGGAGACCATCGCAAGTGGCATCATTCGTTCACTCACACCACCAACGAGTGCAAGAGCTTCGCCAAATCAAATGGCGATAGAACAAGGCCGCTGATCCTTGGGCGATTCGCCATGAAAGTGGACACAAACCCATTTCCGGCGTCAACATGGTAGAACTCGATCGCTCAGCGGCGTAAGCTGGATTTCTCGTTCGGGCGTTAATATGGCGGTGGGTACCACCATGACACGCATAAGGAGGACGGTGGTCGCTCTCGGGGCAAGGAAAGAAAGGAGGCTAGTCCATGCGGCCCGGCCACAATGACAAAGCGGTATAACAGAGGAACAAGTGAGGAGTGCGATATCGAAGCCACATTCTACACATCTCCTTAACAAGTATGAGCGCCAAGATGACCAACGTCCGGGCGCAGCGGGCGACGAAGGGTATGAGCACCTTGCTAGGGGCGTCGAAAAGAAGGAAGGCGCGATCGGGCATTGGGATTGTCCTTTCTTGGTATTGTCAAGGCGCGAGGAATGAGCCGATTGCCTGATCGACAAGCGCGAACGCGGTCGGCAAAAGGAAGACACGAGGCGGTGTCATTATTCAAACGTCTAGGGCCTCTTCAGCCCAGGCGTCCACAGGAGTCCGCTCGGCGAAGACCTCGAGAAGCCAAAGGATGACAAGGGCGAAGGCAGGTATCACCGTCCAGGTGGTGCCCGACGGACTCAGACACACCCGAGCGTAGAGTGCACGGCTGCGTAACAGAGGAAGGCTGAAGCGCGATATCTCACGCTTTGAAAGCACGGCCTGATCTGGCCGTCAAAGTGAGGCGGTCAGGAAGCGGAAGACCGCCCGACCAGGAAAGAGTGGCGCCCCAAACTGGTAAAAGCCGATGCAAAGACATCGGCTGGCACAAACATGGTGTTCGTACTCCCGCCAGAATTCTGCGCGCCAAGAACCGATGAGCTACCCGTGGCACAGTTTGACTGCGGCCCACGGCCGGTTATCTTTGAGAAGCCACGTGAGAAGGGTTACAAACATCGAAAGCCACATACCTGCGAGGTTACATCAATGGGCAACCTGCCGCAAGATGTTGGTGGACACCGGGCGGCGATCAACATCATGCCATACTCCATGCTACGACGTTTGGGACGCTCCCGCTGCAGATCGATCAAAACCAACGTCACGTTGAGCGACTTCAACGATCGGTCTTGAACGCAAGGCGTCTTGAGCGTGGACTTGACGTGGGCGAAAACCGTACCCGTCATTCTTCGTCGTGGACGGCAAGAGCACTTACACCGTCTTGCTAGGAAGGATTGGATTCACGCTAATTGCGCATCCGTCCACAATGCATCGATGCACGATCGATGCACCCACGATGGGTTTTGCCACAGGTTTTGCTAAGTGCGGGTTTACATCCGCGATGAGCTAGAAGAGATCGACATTGGTCCTGGGATAAGTCACGACCAACATCTATCAAGCAAGAATGTGCTTTCACAGGCAGACGATGAAGAGCCGATATCTCCAATTACTTGAAGGATTCGCTGGGGCACTAAGCGGATAAGAAAGGAGTTCCAAGGAGTTCCACGTGGAGATCTGTGTGAAATTCGATGGCGTACATGCTCGGGAGCCGGACGGCGTGAAATTCGATGAGGGTCAACGGTCCCAAGCATGTGGGATGTTGGACGATAAAACTTGAGGGCCGATACATGAAATCGGCTAAGTAAAGGCACGTGAGACGATGGGCAGTAAAATATGGGGCGATCTGAAAATCGGCGAATAAAAACAAAATACATAGCCGATCAACTCGAAGGTTCACACATGTTACAAACAGATGCTAGTTCATTGTTGAAGAAATTCTTCAAGGCATGGAGGCGTCGACGGACACGATCCACCTCGGCGATCTCAACCGTCATCTTCGTCCTTGCCCTTCACCGGCTGCTTGCTCAGGCACGATATACGCCAGATCGGTCTTGATTGAGCTTTAAGGCCTTCCGCCTCGTTTTGGGAGCGGCTATGGATTCTTCCTTGTCACGAATGAGTGTTTGGTCACCGGACCTTCTCCTCAAGATCTTCCAACTCCCTTTTCAAGGATGCGAGCTCGGCGTTCTTGTGAGGTGTCCGTTTAGCATCTAGGGGCGCCTTCTTCTCGTTGAGCCGACATCTGCTGCAATGTCGGCCTTCAACGGAAGTTGGGCATGGCGCTGGTTGATCCTTTCACGAGCCGACCTCACCGTGGCCGAAGAAGGACAAATTTGCAACTGTCCAAAGCTTCACCGCAAAACTCGGGAGATGGCCACAGAGTTCAGGCGCTCTTCACTTCCTCGAGCCCTCGATCAACTCCTCGATCGGGAGGACACAAGGTTTTAAGGCCGAAATTGAGGTAGAGCGGCTGACTTGTGGCTCAGTGGGAGCAACAGAGGGAGTTGGTTCGATGGATTCAGGGTCAAACAACAGCAAACTTGAAGGATCGCAACTCTGGCAGCCAGAAAAGCGTTAGTATCTCGGCCAAACATGTTAGAATGAGCCGAAAAAACCTGGACGTACCTCTCCTAAAGTCAAGGGGACAGCCGAGGAGGAGACCATCGGTTCATGTGTGGTTGTTGGAGGCTGGACGAGATTGGTAGCCGTTTCACTTACACCTTCGGGGATTCCCAGGTCCGACGTTGGCACTGCCTCAGCTGTCTCGCCGAAGACGCCGGTCATCTGCACGAAGAATGTTCTCAGCGGTATAAGTAACGATAAATTGGCAGACGAAAAGGGAACAAGCAGGAAGAATTGAAGGATGGTGGGGACGGTGGTTATCGAAACCTCCTGGCTCGACGAAGAAGCTTGTTGTCCTTTACGAGCTCTCTTAGGACCCGCAGATGGCCCCGCCTCACCGGTGCTCGGGGCGGAGTTCGAGCCGACCTTTTACGAAGCCGATGGTGGTGAATCTGGCTGGTTCGGTGTGATGGTTCTCTCGAATCCGTTGGGCGATTCTCCTCGACTAATCTGGTATCCTCACCGGAGGTGTCTTCAAGGAAGCCTATACAAGAGGGGAGCCGGTCGTAAACATTTTGCAAGAATAGAAGAATGACGAGGTTCGATCAATGCCTGAATTAGCTTACATGCGTACATGTCTGGGAAGGGCTCCGGCGCCTCAAGGTCTTCCTAGCAGCTACCTTTCTCACCATCGTTCTAGTTTTAGTCGAACTCGAGGCGGTGACTTAGGAATTCTTTGGTTTCTTGAAGCCGATTCGGGGTTATCGGTTTTCGCATTATAACCTTTTTCAGAGGCGAGTCTTTGCGAAAAGAACCACAGGATTTGGAGGGAAGAGCTCGAAGAGGATCCGTCTATGTGTTGGCTCGGGCCATCTTGTTGCTGCAAGGAGAAAAATGAGTTAATGTAGATCAATTGCAAGCGCATCAAGAGAATTTGCCGTGGTACCTGTTCCACGGGGATGTCGTCGGCGTCAAGCTGTTTCAACAACGGTCCCGAGCCCTCTGAAGGCATGAGTTTTCCACATCATCCACGATCTTGAGCCGTCGGTTGTGAAGAGAAGGTGGTCGTTTGGAATAGGGATGGGCGAGCATCAAAGAAAGAGTAACACCTCCGATGGTGAGAGGGTCGGCGGTCGGCTCTACACTCGTGAGTTGATGAAGAAAGAAGTGGGAGCTACTTGCCCAAGGCCGAATTGACGAGCCACTACGATGGTGGTAGAATTCGTACCAGGTTTGATTATCCGGTTGGATGTGCTCATGCCAAGGAAGGAAGCGAGGACGAATAACGGTGGAAAAGAGTTGCCGAGTGCTAGTGTCATCGGCAAAATTGTCCAGCCTGAAGGAGTGGATTCTCAAAGTGTTCGCTTCTTCCATGTAAGGGAAGAAGTTGGGGTTATCCGTGAGCCTTGGAAAAGATCTTGAACCATTTTGACGCCTCTTGAGGGTGGGTTCTGCCTCGCAATCGATACAAAGCTTGGCCATATGGTGCATCGGATTTGCTTCCTTTAACATCGGGAAAGTACAACTCGCCGTAAGAGGAAGTCAGGATGCGGTTTTGGAAATACGGTGAGCCCACATTTGGATGAACCACCAAGGTCCACCTTCGATTGCTATGCACGAGAACAAATGACATCAAGCTGGAGGTATCGATAGACCTCTCCAAGGCAGTTTGCCGATGCCAAGTTGGGTACCTTTGGCGGTTCGTAGGCCAAGGAAAGATAGTTCTTGGTGGGAGCAGGAAGGGCCACAGAAGATGAAATGCTCTAGCGAAGTTGAGAAAGGTCAGATGTTCTTTCTAAAAGCAGGCCCTTTGTTTTCATATGGCGTTGGAGATAAGCACCCCAACTTGTACAGTCTGTTTTGGAGGACGGTTGTAGGGGAGTGGTGGGTTTGAAAGCGAAGAAATTTGGGTGATGTGACATCCGGACCCGTAATCATCACCACGTCTAGCAAGGTTGGTGACATAGGGCCATGGCCAAACATAAAACAATTGAGCATCGGACGAGTAGCCGATGGTTTTGAGAAGATTCTCGTGTTTCTCAAGGGTAGAACAACGATAGATGCAAGGCATCGGCTATTCCCAAAGTTTCCCATTGGGATTGGTAAGCTCTAGCTACTCTACTAAACCAAGAAACCCAATGTTCAGGGGATTAGGCCAGCTCGCATCGGCCCAAGAGTTCAGATCTAAGTCTTGGCTTACGAAGGATTCTATTTGCTTCGCAAGAAATCGGATGGCAGGACTAGAATCATGCGAGGCCAAGATGAGGGAATTTGGGAGGAAAGGATGCGGCGGGATGTCGAGACCTAGAAAATTTAATAAGAATAAAGGCATTAATTCGGTGTTCGCCATCAAGTTCTAACATCGCGTTCATGCAAAGGTAAGCGTACCTTCGACCGGAGACCTCTGGATTGGTGTTGGGCGATTCGCCATCCGGTTTGCGGCGGAGATGGATCTGCTTGATTGAGGATTGAAGGTTCTTGTTGCCGTGAGCTCGATCTGGTTGGTGGGATTGGGGATCTAGGTCGCCTTTTGAAGAGAGCTGCAGTTACCGTTTGGGGCTAAGAGGTGGCCGTTTGGTTTTGCCTAAATATCTTGGGTTGACCTTGTCAACAATTTGGGGAAAGTTGATGTGCATCGGCTCTTTGAGTTGTAGCTTGGTTGACTGTGAAAACATGATAAGGTAAAAGCCGATGCGTTGCTATCGGCTCCTGGAGTATCGACTTATTTATGTTATCGATAAAATTGGGGCGGAAGGGCAATCTGCGAGAAACGGATTTTTTCATTCATCCAAAAGCAGATTGCTTACAAGCGACTGACGGATTACAAAAGGGGATCTACTACTACTACGGCTACTACTACTGATTCCTAATCTAGGCCGAGGTCGTCGTCGCTGCTGTCGCCGCCGTCTTGAGCGCTATCCTCAGCGCTGCTACCGGCGTCGTCTTCACTGCTGCTGCCGAAGAAGTCAGCAGGGGCCTCTTCGTCCTCGTCGTCGTCGTCCTCGCTGGACCCGGTGCGGAAGTACTTCACCGGTTGGTACTCCTCGGAGGAGGTGTCTTCCTCTTCCTCCTCTTCTTCGGAGGAGTCGGCGCCGTCCCAGGACATGGCGTCATCGGCACTGTCCGCCTCCAGTTCCCCATCAGCGAGGAACTGCAGGTCCTCCTCGCCGTCGGTCATGGAGGCGTCGTCCTCCGACCAGACAGCGAAGTCCCAACCCCTCTCGTCCCACCATTGTGGGGCGAGAGTGTTGTACGCCGCCATCGGCGGGTGTTCTGGCGTCGGCTCTCGGTCGCTCATCGAGTTGGAGGCATAGGAAGACGCGCCGGAGGAAGCAGGGGAGGCCATGGCGAAAAGAGGGTTTTTTCGGCGAAGGGAGAGGGTTTTCTGGCAACTGGAGGAAGATGGGGGCTGTGAACTTTTCAGGCTGATTTAAATAAGGGGAATAGTGGAGAGACGGTTCAATGCCATAGCGGTTCCCAGTTACCTTTGCCAAAATCGTCAAATCATGCACCGCAGGAGTTGAGAAGACAGGGCATCATGATGAAGGGGTAGCGTGGCGGTTACGTTACGCCACGCATTCGCTACTGCTAACCCGATAAAAAAAGAGGAGAAGAGGAAAAAACAGAGTGGTTTTGGAATTATCATTGCCAAAACCAGGGGGGCATGTGTTACCACCGTATTTTGGCTAAAGACGGAGATGGGCCGTGATCAAGATGGGCTTGGAAGATATGTATATTCAACGAGTTGTTGGATCGGCCTAGTGTGTGGGTTTGGGCTAAATTGCCCGTGTATCTTGTATCATAGTAGGTTTCGTGTTTGTTTAGGTTCCGTTTATGTTTAGGTAAAGATAGAGTTGTAGAGTTATTCCAAAAGTAGAGAGTCTCCGGACTATAAATATGTACCTAGGGTTATTGAAAGAAGAGGACAACCACGTTCACAACAAATACAATCTCGGCGCATCGCCACCCCTTGTTTCTAGGGTTTCTTTCGGGTAAGTGCCATGCTGCCTAGATCGCATCTTGTGATCTAGGCAGCATCTACTTATGCGTTACCTGGTTTTACTCGTACTGAAGCGTTGTTGATGGCGAGTAATACCGTTATCATAGATGGTTTGAGGCTAGCATCGGTGCTTTTTCGTTACTATCGTCGAAGTTATGCTACCTTTAGCTATCTCGCTACCCTTGCACCTTTTCCCAAGGTGTAAGGGTAGCATCTTGCTTGATCTTTATTTAGTTGTTTCGATCTGTTATAGTTGTACCTTGTTCACCAAGGTTTAGTTTAACATCTACGTAATCAGGCCTTACAAACGAGTTGGATGATCCAGTAGTACATAGGGACGTGGCTTATTCGTTCTAGAGAAGATTGTTCCGGTAATTAACTTTACGTTGGTTATTAGGCCTCCTCTAGGGTTAATATTCTTCATCATTTATGCGTGCAGTGCTCAATCACGCGTAGGGGCGTTCGATTACATGGTGAAAACATTAGACTATCGTAGATCGATTTAACTTGTAGTGATCAAGCAAAACCCCATGTTATCATAAATCTAACGCAGAACCATGGGGCAATCGGCTTTAGGAGCCGATTCTGAAACACAGGAGCCGATTACGGCTCGAATTTTACGATACTTGTTTACCATGCGGAAATCAATGAGCAATCCTTCACCTTCGACCGGTATAGGTCGGTGGCATCTCGAACCAAGCCGGGGCGTGTCGCGGGAGCTTTATGGGCCGTCGCCCGAGGACCAGGCCCCAAAGATCTGAGCCTCCCGGCTCTCCGTGTTGCTCGTCGCTGCTCGCCGGTGGGTTTTGGCAGGCAACAGACGAGTCAACAACAATTTTAGGATAAATTGCGAAAGCCAGGACTCAAATTCGAAACCTTAGGCTCTGATACCATGTCAAGCTTCGTGCACTAGCCAACATAAACAAAAGTCCGAAGTGATGGAAAGGGCTAGTACAATCCACTTATACACTTCAACAATTTAATCTACCAATGTCTAGATTACCATCACAGATGTCATCTAGTATATATATTTATGTTTCGTTCAATTATGTATCATATGTTTATGTATTCTTTTGTAATAAAAAACAATTTGTCATTAGATGATGTATGGTGAGGTACTTTTTTCGAGCCAGGTGCTACGAGGAGAACCCGGCCAGCTTGTGGAGCCATGTTGCATGTGCCGTCCAGTTTTTTTTTTGTAGACAACCCACCCAGGGTTTTAAGGGTAATTTGCTACTCCGGGCTCCCCTTGGAAAAAAAGGCCTCGGTTACGACAAGGTGTCCAGTTCGAAGACCCAAACCAAACCGAAGCCCATTCCACGTCGACCTACCGGGACAAAAGCCGACAAGCCATTCCACGTGTCCCTTATCCACATCACTCATATATAAATCTTCCCCGCAAGTACTACTCCTGACTCCCCGTCGTCTCCATTGTCCATTCGCGTCGAGAGAGAAAAAATATCCCCAATCCCCCACGACCCACCCCACCCACCACTGCTCCCTCTTCCTCCTCCCCGCCCAGATCTGCCGAGCCTCGCCGGCGGCGGCGTTGGACCCGCCATGCCTCGGACGGCGCAGGGGATCTCCCCTCTGCTCCGCGACGACGCCGCCCTCATCTTCCCCTCCGCCCGCTGCTGCTCCCACCGCCTCAAACCCTGGTCTTGGCACCCCCATACCCTCTACTCGTCCTAGCGCGCGCCGCCCGTCCTACCCTCCCCTCCCCCTTCCTTCCACCCCAGCCCGCCTCCGTTCTTCCGTGACCTCCCGCGCCCTCTTCTTCCTTCCCCACTTCGTAGCTAGACTTCTCTGTTCCTGGTTCTGCTCGCTCACTGGTCAGTGCGACCTCGCGAGGCCGTGTGGGACTCGATCGGTTGCCGGCGCTCGCTCGAGCCGTGTTGGATCGCCGGCGCTGGGACCGGGGTATAGTATACCACCGCTGACCCCTCTCTTGATTTATGCCCAAAAAATCTGCACTGCGCCTAGTAATATCAGTCTGCTTGGTTGCTCTGTATGCCGCCCGTTTAAATTTTTATGATCAGGGGTTCTTATGCTAGCGACCCGTAGAAATTTTTCTACAAGCGCATAGTCCCCAGTGTCTTTTTCTGCAAATGCTTTGTAGCATCAGGAAGGCAGCTCACGACGGTTTATGGTTGCTTAATGGCTGCAGGAGTGTAGCCTGCTGTTACTGTTCTAGGAAGCGAGTTGCCTGATGGATGGTCGTTCCAGTGGTCTCGGGGGAGTGCCAGCGGTGGCATCCGATGGTACATCTTCCACGAACACCCGCAGCAAGGACATCTTGCCAGAGAAGCAGTCTGCTGTCGACGGAGCTCCTCTGCAGGCGCAGGATGTAGATGGCTCGTTGGAGGCTGGAGCGAGCGTGGATTCCTTGGAGTCGTCAGTTGGTTCAGGAGTGAGGAAAGACCTCCAGAAGTGCGCGACGTTTCCATCGTCTGCAGCCGAGGTCACACGGGAGGGTTCATGCTGTGACGCGGACGGTGCAGCGAAGGATGCTCACACTTACCAGCGCTCTGTGTCCTTACCTGTGAGTACCTGATGTTAAGAATTCATTTCTTACTATGTAATACTCCTATATACTAGAAATTGTCTTGCATTGTCAGTATGACCACAGTTTTAAAATCCAGCGGCGGACCAGTTCCCTGCTAGTGGGCTAGTATATCGGGGTTCCCGCATTGTTCGGAGGATCAAGGTTCGGTGTATAGGGACAACAAAAGTCCATACTAGCAAGAGTGGGTAATGGGGTTTGTAAGGGTGCTGATCATGCTTTAATATGTTGCTATAATAGTTTGATCTTATTAATGAACCACAAGTAAATATCTAGTGCGGACATGTATGGCATGTTGCTTATTGCGTATAATGTTGTAAACTGCATTTGATACAGTATCTTGGGCTGTTCTCTGCGTTATCAACAAGTATGACACTACACAACAAATGGTACAATGTTGACCTGCATAACTCGCTGTGCTTGTTTCTTCATAATCCTGTGCATGGATTGGTCACAACCCGTGTAAACTATCGAACCAGCTCGATGAAAACCGTGTGGCCGGTTTCGACGCCTGCATTTTATGGTTTCCACGCGGTTTCAAACTGCCGAAACCGGTTCCAATCTCCTTCTCCTCCATGGTGTCCAGGATCACGGCGAGTATGGTAAGTTTCACGGGAAGATACGGCAGGCCACCGCAGCAAGACACCGGGACATGCATGTCCGTATAGCTGTCCTCGCAGTAGCATCACCACCTTGGCTACCAGGCCCAGGCATGCAGCAGCCAGCAGCAGCCTGTGCATATGATGAGGCCTAGTCCTCTGTTTTGCGACGTCCTGGAGGCCTAGGCCTGCAGCGGCGTATTATTCCTCGTCAATTGAGATCGTGCCTCCTGCGACATCTCACGGTTTGAACCGTACAAACCGGCTAAACCAAACTGTCTAAACCCTAAATTTTACGTTGGTTTGGTGAAACCGTTCAAACCCATTTAAACCGGCGATGCCCACCCTTATTTCTTCATCTGCAGTATTGCTAAACAACTGGGGCGTGCTTCTCTAGCTGTATCCTGTAGCTATGCATGCAGCCCTACAGTTTTTGGTTGTAGTCATCAATTTGCGAGTGTAGACAACCAAACTTGCTTGTGTATTCATGTAAACCAATTGGCTTTTATCCACATCATATTGACCAGTTGCGACGTGCTCTGTGGAACATTGTGGCAAGTCAGAAAGTATTTTGTGACTATTAATGTAGCGTAATGAGGAAACTAACCAATCTCTTCCTTTTCTTATCTCTGCAGCCACCTGTGAAGCTCATCTCTGCTATGAAAGGAAGCCGCCAGAAGAATGGGGTGCCATCCCCGACAGAGAATCGCCACATCAAATGGGCGGAGGACGTGTATGATCCTCCTGTCACATCTGTTTCTCATTCTGTGAACAACAGTTACAAGAGACAACCCAATCCCCGTAAGAAGGACAAGAGCAAACAAAAACAGAAGCAGAAGGGCAGATCCAAGAAAAAAACCAAGAATGCTAACCAGAATCCTGCTGTAACCCAGACTCCTGGGTAAGATCGGTAGTACTTTACCGCTATTAAGTTGCCTTGCAAATCTTTTTGACGGAATTTGCTGACCTCGGTGACATGTGCTTGCCAGTCTGGAAGAACTTGGCACCTCCATCATTAGAGAAGCTCCAGCTGATCCTAGCAAGCATGAGACAGAGGTCTTGGACTATGGCATCAGCAGCCAAGATGCCAAATGCGGAAGCAGCTTCCTGCTTGAGACGGTTGCTAAAATGCATTTCTCCACCGCCGAGGCTTCCTGAAAAGCCAGAGGGAGACTCCGGACTCTACCAGACACATCTTCGCTATGTAAATACGACGGCTGTACATAAATAAACCATGTGTGTGGTTATCACCATGTATCTCCAGTTGTGTTGTTGTGCTAGAGAACTTTTACCCTAGCCGGATTTTGTAGCAATCGCCAAGATTTTGGTACTGGTTTTTGTATGTAACTAGTCCAGCTGGACAAGGACAAAAGTATTATCAATCTTATTACGCTGCAGTTACTATATGAGCCCTTGCTGGTAGCTAGTTAAATTTTCTGCTGGTAGCTAGTTTGATTACTTAAGGCAGTGTTCCAAATCACTGTTATTCAGAACAACATTGTGCCTGCTTTTCCTTGAAAAAAACTGCCTGCTTCATCATATCCAGATGGATGTTCAGGTGAAAAATGTACCAAATCACTGAATTCTGATGGTTTGTGCACATGGAAATGTTCCAAATTATTGCAGTATGATACATTTACAGTACAGTATGAAAGTGCTTAAAGAGATTTCGAATATCATTCCTATCAGGCTTGGTGAAAGCAAAACACTCCCAAACTCAATCCGATGAATCGTAGTAGCTTGAAACCTATTCCAGTCATTCAGTGGAGATAATTCAAGCAGAGGACAAGGGTTACTAATGGTAGTATGGTACATTCGGTACAGGATCCAACCATCGAAATGCAACTGAACTCATAAGCTAAAACAGGATTTCAAGATCAACAAACGGGCACACGAAGACCATAGATTTGATGTGCCCTAGATATGGCTTAGATCTTCCTTAGGTGGTACATAATGGCAACTCATCACGATTGCCTCATGGTAACAACAACTCACGACCAGCGTCAATGAGATTGCTAAATCCTCATCGGAGGCTCATAGTTGCTTGGGTAGCGGCAGCACAAGCCTAAACATAGCTCAGTTTGCACGGCCTTGGATAACATCGAAGCCGACCTCATCAGCATCTGTCGCCTGCAGCTCCACCTGGATGCCGTCAAGCTCCCTCTTGAACCTCTCCTTGGAGCTCGCGTAGATCATCTTGCTTCTCACACGGGCTGTATCAGGAGACCTGTACCGACAGTCAAAGCGAATAAGATACTACACTACTGCATCGTGATGTATCGCAGACGAGATACAGAAGGTACTAACCATGCGACAAAGAATATCTTGCTCTTCTGGCAGTTCTCCTCAGTAACAAAGTCGTAGTCGAATATGGCGTATCTGCATTCGTTGGCAGGGAGGCTAGCGGCGAAATCATCATAGTTCAGGACGGGCTCGCCCACCTTCTCCACAACAACCATCTTCTTCTTATCATCAATCTTGTAGATGATGAAGCGATGGGTTCTCTTAGCCTTCAGTTCCAGGAACCTGAGCTTGCATTCATCGTCCACAGCCATGCCTGATGCTGCGTTCGCCTAGAGTAAAAGTGCAGGACAGTTAGCAATTACATTAAGAAACAGACACTTTCTGGACTTGTAAAAGAGTACTTCCGCAATAAATGTTGGTGAGGCCAACTGATTAAGAAGGAACAGGTGATGCTGCTGTTGCAACAATGGCAACTGCAATTAGCTTCACCTTTTCAAGAGTAAGATTAGCTGTAGTAGGGTTGCCTGTAGCTATCATTGAACTAAACCAATTGACTGCAGATGCCTGTCAGGATAGCTGCTGTCGAACAGACTGTAATTCCACGAAACGGGCCTATTCGGTGGTTCTGAACCACAGCTGGCAGAACATCGACATAGCACAAGCTATTAAGGCAATTTGCAGGTCCACATCCAGCAATGATTCTGGATGGTTGCAGATAGCAAAATGTAAAACCATGACCAAGGACCATACATCACATTGCTGCCATACAAAAGCAATGCACATCTTGCTCTGACTCTCTGCAGTTCGATCTATTGCACTATTGGCTGCAAGGTTTTAAGGGTCGACATTCCATTTAGGAAAGTAACAACACCCAGTAGTGTGGAGTTGTCGACCCGCTTTTCGCAGATTACAATTCCATAAGAGATCCCTGTCGCCAACTTCCCACATCTAATCATTGGATAGAACACACTAGCAGATGGAACTGATAAGCTACATGACTCCTGCAATAAACTTTACAGGTTGCTAATCCTGATGGCGACAGGCCACGGATCACCGGCTACTCACCTATACTAATTAAAACGCTGCCATTACCAGTTGAGTGACCGAGATGAAGGTACATGTCTCGATCCATCTACTGAACTTTTAAGCCCGCCAGTAGATTCAGAACACAAGAAACACTACAACGCAATCACCTGGAACTCTTGCTGTGCCAGACGAATCCGAGACAGAACAAAGGCATCTGGCTGGCCAATTGCTACATCGCGAGGATCCCAAATCCACGCTAAATCGCGCGCATTTAAGAAGAGATCTTACCTCGTAACTACTACTGCTACCTGGTCCTCCTGGGTGATTTGAAGTGTGGGCGGGGAAAAGGCGTCGAAAACTAACTCGGGTTTCAGCAGGGGAACTAAAGGTGGACACCCATCGGCGAAAGATTTATCCGGCTAGTTCGTTACGTACAGTGGTTCAGAGAGAGAGGGAACAAAAATACATGGGCGCGTACAGTGAACAGATAGATGGGGTACTGTTCGCAACAGCAAGAACGAAGAACTGATTAAGAACAGATGGAGTTTTTATTTTATCAGATAGATTGATATATACCATTTCGGCGGCCTCGGGAGACGGAAGAGACGGATTCGGTGCCTTCGATCTCTTCCTTCCTTCTTGAGCTCCCCCTCGGTGGCTTCTCTCTCTGTATGTTGCGGCTGCGGCGGCTGCTTGGAGAGGAGGGGGTGTGGGGCAGGCTGGGGGTGGGCGTGGGTGGTGGGAGGAGGGCGGTGTGGTATTTGTGTGTGGGGAGTCGCGTGGGATGGACGCGCGGTTCGCGGCATATTTTCTTTTTCCTCCTCGCGCCATTTTCCCTTTTCGGTGGCGGGCACCGACCGCGGGCCCCGCGCGCCAGAGATATTCTCTTCGGCCCCGTGCGTTGTTGTGCTTGGTCCTCGTGCACCGTTCACGCTGTATTTTTTTTTTTGTTAAATCTGATCAAATTGGAGAACTTCAACCGTATCTGATTCATGGAAGAAACTAATTTAGAATTTGGTCTCTTGGATAGGTGTCGTTTTAAACGGCACCGAAGACATGTAGATCGGCGTCAACACGAAGTAGCTGGGAGACAAGCCAAATAGGGTCGGCGCCATGTGATATGGCGCCGAGGTTAGTCCGGCGATGTATCACTTGTCACCGACCTCCTGAGGCTGACTCCCAGGTAATACGTGATGGCACTGACCTGCATGTTTTTGCCGTTTAAAATGGCGCCGACCTAGGGGTCAGATTTCGAATTAGTTTTGCCAACGGCTCAGACGTGAAATAGGTCTAGCTATAAATTAATCATTAGGAGTGTTTGTGTAGTCACAAACTTTTGTTCCTCTTTCTCCAATGTTTGCAAAAAATTTGATACTATTTTTTATGTGTTTTTATGTTTTAAGGAAAACTTAAAAAGACTAAAAACAAGACAAAATAAAATACTTTAAAAATCTAAAAGGAGAAGAAAAAGCTTACAATGGTATGACCTTCCCAAGCTTGGGTTGTTGCACAAGTTGATAAAGATGACGGCCCCAGAAGATACTTTCAAGTGCTGCAGGAAAACACCTTGCTCTTCAAACTTGATGAGGATGCAATTGTGGTGTCACTTAGCCAATTACCGGCAATGACGCTAGAAAATAGTCTTGATGGCAACAATCGTGCCACTTTTTGTTGGAACTCCAAGTGCAGAGTGTTGTAGCAAGCTCCTTTTCCCTATAAAGGCGACTCGAGGGTTTATGTCGAACTCTCGGAGAATTGGTTGTGGAAGTGTTTTTGTCTTCTCCTTTTCAAGCAATCTGTAAAGTAAAATAATTTGTCTTGTATCCCCAACTTCAACAAGTGGTTGTCAAGCACAAGGTTTCGTATTAATAATATGAAATAAAATATAAATAAAGTAAACTAAACTAAATAAATAAATAAGATAATGTAAACTAGATGTCATGGAAGATAATAGAATTGTTTTTGGGTTTGTATGAGTGATTGTAAGTAGGGAAAATATTTTTGTATTTTTGAAATAATAAGTTGCTGAAAATATAAAAGATAGTAGATACGATGGAAAGGTGTTTCTTATGATAAAAATCAGACCGGGATTCATGGGTTCACTTGTCTACTCTCTTTTTAGGTTGTAGTGATCATAAAACAATTCATTAATGATAAATATTCATAGAACTTCTATATGTGTATGATATGGGCATCAAGTTCTAACATAGAGATGAAATCTTATACTCATCAGGAAATGGAAACTCTATGCAATCTTGAATTAAGAACAAATCAGAGTATAGCTTTAAGTAATATAACATGATGTTTGAAATACGAATATGCTACCTTGATCTAACAAGATTATCACACTGTCACATGATAACTACAGCACATGATTTTACTTTATCCCTAGTGAGGCAACAAAATAAAGATAAAAACCAAAGTAGATCTTGAATATTTTTTGTCACAATTCAGTCTCTACCACCATGCTACTTCATCTAATATACACTTCTCTCCATACAAGTTCTTGCATACAAGTTGGATCAAAACGAGCAATTAAGAATGGGGTACATGATATGCATCTACCAATACATCTTACAGAGTAGATTCTAATCTCAAATATTAAAGCATAGAACAAAGATACACCACATAGTAATTACAAATATGACCATAATCATGTAGGGCAGATCATATGGTACTAGATCTATGAATAACAAGAGAGAGAGAGAGAGAGAGAGAGAGAGAGATAGAGAGAGAGAGAGAGAGAGAGATCAAGCTACTGCCACAAACCAATAGCCCAGAGGTGTACTACTCCCTCTTCATAATGGTGATGATGCTGGAGATGTTGGAGAGGGTGGATATCCCCCTCGGAGGTGACTCCAGCGGAGTTTCCTCCTCCATTCATCGTTGGATCTGACTTTGTTTGGTGATGTTTTCGTCTCTGGTGTGATCCGTCTCGAGGAATCCCCGGGGGATCCTTATATAGAGGTTTTTGGGTCAAGAGAACTCCGTGGGCGAAAGAATCAAGACGTTCGGACGACCAAGGAGCAAACGAGGGTAGGTGGCGCGCCCACCTGGGTTGGACACACCACCCATGCTCATTTGGGCCTCCTGTCCCTCCAGGTGAGTTTCTTGTGCTCCATATGCTTCTCGTGGATAAATATTGGTACCCCCAAAGTCCAGGTCCATTTGACTTCGTATAAGTCCCGAAACATCAAAAACATTGAAAACGAGGTTTTTCTGCCCAGCCAAGGTTATAGCCAAAATAAAGGGGATCATTGGTAAATCTCCCAAAATCAATGTAAAACATGGTTATAACATTATATATTATGCAAATACGTGGAAAAACATGTTAACAAACTACAAAGTTCATGCATGCATTTTACATGCATCGGCAACCAAGCGGAAGGATTCTACATGATGGATGGCAAGTTGGGATACATGTGAAATTGGGTACAATATGGACATGGCAAGATTCTTCGCTTACATAAGCTTCGCAACCCCAAACTTTAAGGAATGAAAATTTAGGTTTCTTCCCAAACCATAATTCATATGGTGTCGTTTAAACATACTTAGATGATGCCCTATTTAAAGTGAATGTGTCTATTTCTAATGCATAACCCCAAAATGACAAAGGTAAATCTGTAAGTGACATCATAGAACGAACCATATCTAAGAGAGTTCGATGACGATGTTCGGACACACCATTATGTTGTGGTGTTCCCAACGGTGTCAACTGTGAAAGTATTCCACATTTATTTAAATGCTCGCCAAACTCATAACTTAGATATTCACCTCCACGATCAGATCGTAGAAACTTAATCTTCTTGTTACATTGATTCTCCACTTCACTTTGAAATTCCTTAAACTTCTCGAAAGTTTCGGACTTATGTTTCATGAAATAGATATACCCATATCTACTCAAGTCATCTGTAAAAGTAAGAACATAACGATAACCACCGCACGATGCTACACTCATTGGGCCAGACACATCGGTATGTATGATTTCCATCAAGGCCGTAGCTCGCTTCATCATACCAGAAAATGGAGTCTTAGTCATTTTTCCCATCAGACATGCTTCGCATATTTCAAGTGATTCAAAATCAAGTGATTCAAGAAGTACATCAGAATAGAGTTTCTTCATACGCTTCACTCCAATATAACCAAGACGACAGTGCCACATATAGGTTGAGTTATCGCTTAATTTCAAACGTTTATCCTTAATATTATTAACATGTGTATTAATATAATCGAGATTCAACAAGAATAGACCATCTATCTGAAGGGTTTCGCGGCATAGTAAATCAAAATTTTCTACGGATGCGAACAGAGGGAAAGTCAAGATCTAATCTAGGAGATGCAATCAACGAGAGAGATTGGATTAGATCTTCATACCCTTGAATATTCAAGACAATGAACGTTCGTCTAAACGTGGGTGATGTAGTCGTACTCGCTTCTCCTCCTCGCGATCCGATCCGATCTAGCACCACAAGTGGTGGTGCCTCCGTGAGATGCACACGCGGCACCTCGGCGTCTCCTTCCTCGGACCAGCAAGTATGGTGGAGATAGATTGGACCTACAACACGGCCAGTAGTGTATATGGTGGAGAATTTCAGAGCAGGCTTCTACACAAACAATCGAGAGGAGAGAGGAAAGCTAGCAAGGCGGCTAGGGTTTGGAGGAGAGAGGTGTGGGGTTGGTGCGCCCCCCTCTTTATATAGAGGGCGGCAGCCTAGCCCCTCCCCAAGCCCAAAGGATAAGGAGTGGGGGCATGGACTCTCCCTCTTCTAGAAACCCTATCTCTAGTTTAAACGATTTAAACTCTCTAGGATCGGTTGGGCCCTATGGTGAAGGAATATGCCCCGAGGCAATAATAAATTGTTTATTATGTGTATTCCAAGTATATGATAGATGTTTATTTTGCATGCTATAATTGTATTAATACGGAAGCGTTAATACATGTGTGTTTAATAAACAAGCGAAAGTTCCTAGTTAAGCCTCTCTCATAAACTAGCTCGTTGATTAACAAGATGATCAAGGTTTCGATCATGGACATTGGATGTTGTTAATAACGGGATCACAACATTAGTGTAATGATGTGATGAACATTCATCCAAGTATAGCATTACGATCAAAGTCATTGAGTTTATATTGCTATAACAACTTACAGTGATCCTAATCCTTAGACCATGAGATCATGTCAATCACTAACGGAAGAGTTTCTTGATAACATCAAACGTCACACCGTAATGGGTGATTATAAAGATGGGTTCAGAACTAATAAAGTGTTATGTTGAGCCTCATGGATCGAGAGTGGAATTTGTTCATCCTGATGACGGATAGATATACTCTGGGCCCTCTCGGTGATATCACATTGATTAGCTTACAAGCAAGTGATTTGATCACTAGAATGTTATATCACGGAGCGAGAAAAGAGTGCATGTCGAACGAGATCAAACTAGGTATGGAGATACCGATGATAGAATCTCGGACATGTAATATATCGTGAGACAAAGGGATTAAGATACTAGCGTAAAGGTTACGATCACAAGAAAGTCATCGTTGAATGTGTGGGAGTCGTATGGGTCTCGGATCCGCTTCGATTATTGATCGAGAGGGTCTCGATCATGTCCGCATTATTCATGAACCGTAGGGTGACACACTTAAGAGACACCGACATCCAATTGGAGCAAAAGTTTCATGCGAAAGAATAAACAAGCGCGAATTTATTTCACTAGATACCAAACAGGTTTTGGTGAAATTACATAAAGTGGTTATGCATGTGAAATAGAATTCTAGCAAGGGGTTATTTGTGAATGTTTGTCATTAAAGTAATTGACAAAATTCTGAATAAAATAAAGAGTTTTATTTAATGAGAGATTGCATTAAATTTGGTGGAAATTTAATGGGATTTTTGAGTGGACTTTTGAGTGGAGGGAATTTGGAGGAGTTTTGTGAGTGGAGTGTCCACCCACATGAAGAGGGAGGCAAGGGGCAGCCCCATGCAAGCCACCCCTTGGGGTTCCCCCTCCTCCTATAAAGGCCCCTCCTCTCTCACTCCACACCTCCTCGTGAAGGATCTCTCTCCCCTCTAGAATTTATCCCCATGGTCTCGGACTAGCGAGATACATGTTCCGGTGGCTATTCGGCAAGAAAGAGTTGTGCTTCACTGCATCGCTGGAGGCGAGGAGGCGGAGGTTGCTCGGTGCCTCGAGCGTGTGTGCGAGCACGGATGCGGCTGGCGATTTGCGGCGCTAGGACTTCCTCTCGATCTTGAGATCGGCAAGAGATCGTCTACATCAACCACGAGTTTGGACTCGTTAAGCTTTGTCGGTCTTCAAGGGTATGTTCTCTACGGATATACATCTGCCCGTTGTTTGTATCTAGTATAAATAGATCTTGGTATATAGTTCACATCGTAGGAAAATTTTTGTTTTCTATGCTGCGAACCCTTCATATGGGGCCTTGTGCCCCTGGCCCAATGCGGCCAGGACACTACCTCATAGGCCCATGCCCCCTCCCGGAAGGTGGGGCCACGTTGGTCCCCTTCCGGAAGGTTCTAGATGTAGGGGTTCGTAGCATGGAAAACAAAAAAAATTCTATCGCATACAAACAAACAAGCCAAGATCTATCTACTAGATTGTAGCAACGAGTCGATGGAATAACTTACCCTCGAAGATTCCAAAGCGGTTAGCAGGCATTCGTGGGTGATGTAGTCGTACTCTTCCGATCTCAAGATCGCAGACGATCCTTCCGGCTGCGTTAGGTAGCGCTCCATGATCGGTCACACGTTGTACTCGACGAAGACCTTCCTCTCCTTGTTCCAAGAAAATGAGGTTGTATCACTCTCCTCGCGATTCCAAAGACTGGCGTGGTACCTAAGTAGAGGGAGATCCTTGAGCCGCCTTAAGCCGGAGTATGGTGGAGTATGAGAGAGAGCTATTAGTGGTCTAGGGTTTAGACACACCAATTAGAAGGCTCTAAAGAAGGCTAGGGCAATTAGAAGCTCTAAACCAAAACGGCTCTAAACCGGAGATTAGAGGATAGGAACTTGTGTGTCTAGAGGAGGAGGCCCCGCCTCCTTTTATATGTGGGAGGGGCGGCCAGGGAGGAGTCCTCCCAAGTCGGCCTTGGTTGGCGCTACGGCTTGGAGGACTCCTCCCAAGTCGGTTCCAACCACCTCTTGCTTGTTTCCACAGTTTCTTGTTTTAGCCGTTTGACTTTTAAAGCGCCATTTGACTTTTCTGTTTTAGGATTCAATTTAATCCTTTATTTGGAACAGCAAGAACACTTAGTACATGATGCAATCATTCAATATGTAATGACACATTCATGTACCTCCCTCCCGAGTTCCGACAATCCGAACCTTCTAGAACATTCCGATGAAAACAGGAATCATTCCCGAACTCAAAGCGGACTTTCATTATATGAATCTTATTCTCCGGACCATTCCGGATCACCTCGTGATATCCCGGATCCCATCCGAGACTCCGAACAACATTCGGTCTCTTTCTCATAATACCATAACTACTCAAACAACGTCGAATCCTTAAGTGTGTCCCTACGGTTCGTGAATTATGCGGACATGATCGAGACACTTCTCCGAACAATAACCAATAGAGGAATCTGGAAATTCATATGGCTCCCACATATTTCTACGATTACTTTGCGATCGAATGAACCACTTACATACGATACCAATTTCCCTTTGTCTCATGATATTTTACTTATCCGAGGTTATGATCATCGGTATCTCTGCATACCTAGTTCAACCTCGTTACCGATAAGTACTCTTTTCTCGTTCCCGTGATATGTGATCCCTTGTGACCCAGTCACATGCTTGCAAGCTAATTGGATGACATTCCACCGAGAGGGCCCAGAGTATATCTATCCGTCATATGGATGGACAAATCCCACTCTTGATCCATGTGTTTCAACCAATACTTTCTGAACACTCAATGCCACCTTTATAGCCACCCTGTTACGGTGTGGTGTTTGATGACATCAAAGCATCCATCCGGAAAAGGTGATATGCATGATCTCATGGTCGAAGGAATTAGGTTACTATGTATCAGAAAGCATATAACAATTGAACTATTAAAATGACTTGATCTTTATGCTACGCTTATCTATAGGAGTATGTCCATAACATCATTCTCCTAATGATATGATCCTGTTGTTAATAACATCTCTATGTTCATGATCAGGAAACCATGATCATAAATTAACCAACAAGCTAGTTTAACAAGAGGCTTTACTAGGGACTCTTATTTTAGTTTACAAATCACACAAGTATTAATGTTTACGGTTAATACAATTATAGCATGGTATGTAAACATTTATCATAAGTGTGAAGATATGATAATAACCATTTTATTATTGCCTCTTGGGCATATCTCCAACAGTCTCCCACTTGCACTAGAGTCAATAATCTAGTTTCAAACCTTTGTGTATTCAACACATATGGCTTTCCGGTGTTGTATGTACACGATTGCTAGTGGTCAATCGATCTCGGATCGACACTTCCAGTCGTGTGTAATTGCATGTCTTTGCGTCTCTACGCATCACTCATTCTCTAATGAGATGGCTTCGTACAAATTTGGTCCTTTGGTGTGACCTTTAGTTCTTCGGGATTAAAACATGTTGATAATATTGTCGCACAATATATCTTCATAGTATTATCCCACTGTGAACTACACCTAGTTTGATAACAAACTACTTGACACAAATGCCCTCTTTTGATGCTAAAATAGCAGTCATATACTTAGCCTTTTGTTGTAGTATCAGTCACAATGTCTTAACTTTGGAACTCATCCAAATCCATTATGGAACTCACTTTCCATTATATTGTGCCACCCTTAGTTTAGATTGAGATAAACTTAATTTGTACTTTGTGACAAAGCTAGTATCAATGTAGTACTTTTACAATGAACTAACCATCTATTTGTCACTTCTACAAATAACATACTCTTAGTTCTTCCAAAAGATCATAAGAATATCCTTACTATTGTCCAATGATCATCTTACGAATCATTCTGGTATATGCTCACAACATTTAGAGCATAGGACATATCTGGATTTGTACATATCACAGTATGATTGATATAAATACTCTTTGTGATTTCATACATCAAGTATCAATCTATACTTGATTATTTGTTTCACTTTACCAAATGTCAATACACTTGAATATATCATCAACATTGAACTCATTCAATCCTTTCTGTGCGACAAGAACCTCTCTTGTAGTTTCTATATTGAACTCATTCAATATCTTGTCTATGTACTTCTGGCACAACCATATTAGCGTCTATTGATGCCAAATATTTGGGTTTTGCCTAAGTCTTTCATCGGGATGAAATTCTTAATATGTGTTAATAAAAGATACATTATTTCCAATCAACAATATGTCTTCCACATAATGTATTAGAAACATGTCTTAGCGCCCCCGCTTAATTTCTTGCAAATGCAAGCATCTCCATTCTCGATGAACTTTTAAACTCCTTTAACAGTTTCATCACAGTGAAGATTCCAACTCCGCGATGCTCACTTTAACCATTGAAGTTTGCATATGCTTTTAGCATCCTTTTGAATTAACAAAACCCTATGGACCGTGTCATGCACACGTCCTAGGTAACAATTCTATTAGAAGAACTTGTTTTGTTTATTCAACTACCATATAACAAATTATATGTAGTGGTTGCTACATTAATCCGTCTAGACTAAACATCGCTATGAAAGATCAAATCTTGTCATATACAACCTTTGAACATTGTTATGAACTCTTTCCCAACATGTCGACTATTTCATAGATGTGCAACATCCATGTCTATTTATTTATAGATCCAAACACAACTGTAAGGTCTTACACCTTTCTTGAGGGTCCTTCAAGTTCAAAACTTGATTTCTCGTGTATGGAACTATCACGGATTTTATGGCTTCAAGCCATTTGACGGAGTCAGGGCCCATCATCGCTTCTTTGCATGTAGTCGGTTCATTATTCTCAAATAATGATTCAACCCTCAAATCTTGGTATTTGATTGTTTAACCGATCTACTTGTTTCAATAGGAACTTAGATCTCCATGACCACAACCCTTGAGGCATGTGAGCCATGAGCATTGTTGCTGCCTCCTAACACTTTTGACTGCGCAACTTTGCACATATAGCTAAGGTTCCTTTAACCTTATCAACGTTCTATTGTCCTCCCACTTATCTTTTCACGAAAAAATCCTTCTCAAAGAAACTTGACGTTCTAAGCGACAAACACTTTTGTCTCTGGTGTTATGGAGGAATACTCAGCTTATACAAAGACAGTTCATCCGACTTTGGTTGCAAACATCTTTCTTATGCATAGCAAACCTTTGTTTAAGAAAGGACAACTTGGGTTTTATCCCAAACCATAACTTTATATGGTGTCATTTCAACGGATTATGATGAAGCTCTTTTCAGTGGAAAAACGGTAATCTCTAAAGCTTTTAATCTTTAAAATATAATGGTTTATGAATTACACCTTCGATCTTACCATGTCAAACAAGGTTTAATTACATATCTCGAACGCTCCATACTCTTATGGTGTTTCGAAAATGCAAATCCACTTTAACGATTCCTTTAAATCTTAGGTATTATGCTAAACTTGTAACTCAAATATCTTCCTTTATGATCTTATCATAAACTATTTATATTCTTGTTACAATGATTTTGCACTTCATCTTGAAAGTCCTTGAACTTTTCAAATGTTTCACACTTCATCCTTATTAAGTAAATATTCATATATTCACTCAAATTTTCGGAGAAAGCACATGAAGTTGAAATCCATCGCTCTTGACTATACATAATGGACTTCATACAACAATATGTACAAGTTCCAATAAGCTAGTCTATCGTTCCTTTTGGCCTATGAACGAAGTTTTAATTATCTCTAGGAAAGTTTCAAGCGTCATTTGATCAAAATCAAAGACTCCAAAATTCCATCCATATGGATTTTCTTCATGTTTTCTTTCCAATATAATTTAAGCGGCGATGTCACTTCCTAAGTGATCTTTCAATCAATTTGTCTTCGACATCTTTAGCACTAGTTTTATGGATGTGATATCTCCAACGAGATTTGCAAATCATCCATCTTTTATAGATCACGGCAATTATTTGAACAACCCTTTTGTTCTCATAATACTGATAAAACAAATCTTGAAGGCAAGCTTTGATGTTTAACGAGCAACACAATAACCCTTTATTTTGTTCTCGATGAACATCATCACATATTCTTTGCTAGTTACTTAGGCCATTGTAGTTCATGAATTGTGTTGTTTCGTATGATTCACACCAACAAATTCGATCAAATACTTAAGAACCACATTGTTTAATAAGCAAAGAATATAGCCATAACATGTATATCATCTATATACTTAAACTGAACAATTCTAGTCTTTTCTTTTACGCCATATACTTATGAGATTCTCTTCAAGATTTCCTTTTACATTTGAAAGAATCTATCAACATCAATTAGTGGAGTCATTCATATGACACATAGTCCAAAGCGTGTATAGTTAAATACCAATGTCTTTGGACTTGCACTTTGAAGTAGATCACCATCATCAAATGTTTGGTGTTCTTTCAAATTCCTTTCTTTAGTAATCTCTTGGTGTAGTAAATATTTTACCTACATCAAATATTCACCCTTATCATGGAATTATCCATGATCAAGCTACTATTAGCTTATAACGATGAATTACGAGTATAATGTTGCTATCCAAAACCTTTTGGAGGATTAGGACAACGAGTGTCTACAACCCTTTGCAAATTCTCATCAAAATATGATAACATGAACTTTGCCATATTATACTCTATCATGTTGCAACCAAAACTTCGTTTCAGATATCACAATATCTTCCACACATCATGGTTTCTGAAACAACTCTTTCAGATCCTAGATAACCTTGATATTAAGAGAATTCTTTCAATATCAAGAATCATGGAGACAAACATGATACTTATATACTAACACTTGGAATTATTACTCTTGATTTAATACTAATTATTAAACTTCATGGAGTGCAGGAACTTCTTGAAAGTTTGCAATAGGACTTTTAAACTTTAGATTAACACTTCAAAACAATACGATACCAGTTCGTAAAGTAACTAACCAGAATTCTATAGTTCTATCATCTCAATTATAACTAAGTGCAAGGTGGTAAACGGATGCCAATGACTACAACAACTATGCAAATTCACTTTGACTTAGTTTATGATAAATTGAGTTCTAATTAATAATTAAATTAATCTAGGTGAACTCCCACTCAAAACAATATCCCTCACATTGTTTTAGTGATCACACGAACCAAATCCACCACATCAAAACCGATCATCACGAGAGTTGATATAGCTTCAATGGCGAACAATCGACATGTTCATCATATCTACTATATGACTCATGCTCTACCTTTCGGTAATCCGTGTTCCCGAGGCCATGTGCATGCTAGGCTCGTCAAGATCAAACCTTAGTTTCGCATGAGCAAATCTGTCTTGCTCACGTTGTATACACTTGCATAATCTAACACACCCGATCATCACGTGGTGCTTCGAAACAACAAGCTTTAGCAACGGTGCTAACTAAGGGTGAACACTTTATGACTTGAAATTCATGTGCATGAGGGATCATCTTATAATGCTACCGTCTACTAAGCAATACAAGATGCATAAAGGATTAACATCACATGCAATTCATAATATGTGATATGATATGGCCTTTCTTCTTTGTGCTTCCGATCTCCATCTTCTAGCACGAACATGATCTCCATCATCACCGACATTGCATCAAGGTCAATGATGCTTCTCCATGGTTGTCGTCCACCGGCTTTAACTATTACAACTACTTTGAATAGACACGTGGGGCTTAGCAATTTAAAGACAACCATATGGCTCCCCGGTTTGCCAACTTACAATAAGGAACATTGCATACATCATATATAATCACAATCATGGCCATATCACATCACAGCACACCCCTGCAAAACAAAGTTAGACGCCTCTAATTTTCTTTGCATGTTTTACGTGGTTTGGGGCTTTCAATAAGTGTCATTCTAACTTACGAACAAGAACCACAACATTGATACTAGTATTGTCAATCACCCGTTGTAAATTGAATCTTAACTATGCTAGGAGAAACAGGCACCCGCAAAGCCACTTATGCAATACAAGTTGCATGTCAAGCGTGGAGCAAGTCTCATGAACGATGTCATGTAAGGTTAGCCCGGGCCGCTTCATCCCAACATACCGCAAGATGCAAAGTACACAAAAAGCAATCGACAATAAAAGCATCAACGCCCACAATGACCATTGTGTTCTACTCGTGCAACAGATCTACATATAGACACGACTGATACCCTTTGTAGGGGTTCGTAGCATGGAAAACAAAAATTCTATCGCATACAAACAAACAAGCCAAGATCTATCTACTAGATTGTAGCAACGAGTCGATGGAATAACTTACCTCGAAGATTCCAAAGCGGTTAACGAGAGCGATTCTGCGTGGGTGATGTAGTCGTACTCTTCCGGTCTCAAGATCGCGTAGGCGATCCTTCCGGCCGTTACGGCAGCGCTCCCTTGATCGGTCACACGTTCGGTACTCGATGAAGACCTTCCTCTCCCTTGTTCCAAAGAAGTGGAGGTTGTAGCACTCTCCTCGCGATTCCGGCAAGACAGCGTGGTCTGGAAGTAGAGGAGATCCTGAGGCCGCCTTAAGCCGAGCGAGTATGGTGGAGTATGAGAGAGAGCTATTAGTGGTCTAGGGTTTAGACACACCAATTAGAAGGATCTAAACCAAGGCTAGGGCAATTAGAAGCTCTAAACCAAAACGGCTCTAAACGGAGATTAGAGGATAGGAACTTGTGTGTCTAGAGGAGGAGGCCCGCCTCCTTTTATAGGTGGGAGGGGCGGCCAAGGGAGTCCTCCCAAGTCGGCCTTGGTTGGCGCGCCGGCTTGGAGGGACTCCTCCCCCAAGTCGGTTCCAACCACCTCTTGCTTGTTTCCCACAGTTTCTTGTTTTAGCCGTTTGACTTTTAAACTGGCCATTTGACTTTTCTATTTTAGGATTCAATTTAATCCTTTATTTGGAACAGCAAGAACACTTAGTACATGATGCAATCATTCAATATGTAATGACACATTCATGTACCCTCCCCCCCGGAGTGCCAGACAATCCGGAACCTTCTAGAACATTCCCGATGAAAACACCGGAATCATTCCCGAACTCCGAAACGGGACTTTCCTTATATGAATCTTATTCTCCGGACCATTCCGGATCACCTCATGATATCCCGGATCCCATCCGAGACTCCGAACAACATTCGGTCTTTTTCTCATAATACCATAACTACTCAAACAACGTCGAATCCTTAAGTGTGTCTCCCTACGGTTCGTGAATTATGCGGACATGATCGAGACACTTCTCCGAACAATAACCAATAGAGGAATCTGGAAATTCATATGGCTCCCACATATTTCTACGATTACTTTGCGATCGAATGAACCACTTACATACGATACCAATTTCCCTTTGTCTCACGATAGTTTACTTATCCGAGGTTATGATCGTCGGTATCTACGCATACCTAGTTCAACCTCGTTCGATAAGTACTCTTTTCTCGTTCGTGATATGTGATCCCTTGTGACCCGTCACATGCTTGCAAGCTAATTGGATGACATTCCACCGAGAGGGCCAGAGTATATCTATCCGTCATATGGATGGACAAATCCCTCTTGATCCATGTGTTTCCAATACTTTCTGAACACTCAATGCCACCTTTATAGCCACCCTGTTACGGTGTGGTGTTTGATGACATCAAAGCGTCCATCCGGAAAAGGTGATATGCATGATCTCATGGTCGAAGGAATTAGGTTACTATGTATCAGAAAGCATATAGCAATTGAACTATTAAAATGACTTGATCTTTATGCTACGCTTATCTATAGGAGTATGTCCATAACATCATTCTCCTAATGATATGATCCTGTTGTTAATAACATCTCTATGTTCATGATCAGGAAACCATGATCATATATTAACCAACAAGCTAGTTTAACAAGAGGCTTTACTAGGGACTCTTATTTTAGTTTACAAATCACACAAGTATTAATGTTTCCGGTTAATACAATTATAGCATGGTATGTAAACATTTATCATAAGTGTGAAGATATGATAATAACCATTTTATTATTGCCTCTTGGGCATATCTCCAACACTAGAAGCTTCCAGTACAATACCGATTAACCCGGAACAATTCCGAACTCCAAAAACTGCACTGCCTTATATGAATCTTATTCTCCGGACCACTCCGGAACCTCTCGTGATATCCCGGATCCCATCCGAGACTCCGAACAAAAATTCATAAACCAATTATCCAATCTATCCTAGCATCGAGATACGTTAAGTGTGTGACCCTGCGGGTTCGAGAATATGCAGACATGATCTTCTATCAATAATCAACAACGGGGTGCGGCACCCATATTGACTCCACACATTCATCGATGATCATATCGAATGAACCACGATGCGAGATTCAATCAGTCCCATATATATATTCCCTTCGTCTCGCGATATTTTACTTGCGAGATTCGATCGTCTTGCGTCATACCTAGTTCAATCTCGTTCACAACAAGTACTTTACTCGTTCGTAATCCGATATCACTTTGTGATTAACTCCTTAACCACATGCTTGCAAGCGGTGTTGATATCGATTACCGAGTGGGCAAGTATATCTCTCCGACTTGGGAGGGACAAATTCCATCTCCATACATACAACCCATGAGATACTTTCCGATCACCGAGAGACACCTTTATGATCACCCTCTCATAGGATGACGTTTGATGACCTCAAAGCTTTCTTAGGTACCGAGTTGCATTATCTCATGGTCTAAGGAATACAATATTTGACATAGGAAAAGCTTCAAAAGATGAACACGATGAAACGATCTAATTGCTTCGCTTAGTTTGGGTCTGTCCATCATATCATTCTCCCAATGATATGATCTCATTATCAATTGAAAACTCATGTCTATGGTTAGGAAACCTTAACCATCATTGATCAATGAGCTAGTCCTTAGAGGCGTACGAGGGACACGGTGTTGTTCACAAACCACACAAGTATTAATGTTTCCGCTTAATACAATTCTAGCATGGAATATAAACTTTATCATGAACAAGAATTATAATAATAACATCTTTATTATTGCCTCTAGGGCATAATTCCAATAGTCTCCCACTTGCACTAGAGTCAATAATCTAGTTTACATCGGCAACAATCTCACACCCATGGCGAGGTGTTGATCATGTTTTACGTGGAAGAGGTTTAGTCAATGGATCTGCGACATTCAGATCCGTATGTACTTTGCTAATCTTGAGATCTCCATCCGCTATATAATCTCGGATTATATGAAACTTGCAGTTGATATGCTTGGTCTTTGGATGATATCTTGGTTCCTTAGCGAGTGCTATGGCGCGATGTTGTCACACAATATCTCCAAAGGGTCCAATGCACTTGGAACCACGCCAAGCTCGATGATGAAGTTTCGATCCAAACTCCTTCACTTGACGCTGCGGCAGCCATGTATTCCGCTTCCCTTGTAGATCCCGCGATCACGCTTTGCTTGCAGCTTCTCCACTCATACTCCTCCATTCAAAATATAAACGTATCACGTCGAGATTTGGAATCATCCTTGTCGGTGTCGAAACTAGCATCGACGTAACCTTTTACGACAAGCTGTTCATCACCCCCATAGACTAAGAACATTTCTTTAGTTCTATTTAGGTACTTTAGGATGTTATTCACGGCTGTCCAGTGTTCCACTCCTGGATCACTTTGATATCTGCTCGTCAAACTAAGAGCATTGGACACATCCGGTCTAGTACACAGCATGGCATACATGATGGAACCTATGGCGAGGCATAAGGCACTTTGCTCATAGCTTCCCTATCATTTACCGTAGCTGGACACTGAGCCTTGCTCAGTATCTTACCTGACAACATAGGCACTGAACCTTTCTTTGCCTTATCCATTCTAAACATTTTCAGAACTTTGTCTAGGTATGTACTCTGGCTTAAAGCTATCAGGCGTCTTTGTCTATCTCTATAGATTTTGATGCCCAATATATAAGCAGCTTCACCTAGGTATTTCATTGAAAAACACTTGTTTAAATAACTCTTCACATCGATAAGCATGTTGATGTCATTTCCGATAATCAATATGTCATCCACATACAGTACCAGAAACGTCACCGAGCTCCCACTCACTTTCTTGTAGATACAAGCTTCGTAGCAATTTGGAACAAATCCAAAGCTCTTGATCACTTGATCAAAACGAAGGTTCCAACTCCTAGATGCTTCAGTCCATAAATGGAGCTGAAGTTTGCATACTTTACTAGCATCCTTAGGATCGACAAAACCTTGGGTTACATCATATACAACTCTTCATCAATGTTCCCATTGAGGAAGCGATCTTGACATCCATCTGCCATATTTCATAATCATGAAACGCAGCAATTGCTAATAAAATCCGAATGGACTTAAACATCGCTACGGGAGAGAAGTAGTCAACACCTTGAACTTGTCGAAAACCTTTTGCGACAAGCCGTGCTTTATAGACGGTAACATTACCATCCGCGTCCGTTTTCTTCTTGAATATCCATTTGCACTCAACGGCCTTTCGGTCGCTAGGAGGGTCCACCAAAGTCCATACTTGGTTTTCGCTCATGGATCCCAATTCGGATTTCATGGCTTCCAGCCATTTCTCAGAGTCTGGGCTCATCATCGCTTCCTCATAGTTCGTAGGTTCACTGTCTTCTACCAACAAGACAGTCAAGACAGGGTTTCTGTACCACTCAGGAGGGGCACGCGACCTTGTCGACCTGCGACGTTCAGTAGCAGCATCGTCCGAAGCTTCATGATCCTTGTCATTAGCTTCCTCTATTGTTGTGCGGTGACCGGAACAATTTCAGTCTTGCGCTACTCTCCAATTCAAGAGAAGGTTCAATAACCTCGCCTAGCTCTACTTTCCTCCCACTCACTTCTTTCGAGAGAAACTCCTTCTCAAGAAAGGAACCGTTCTTCTGACAAACACTTTGCCTTCGGTTCGTGATAGAAGGTATACCCAATAGTTTCCTTAGGGTATCCTATGAAGACGCATTCGCTTTGGGTTCGAGATTGTCGGCATCAACTTCTTGACGTAAGCGCATTCCCAAACTTTAAGAAACGACAACTTAGGTTTAGCACCAAACCACAGTTCATACGGTGTCGTCTCAACAGTTTAGATGGAGCCCTATTTAAAGTGAATGCAGCGGTTTCTAATGCATAACCCCAAAATGATAACGGCAAATCAAGAAGAGACATCATTGATGGACCATATCTAATAGGGTTCGGTTCCGCTCAGACACACCATTGCTACTGGTGTTCCGTGTATGAGTTGTGAAACGATTCCACTTGCTTTAAGATGCGTGAGAAAATCATAACTCAAATATTCACCTCCACGATCGGATCGTAGAAACTTAATCTTTCGCTACGATGGTTCTCCACTTCATTCGAAATTCTTTTGAACTTTTCAAACGTTTCAGATTTATGTTTCATTAAATAGATATACCCATATCTACTTAAGTCATCGGTAAAGTGAGAAAATAGCGACATCCACCGCAAGGCGAAACACTCATCATCCGCATACATCGGTATGTATGATTTCCAACAAGTCCGCTGTTCGCTCCATCATACCGGGAGAACGGGTTTTGATCATCTTGCCCATGAGGCATGGTTCGCATGTGTCAAATGATTCAAAATCAAGAGACTCCAAAAGTCCATCAAAATGGAGTTTCTTCATGCGCTTTACACCAATATGACCTAGACGCATATTGCCACAAATAAGTAGTATTATCACTATCTACTTTGCATCTCTTAGCCTCAATGTTATGGATGTGTGTTTCATCCCTTTCGATATTTAGAAGAAATAAACCATTCACAAGAGGTGCATGACCATAAAAGATGTTACTCATATAAATAGAACAACCATTATTCTCCGATTTAAATGAATAACCGTCTTGCAATAAACACGATCCGAAATGATGTTCATGCTCAACGCACACATAATAACATTTATTAAGGTTTAAAACTAATCCTCAAGGTAAACTAAGGAGAGCGCCGACGACCATCACATCAACTCTTGATCCGCTGCCAACGCCAAGATCGTCACCTCATCCCTCGCAGCCGCCGCTATTCCGTAGCTCCTGCTTCGAAAGTTACAATATTAGCAATTGAACCGTATCAAATACCTGTGCACTACAACGAGGGCTAGTAAGGAAAACATCAATAACATGTATATCAAATATACCTTTGATGGTGCCAGCCCTTTTGTCCGCTAAGTACTTCGGACAGTTACGCTTCCAGTGACCCTTGTCCTTGCAATAGAAGCACTCAAGGTCCGCTTAGGACCGACTTGAGCTTCTTCTCGTGAGGGCAAGGCGCTTGCCGCCTTCTTGAAGGGCTTCTTTGCTCCTTACCTTTCTTAAAGGAGGGCTTGACCATCAACACATGATTATCTTTCTTGATGTCCACCTCGCAGCCTTCACTTTGTAAGAGCTCGGTGATCGATCGATGGAGCCAATCGATTATGAGTCACTACAAAACTTTTGTAGCCGGGAGGAGTGATTGCAGAACTCACAATCTTGAGCTCCTCCGAATCGCATTCCGGTTGCTCAAGACGTTGAGTGTAGCCCGACATCTTTATGGCGCTCACTAACTAACTCCCTTCCTCCATCTTGCGCTTAAAGAACTTCTCGGAGATCTCATATCTCGTAACGGCCCGAGTGCGAAACATGGTTTTCAGCCCTCGAGAATCTCGAAGGCCCGGATACTCTTCAAAACGATTTTGAAGCTTCCTATAGCAAACAACATGGTGCTCTTAATCACACCATAATCATCTTTGCTGACCGACAGACAGCTTTCTCATCGGCCGTAGCTTGCAGTGGGGGTCACCTAACGCTTTCCAAGGACATAGTCCTTTTGTCCGCTGCATGAATGATTCTTAGATTGCGAACCAATTGGTGAAGTTAGACCCATTGTTTCTAAGCTTTTCCTTCTCAAAGAAAAACGTTGAAGTTGGACTTGGCCATGTGATCTATGTACTTGCAAGTACAATTTAGACTATGTTCATGATAAATAGTTCAATTTAATCAAATTACTAGATGAACTCCTACTAAATTCAACATCCTCAAGTTGTTTAGTGAACACGATCCAAATTCACCACACCTAATCCGATCATCACGAGAAGAGATGTGGTTTCAATGGTGGACAACAAAGTGTCGATCATATCATTCATATGACTCATGCTTAAACTTTCGGTTCTTGTGTTCCGAGGCCATGTCATACATGCTAGGCTCGCCAAGCTAGACCCAAGTATTTCTGCAGTGCAACCGGCTTGCACCGTTGTATGTGAGCTGAGAGTCTATAGCACCCGATCATCACGTGATGCTTGGACACGATTAACTTTCGTAATGGTGCATACTTGGGGAGAACACAATTTTATCTTGATCTTTATGAGGAATCATCTTATAATGCTACCGTCATGATCTAAGCATAATAAGATACATAAAAGGATAAACATCCCATGCATATAACTTTATGTGAAATGGTATAGCCAATCCTCATAATGATCTCCATCTCGTGCTCCAAGCATGATCTCCATCACTCCACCATGATTGCCTCCACCACGAATAGCAACTACAACTATTGCTAACTACTTAGCGATAAAGTAAAGCTATTACATGGCGTAAGAAGTTGACTGCAGGTCATACACAATTATAAAGACAACCATATATTCCCTGCCATTGTGTACTCATCGACATGCAAGTCGTGAAACATTACAAAACATGATCATCGCATACAATATACACATCACATCTTGGGCCATACCATATCACGTAAAACACTCGCAAAAAACAAGTTAGACGCCTACTTTGTTGTTGCATGTTTTACGTGGCTTATGGGAGTAGATGCTAAGAACGATTCTTACCTACGGAAAGCCACAACGGTGATATTATGGTTGCCAAACTCCGTTTTAATCCCATGACAACTATAGTGAGAGAACGACATCCACCACCGCATGTGTGGAACAAGCCACACGCCAAGTGCGGAGTCGGTCTCGTGAACGACGTCGCGAAGGTTGGCCTGGACCGCTTCAATCTCACTATCCCGCATCATAAGAAGAACACAAACAAGAGGCTTGCAGAAAAACATCAACGCTCGCAACAACCATGTTATGCTCTACTCGAAACACATCTACGCATAGATCTAGCTCTGATACCACTGAATGGTTTCGCGGCATAGTAAATAAAAATTTTCTACGGATGTGAACAGAGGGAAAGCCAAGATCTAATCTAGGAGATGCAATCAACGAGAGAGATTGGATTAGATCTTCATACCCTTGAAGATTCAAGACAATGAACGCTCATCTGAACGTGGGTGATGTAGTCGCATTTCGCCTCCTCCTCGCGATCCGATCCGATCTAGCACCACAAGTGGCGATTGCCTCCGTGAGATGCACACGCAGCACCTCGAGGTCTCCTCCTTCCTCGACCAGCAAGTATGGAGGAGAGATAGATTGGATCTACAACACGCACGGCGTGGTGTATATGGTGGAGAATTTCTGCAGGCTTCGCCACAAACATCGGGAGGGAGAGAGGAAGCTAGCAAGGCGGCTAGGGTTTGGAGGAGAGGTGGGGGCTTGCGCGCCCACCCCTCTTTATAGAGGGGGCACAGCCCTAGCCCTCCCCAAGCCCAAAGGATAAGGAGTGGGGGCATGGACTCTCCCTCTTCTAGAAACCCTATCTCTAGTTTAAACGATTTAAACTCTCTAGGATCGCCCTGGGCCCTATGGCCTTGTGCCCTGGCCCAATGCGCCGTGACACTCCCTCATAGGCCCATGCCCTCCCGGAAGGTGGGGCCACGTTGGTCCCATTCCGAAGGTTCTAGAAGCTTCGACAATACCGATTAACCCTAACAATTCAACTCCAAAATCAGACCGTCTTATATGAATCTTATTCTCCGACCACCCGAACCTCTCGTGATATCCCGGATCCCATCCGAGACTCAACAAAAATTCATAAACCAATTATCCAATCTATCCTAGCCGAGATACGTTATGTGTGACCTCGGGTTCGAGAATATGCGCATGATCTTCTATCAATAATCAACAATGGGTCCGCACCCATATTGACTCTACACATTCATCGATGATCATATCGGATGAACCACGATGCCGGATTCAATCAATCCCATATATATTCCCTTCGTCTCGCGATATTTTACTTGCCCGAGATTCGATCGTTGCATCCATACCTAGTTCAATCTCGCTCACAACAAGTACTTTACTGCCCGTAATCCGATATCACTTTGTGATTAACTCCTTAAACACATGCTTGCAAGCGTGTTGATATCGATTATCTAGTGGGCCCAAGTATATCTCCGACTTGGGAGGGAAATTGCATCTCGATACATACAACCCAATGATACTTTCCGATCACCGAGAGACACCTTTATGATCACCTCTCATAGGATGACGCTTGATGACCTCAAAGCTTTCTTCGGTACAGGAGTTGCATTATCTCATGGTCTAAGGAATACAATATTTGACATAGGAAAAGCTTCAAAGATGAACACGATGAACGATCTAATTGCTTCGCTTAGTTTGGTCCATCCATCATATCATTATCCCAATGATATGATCTCATTATCAATTGACAACTCATGTCTATGGTTAGGAAACCTTAACCATCATTGATCAATGAGCTAGTCCTTAGAGGCGTACCAGGGACACGGTGTTGTTCACAAACCACACAAGTATTAATGTTTCCGCTTAATACAATTATATCATGGAATATAAACTTTATCATGAACAAGAATTATAATAATAACATCTTTATTATTGCCTCTAGGGCATAATTCCAACACTATCAAGGGTGTATGTGCATAAAACATATTACTCACATAAATCAAACAACCATTATTCTCGGACTTAAACAAGTAACCTTTGAAATAAACATGATCCAGATATGATGTTCATGCTCAACGCAGCACCAAATAACAATTATTTAATTATAAAACTAATCTCGATGGTAGATGAAGAGGTAGCGTCAATGCCGCGATGACGCTAACCTTGATCCATTTCCAACGCGCATCGTCACCTCGTTCTTCGGTAGTTTCTATCTATTCTGCAACACCTATTTCGAGTTACAAATATGAGCAACCGAACCAGTATCAAATACCCAGGCACTACTACGACTACTAGTAAGATACACATCAGGGCCATGTCTCCTTCATACTCAACAAGTAATTGAATGAGACATAAAGCGATAGCGCAACACAACATGACAACATACAACCTCACCTCATAGAACACGATGTCCTGAAGATCGAACGCCAGGGAGACCGGGCACTAGGCGCCCTCGCGTTACTCTTCCAGCCGACACATGTGGGAGTGAAATTTTGGAGCTCGCCTGCGGGTGATGGAGGTGGGGATACGGTACGGGCTTTATGGGCCGCAGCGGCCGTAGTTCCATGGGAGGCAGGACAGATCAGAGAGGAATCACGGATCAATCGGGTTCCCAGAGCTTCGTGATAGATCTCATATTATTGTTAGACTCCATCCCTATCTATGTTTTCCTTTCCATTGAATTGGCTTCACCATTTCTTGATCAGAGAGCAAAATGGCTCCCGCTTCTTCTGAAAGAAAATAGGGGTGTTGAGAGAGATAGTACAATAAAGAAAGACAACATACCCACCTTGTGAGCAAGTAACACACCGCCTGGCTTGCCCACCACACGAAGCTAGTCCTCACCATAGGTTTATGGAGAGCAAGACATGCCTACATGTAGTTGTAGCATGCCCGACAAGTGGCCTCAAATGTAGGGTTCGCAAAGATAGAAAACAAAAATTTTCCTACGATGGGAACTATGTACCAAGATCTATCTACTAGATACAAACAACGGGCGGATGTATATCCTTAGAGAACATACCCTTGAAAACCGACAAAGCTTAACGAGTTCAACTCGTGGTTGATGTAGACGATCTCTTGTCGATCTCAAGATCGAGAGAGTCCTAGCGCCAAATCAGCAGCCAGATCCGTGTCGACACACGCTCGAGGCACCGAGCAACCTTCGCCTCCTCGCCCAGGAGATGCAGCGGAAGCACAACTCTTTCTTGCCGAATAGCCACCGGAACATGTATCTCGCTAGTCCGAGACCATGGGGATAAATTCTAGAGGGGAGAGAGATCCTTCACGAGGAGGTGTGAGAGACAAGTGAGGAGGGGCTCCTTTTATAGGAGGAGGGCACCCAAGGGGTGGTCACGCCATGGGGCTTCCCTCCTCCTTCATTCATGTGGGTGGACACTCCACTCACAAAATGTCCTTTAAATTCCTCCACTCAAAAGTCCACTCAAATTCCCATTAAATTTCCACCAAATTTAATGCAAACTCTCATTAAATAAAACTCTTTATTTTATTCAGAATTTTGTCAATTACTTTAATGACAAACATTCACAAATAACCCCTTGCTAGAATTCCATTTCACATGCATAACCACTTTATGCAATTTCACCAAAACCTGCTTTGGATTCTAGTGAAATAAATTCCTGCGCTTGTTTAATCTTTTCGGCATGAAACATTTAATCCAATTGGATGTCTGTCTCTTAAGTGTGTCACCCTACGGTTCGTGAATAATGCGACATGATCGAGACCCTCTCGGATCAATAATCGTGGATCTGAGACCCATACCGACTCCCACACATTCAACGATGACTTTCTTGTGATCGGAACCTTTTACGCTAGTATCTTAATCCCTTTGTTTCACGATATATTACATGTCCGAGATTCGATCCTGTGATTCCATACCTAGTTTGATCTCGCATCGACATGCACTCTTTTCTCGCTCTGCGGATATAACATTCTAGTGATCAAATCACTTGCTTGCAAGCTAATCAATGTGATATCACCGAGAGGCCTGTATATATCTATCCGCTACCTGGATGAACAAAT
>CP125974.1:87354573-87540610 GCA_030063025.1 Avena longiglumis | reverse complement strand
TCGTTACGTATTGCTATATGGCTTTACGATTGCTAGTAGTCGGCCCGATCTCCGGATCGACACTTCCAGTCGTGTGTAATTGCATGTCTTTGCGTCTACGCATCACTCATTCTCTAATGAGATGGCTTCGTACAAATTTGGTCCTTTGGTGTGACCTTTAGTTCTTGGGATTAAAACATGTTGATAATATTGTCGCACAATATATCTTCATAGTATTATCCTTTGTGAACTACACCTAGTTTGATAACAAACTACTTGACACAAATGCCCTCTTTGATGCTAAAATAGCAGTCATATACTTAGCCTTTTGTTGTAGTATCTCGGTCACAATGTCTTAACTTTGGAACTCATCCAAATCCATTATGGAACTCACTTTCCATTATATTGTGCCACCCTTAGTTTAGATTGAGATAAACTTAATTTGTACTTTGTGACAAAGCTAGTATCAATGTAGTACTTTTACAATGAACTAACCATCTATTTGTCACTTCTACAAATAACATACTCTTAGTTCTTCCAAAAGATCATAAGAATATCCTTACTATTGTCCAATGATCATCTTACTTAATCATTACGGTATATGCTCACAACATTTAGAGCATAGGACATATCTGGTTGTACATATCACGGTATGATTGATATAAATACTCTTTGTGATTTCATACATCAAGTATCAATCTATACTTGATTATTTGTTTCACTTCTTACCAAATGTCAATACACTTGAATATATATCAACATTGAACTCATTCAATCCTTTACGTGCGACAAGAACCTCTCTTGTAGTTTCTATATTGAACTCATTCAATATCTTGTCTATGTACAGCACAACCATATTAGCGTCTATTGATGCCAAATATTTGGGTTTTGCCTAAGTCTTTCATCGGGATGAAATTCTTAATATGTGTTAATAAAAGATACATTATTTCCAATCAACAATATGTCTTCCACATAATGTATTAGAAACATGTCTTAGCGCTCCCACTTAATTTCTTGCAAATGCAAGCATCTCCATCGTCTCATGAACTTTTAAACTCCTTTAACGGTTTCATCACGTTGAAGATTCCAACTCATGATGCTCACTTTAACCATTGAAGTTTGCATATGCTTTTAGCATCCTTTTGAATTAACAAAACCCTATGGACCGTGTCATGCAAACGCCCTAGGTACAAATTCTATTAGAAGAACTTGTTTTGTTTATTCAACTACCATATAACAAATTATATGTAGTGGTTGCTACATTAATCCGTCTAGACTAAACATCGCTATGAAAGATCAAATCTTGTCATATACAACCTTTGAACATTGTTATGAACTCTTTCCCAACATGTCGACTATTTCATAGATGTGCAACATCCATGTCTATTTATTTATAGATCCAAACACAAGCTGTAAGGTCTTACACCTTTCTTGAGGGTCCTTCAAGTTCAAACTTGATTTCTCGTATGGAACTATCACGGATTTTATGGCTTCAAGCCATTTGACGGAGTCAGGGCCCATCATCGCTTCTTTGCATGTAGTCGGTTCATTATTCTCAAATAATGATTCAACCCTCAAATCTTGGTATTTGATTGTTTAACCGATCTACTTGTTTCAATAGGAACTTAGATCTCCATGACCACAACCCTTGAGGCATGTGAGCCATGAGCATTGTTGCTGCCTCCGGAACACTTTTCGGCGCTGCGCAACTTTGCACATATAGCTAAGGTTCCTTTAACCTTATCAACGTTCTATTGTCCTCCCACTTATCTTTTCACGAAAAATTCCTTCTCAAAGAAACTTGACGTTCTAAGCGACAAACACTTTTGTCTCTGGTGTTATGGAGGAATACTCAACAGTTATACAAAGACAGGTTCATCCGACTTTGGTTGCAAACATCTTTCTTATGCATAGCAAACCTTTGTTTAAGAAAGGACAACTTGGGTTTTATCCCAAACCATAACTTTATATGGTGTCATTTCAACGGATTATGATGAAGCTCTTTTCAGTGGAAAAACGGTAATCTCTAAAGCTTTTAATCTTTAAAATATAATGGCAGTTTTATGAATTACACCTTCGATCTTACCATGTCAAACAAGGTTTAATTACATATCTCGAACGCTCCATACTCTTATGGTGTTTCGGGAAAATGCAAATCCACGGAACGATTCCTTTAAATCTTAGGTATTATGCTAAACTTGTAACTCAAATATCTTCCTTTATGATCTTATCATAAACTATTTATATTCTTGTTACAATGATTTTGCACTTCATCTTGAAAGTCCTTGAACTTTTCAAATGTTTCACACTTCATCCTTATTAAGTAAATATTCATATATTCACTCAAATTTTGGAGAAAGCACATGAAGTTGAAATCCATCGCTCTTGACTATACATAATGGACTTCATACAACAATATGTACAAGTTCCAATAAGCTAGTCTATCGTTCCTTTTGGCCTATGAACGAAGTTTTAATTATCTCTAGGAAAGTTTCTGGCGTCATTTGATCAAAATCAAGCAGACTCCAAAATTCCATCCATATGGATTTTCTTCATGTTTTCTTTCAATATAATTTAAGCGGCGATGTCACTTCCTAAGTGATCTTTCAATCAATTTGTCTTTCGACATCTTTAGCACTAGTTTTATGGATGTGATATCTCCAACGAGATTTGCAAATCATCCATCTTTTATAGATCACGGCAATTATTTGAACAACCCTTTTGTTCTCATAATACCTGATAAAACAAATCTTGAAGGCAAGCTTTGATGTTTAACGAGCAACACAATAACCCTTTATTTTGTTCTCGATGAACATCATCACATATTCTTTTGCTAGTTACTTAGGCCATTGTAGTTCATGAATTGTGTTGTTTGCATGACGATTCACCAACAAATTCAATATCAAATACTTAAGAACCACATTGTTTAATAAGCAAAGAATATATCCATAACATGTATATCATCTATATACTTAAACTGAACAATTCTAGTCTTTTCTTTTACGCCATATACTTATGAGATTCTCTTTTCGGTATTTCCTTTTACATTTGAAAGAATCTATCAACATCAATTAGTGGAGTCATTCATATGACACATAGTCCAAAGCGTGTATAGTTAAATACCAATGTCTTTGGACTTGCACTTTGAAGTAGATCACCATCATCAAATGTTTGGTGTTCTTTCAAATTCCTTTCTTTAGTAATCTCTTGGTGTAGTAAATATTTTACCTACATCAAATATTCACCCTTATCATGGAATTATCCATGATCAAGCTACTATTAGCTTATAACGATGAATTACGAGTATAATGTTGCTATCCAAAACCTTTTGGAGGATTAGGACAACGAGTGTCTACAACCCTTTGCAAATTCTCATCAAAATATGATAACATGAACTTTGCCATATTATACTCTATCATGTTGCAGCAAAACTTCGTTTGAGATATCACAATATCTTCCACATCATGGTTTCTGAAACAACTCTTTCAGATCCTAGATAACCTTGATATTAAGAGAATTCTTTCAATATCAAGAATCATGGAGACAAACATGATACTTATATACTAACACTTGGAATTATTACTCTTGATTTAATACTAATTATTAAACTTCATGGAGTAGGAACTTCTTTGAAAGTTTGCAATAGGACTTTTAAACTTTAGATTAACACTTCAAAACAATACGATACCGGTTAGAAAGTAACTAACCGAATTCTATAGTTCTATCATCTCAATTATAACTAAGTGCAAGGTGGTAAACGGATGCCAATGACTACAACAACTATGCAAATTCACTTTGACTTAGTTTATGATAAATTGAGTTCTAATTAATAATTAAATTAATCTAGGTGAACTCCCACTCAAAACAATATCCCTCACATTGTTTTAGTGATCACGAACCAAATCCACCACATCAAAACCGATCATCACGAGAGTTGATATAGCTTCAATGGCGAACAATCAACATGTTCATCATATCTACTATATGACTCATGCTCTACCTTTCGGTAATCCGTGTTCTGAGGCCATGTACGTACATGCTAGGCTCGTCAAGATCAAACCTTAGTTTCATGAGCAAACCGTCATCTTGCTCACGTTGTATACACTTGCAGAATCTAACACACCCGATCATCACGTGGTGCTTGAAACAACAAGCTTTATAGATTGCTAACTAAGGGTGAACACTTTATGACTTGAAATTCATGTGCATGAGGGATCATCTTATAATGCTACCGTCTACTAAGCAATACAAGATGCATAAAGGATTAACATCACATGCAATTCATAATATGTGATATGATATGGCCTTTCTTCTTTGTGCTTCGATCTCCATCTTCTAGCACGAACATGATCTCCATCATCAGACATTGCATCAAGGTCAATGATGCTTCTCCATGGTTGTCGCCCACCGGCTTTAACTATTACAACTACTTTGAATGAACACGTGGTCTTAACAAATTAAAGACAACCATATGGCTCATGGGTTTGCCAACTTACAATAAGGAACATTGCATACATCATATATAATCACAATCATGGCCATATCACATCACAAAGACACCCTCAAAACAAAGTTAGACGCCTCTAATTTTCTTTGCATGTTTTACGTGGTTTGGGGCTTTCAATAAGTGTCATTCTAACTTACGAACAAGAACCACAACATTGATACTAGTATTGTCAATCACCCGTTGTAAATTGAATCTTAACTATGCTAGGATAAACAGGCACCCACAAAGCCACTTATGCAATACAAGTTGCATGTCAAGCGTGGAGCAAGTCTCATGAACGATGTCATGTAAGGTTAGCCCGGGCCGCTTCATCCCAACATACCGCAAGATGCAAAGTACACAAAAAGCAATTGACAATAAAAGCATCAACGCCCACAATGACCATTGTGTTCTACTCGTGCAACATATCTACATATAGACACGACTCGATACCCCGTAGGGGTTCGTGGCATGGAAAACAAAAATTCTATCGCATACAAACAAACAAGCCAAGATCTATCTACTAGATTGTAGCAGAGTCGATGGAATAACTTACCCTCGAAGATTCCAAAGCGGTTAACGAGCGATTCTCGTGGGTGATGTAGTCGTACTCTTTCCGGTCTCAAGATCGCGTGACGATCCTTCCGTGCGTTTCCGGGCGCTCATGATCGGTCACACGTTAAATTCGATGAAGACCTTCCTCTCCCTTGTTCCAGTGAGGCGGAGGTTGTAGCACTCTCTCGCGATTCGGCGGACTGGCGTGTCTACCTAAGTAGAGGAGATCATGATCCATGGCAGGGAGCGAGTATGGTGGAGTATGAGAGAGAGCTATTAGTGGTCTAGGGTTTAGACACACCAATTAGAAGGATCTAAACCGAAGGCTAGGGCAATTAGAAGCTCTAAACCAAAACGGCTCTAAACAGGAGATTAGAGGATAGGAACTTGTGTGTCTAGGAGGAGGCCCGCCCTCCTTTTATAGGTGGGAGGGGCGGCCAGGGAGGAGTCCTCCCAAGTCGGCCTTGGCGCTGCCGGCTTGGAGGACTCCTCCCCAAGTCGGTTCCAACCACCTCTTGCTTGTTTCCACAGTTTCTTGTTTTAGCCGTTTGACTTTTAAGCGCCATTTGACTTTTCTATTTTAGGATCCAATTTAATCCTTTATTTGGAACAGCAAGAACACTTAGTACATGATGCAATCATTCAATATGTAATGACACATTCATGTACCCTCCCCCCCGGAGTGCCAGACAATCCGGAACCTTCTAGAACATTCGATGAAAACACGGAATCATTCCCGAACTCAAAGCGGGACTTTCCGTATATGAATCTTATTCTCGGACCATTCCGGATCACCTCATGATATCCCGGATCCCATCCGAGACTCGAACAACATTGGTCTCTTTCTCATAATACCATAACTACTCAAACAACGTCGAATCCTTAAGTGTGTCTCCCTACGGTTCGTGAATTATGCGGACATGATCGAGACACTTCTAGAACAATAACCAATAGAGGAATCTGGAAATTCATATGGCTCCCACATATTTCTCGATTACTTATGCGATCGAATGAACCACTTACATACGATACCAATTTCCCTTTGTCTCACGATAGTTTACTTATCCGAGGTTATGATCGTCGGTATCTCTGCATACCTAGTTCAACCTCGTTCGATAAGTACTCTTTTCTCGTTCCCGTGATATGTGATCCTTGTGACCGGTCCACATGCTTGCAAGCTAATTGGATGACATTCCGAGAGGGCCCGTATATCTATCCGGTCATATGGATGGACAAATCCACTCTTGATCCATGTGTTTCAACCAATACTTTCCGAACACTCAATACCACCTTTATAGCCACCCTATTACGGTGTGGTGTTTGATGACATCAAAGCGTCCATCGGAAAAGGTGATATGCATGATCTCATGGTGAAGGAATTAGGTTACTATGTGTCAGAAAGCATATAGCAATTGAACTATTAAAATGACTTGATCTTTATGCTACGCTTATCTATAGGAGTATGTCCATAAAATCATTCTACTAATGATATGAACCTATTGTAAATAACATCTCTATGTGCATGATCAGGAAACCATGATCATATATTAACCAACAAGCTAGTTTAACAAGAGGCTTTACTAGGGACTCTTATTTTAGTTTACAAATCACACAAGTATTAATGTTTCCGGTTAATACAATTATAGCATGGTATGTAAACATTTATCATAAGAGTGAAGATATGATAATTACAATTTTATTATTGTCTCTTGGGCATATCTCCAACACTAGAAGCTTCCAAAGACAATACCGATTAACCTTTAACAAACAATTCCGAACTCCAAAAGCGCGCGCCTTATATGAATCTTATTCTCGGACCAGGAACCTCTCGTGATATCCGGATCCCATCCGAGACTCGAACAAAAATTCATAAACCAATTATCCAATCTATCCTAGCATCGAGATCGTTAAGTGTGTGACCCTGCGGGTTCGAGAATATCAGACATGATCTTCTATCAATAATCAACAACGGGTGCAACCCATATTGACTCCACACATTCGATGATCATATCGAATGAACCACGATGCCGATTCAATCGGTCCCATATATATTCCCTTCGTCTCGCGATATTTTACTTGCGAGATTCGATCGTCGATGCCGTCATACCTAGTTCAATCTCGTTCACAACAAGTACTTTACCGTTCCGTAATCCGATATCACTTTGTGATTAACTCCTTAACCACATGCTTGCAAGCGGTGTTGATATCGATTAAAGTGGGCCCAAGTATATCTCTCCGACTTGGGAGGGACAAATTCCATCTCCATACATACAACCCAACAGATACTTTCCGATCACCGAGAGACACCTTTATGATCACCCTCTCATAGGATGACGTTTGATGACCTCAAAGCTTTCTTAGGTACCGGGGAGTTGCATTATCTCATGGTCTAAGGAATACAATATTTGACATAGGAAAAGCACAAAGATGAACATGAAACGATCTAATTGCTTCGCTTAGTTTGGAGTCATCCATCATATCATTCTCCCAATGATATGATCTCATTATCAATTGAAAACTCATGTCTATGGTTAGGAAACCTTAACCATCATTGATCAATGAGCTAGTCCTTAGAGGCGTACGGGGACACGGTGTTGTTCACAAACCACACAAGTATTAATGTTTCCGCTAATACAATTCTAGCATGGAATATAAACTTTATCATGAACAAGAATTATAATAATAACATCTTTATTATTGCCTCTAGGGCATAATTCCAATAGTCTCCCACTTGCACTAGAGTCAATAATCTAGTTTACATGCAACAATCTCACACCCATGGCCGAGGTGTTGATCATGTTTTACGTGGAAGAGGTTTAGTCAATGGATCTGCGACATTCGGATCCGTATGTACTTTGCTAATCTTGAGATCTCCATACGCTATATAATCTCGGATTATATGAAACTTGATTGATATGCTTGGTCTTTGGATGATATCTTGGTTCCTTAGCGAGTGCTATGGCGCAGTGTTGTCACAATATCTCGATGGGTCCAATGCACTTGGAACCACGCCAAGCTTCGATGATGAAGTTTACGATCCAAACTCCTTCACTTGGCCTGCGGCAGCCATGTATTCCGCTTCCTGTAGATCCCGCGATCACGCTTTGCTTGCTTCTCCTCTGGCTCCTCCATTCAAAATATAGCGTATCACCCGAGATTTGGAATCATCCTTGTTTGTCGAAACTAGCATCGACGTAACCTTTACGACAAAACATTCATCACCCCATAGACTAAGAACATTTCTTTAGTTCTATTTAGGTACTTTAGGATGTTATTCACGGCTGTCGGTGTTCCACTCTGGATCACTTTGATATCTTTCGTCAAACTAAGAGCATTGGACACATCCGGTCTAGTACCTGACATGGCATACATGATGGAACCTATGGCGAGCATAAGGCACTTTGCTCATAGCTTCCCTATCATTTACCGTAGCTGGACACCGAGCCTTGCTCAATATCTTACTGACAACATAGGCCTTCGAACCTTTCTTTGCCTTATCCATTCTAAACATTTTGAACTTTGTCTAGGTATGTACTCGCTTAAAGCTATCGAGGCGTCTTTGTCTATCTCTATAGATTTTGATGCCCAATATATAAGCAGCTTCACCTAGGTATTTCATTGAAAACACTTGTTTAATAACTCTTCACATCGATAAGCATGTTGATGTCATTTCCGATAATCAATATGTCATCCACATACTGATGCGAAGCGTCCACCGAGCTCCTCACTTTCTTGTAGATACAAGCTTCGTAGCAATTTGGAACAAATCCAAAGCTCTTGATCACTTGATCAAAGCGAAGGTTCCAACTCGAGATGCTTGCTTGATCCATAAATGGAGCTGAAGTTTGCATACTTTACTAGCATCCTTAGGATCGAAAACCTTGGGTTACATCATATACAACTCTTCATCAATGTTCCCATTGAGGAAAGCGATCTTGACATCCATACGCCATATTTCATAATCATGAAGCAGCAATTGCTAATAAAATCGAATGGACTTAAACATCGCTACGGGAGAAAGTCTCATAATCGACACCTTGAACTTGTCGAAAACCTTTCGCGACAAGCCGTGCTTTATAGGCGGTAACATTACCATCGCGTCCGTTTCTTCTTGAATATCCATTTGCACTCAACGGCCTTTTCGTCGCTAGGAGGTCCACCAAAGTCCATACTTGGTTTTCGCTCATGGATCCCAATTGGTTCATGGCTTCGACCATTTCTCGAGTCTGGGCTCATCATCGCTTCCTCATAGTTCGTGAGGTTCACCATCTTCTACCAACAAGGCGGTCAAGACAGGGTTGCCGTACCACTCGGGAGGGCACGCGACCTTGTCGACTCGACGTTCAAGACGAGATCGTCAAGCTTCATGATCCTTGTCATTAGCTTCCTCTATTGTTGGTGCGGTGACCTTGGAACAATTTCAGTCTGCGCTACTCTCCAATTCAAGAGAAGGTTCAATAACCTCGCTTAGCTCTACTTTCCTCCCACTCACTTCTTTCGAGAGAAACTCCTTCTCAAGAAAGGAACCGTTCTTCGACAAACACTTTGCCTTGATTACGTGATAGAAGGTATACCCAATAGTTTCCTTAGGGTATCCTATGAAGACGCATTTCTCCGCTTTGGGTTCGAGATTGTCGGCATCAACTTCTTGGCGTAAGCTTGCATTCCCAAACTTTAAAGCGACAACTTAGGTTTAGCACCAAACCACGGTTCATACGGTGTCGTCTCAGCAGATTTAGATGGAGCCCTATTTAAAGTGAATGCAGGTTTCTAATGCATAACCCCAAAATGATAACGGCAATCAATAAGAGACATCATTGATCGGACCATATCTAATAGGGTTTGGCGTTCAGACACACCATTCTTGTTTGTGGTGTTCGGTGGCGTGAGTTGTGAAACGATTCCACTTGCTTTAAGATGTGAAAATCATAACTCAAATATTCACCTCCACGATCGGATCGTAGAAACTTAATCTTTACATTACGATGGTTCTCCACTTCATTAAAATTCTTTGAACTTTTCAAACGTTTCAGATTTATGTTTCATTAAATAGATATACCCATATCTACTTAAGTCATCGGTAAAAGTGAGGAAATAGCGACATCCACCGTGCGTGAAACACTCATCGGTCGCATACATCGGTATGTATGATTTCCAACAAGTCCGTTGCTCGCTCCATCATCTGGGAGAACGGGTTTTGATCATCTTGCCCATGAGGCATGGTTCGCATGTGTCAAATGATTCAAAAACAAGAGACTCCAAAAGTCAATCAAAATGGAGTTTCTTCATGCGCTTTACACCAATATGACCTAGACGACAGTGCCACAAATAAGTAGTATTATCACTATCTACTTTGCATCTCTTAGCCTCAATGTTATGGATGTGTGTTTCATCCCTTTCGATATTTAGAAGAAATAAACCATTCACAAGAGGTGCATGACCATAAAAGATGTTACTCATATAAATAGAACAACCATTATTCTCCGATTTAAATGAATAACCGTCTTGCAATAAACACGATCCTGAAATGATGTTCATGCTCAACGCAGACACATAATAACATTTATTAAGGTTTAAAACTAATCCCGAAGGTAAAACTAAGGAGAGCGTGCCGACGACCATCACATCAACTCTTGATCCGTTGCCAACGCGCATCGTCACCTCATCCCTATAGCCCGCTCATTCCGTAGCTCCTTTGAGTTACAAATATTAGCAATTGAACGGTATCAAATACCTGGGCACTACAACGAGGGCTAGTAAGGAAAACATCAATAACATGTATATCAAATATACCTTTGATGGTGCCAGCCTTCTTGTCCGCTAAGTACTTGGACGATTCGCTTCGATGACCCTTGTCCTTGCAATAGAAGCACTCGATGTCCGACTTAGGACGGACTTGAGCTTCTTCTCGTGAGGCGATGCGCTTCCGCCGCCCTTCTTGAAGGCTTCTTTGCTCCTTACCTTTCTTAAAGGAGGGCTTGTTGACCATCAACACATGATTATCTTTCTTGATGTCCACCTCCGCAGCCTTGACTGCGAAGAGCTCGGTGATCGTATCGATGGAGCCAATCGATTATGAGTCACTACAAAACTTTTGTAGCTGGAGGGAGTGATTGCAGAACCTGTCAATCTTGAGCTCCTGGAATCGCATTCCAGTTGCTCAAGACGTTGAGTGTAGCCGACATCTTTATGGCGTGCTCACTAACGGAACTCCTTCCTCCATCTTGCGATTAAAGAACTTCTCGGAGATCTCATATCTCTCGAGCGGGCTGAGTCGAAACATGGTTTCGGCTCCTCGAGAATCTCGAAGGGCCGGATACTCTTCAAAACGATTTTGAAGCTCCGGTTCTATAGCAAACAACATGGTGCTCTTAATCACACCATAATCATCTTTCTTGTTGATAGACAGCTTTCTCATCGGTAGTAGCGATTGCGAGGGGTCACCTAACGCTTTCCCAAGGACATAGTCCTTTTGTCCGTGAGAGAATGATTCTTAGATTACGGAACCAATTGGTGAAGTTAGACCCATTGTTTCTAAGCTTTTCCTTCTCAGCAAAAACGTTGAAGTTGGACTTGGCCATGTGATCTACAGTACTTGCAAGTACAATTTAGACTATGTTCATGATAAATAGTTCAATTTAATCAAATTACTAGATGAACTCCCACTAAATTCAACATCCCTCAAGTTGTTTAGTGAACACGATCCAAATTCACCACACCTAATCCGATCATCACGAGAAGAGATGTGGTTTCAATGGTGGACAACAAAGTGTCGATCATATCATTCATATGACTCATGCTTAAACTTTCGGTTCTTGTGTTCCGAGGCCATGTCTGTACATGCTAGGCTCGTCAAGCTAGACCCAAGTATTTCTGCGTGTGCAAAACTGGCTTGCACCCGTTGTATGTGAGCGTAGAGTCTATAGCACCCGATCATCACGTGATGCTTGGACACGACGAACTTTCGCAATGGTGCATACTTGGGGAGAACACAATTTTTATCTTGATCTTTAAGTGAGGAATCATCTTATAATGCTACCGTCGCGATCTAAGCATAATAAGATACATAAAAGGATAAACATCCCATGCATATAACTTTATGTGAAATGGTATAGCCAATCCTCACGCAATGATCTCCATCTCGTGCGTTCCGGCATGATCTCCATCACTCCACCATGATTGCCTCCACCACGAATAGCAACTACAACTATTGCTAACTACTTAGCGATAAAGTAAAGCTATTACATGGCGTATAAGAAGTTGACTCGCAGGTCATACACAATTATAAAGACAACCATATGGCTCCTGCCGGTTGTGTACTCATCGACATGCAAGTCGTGAAACATTACAAAACATGATCATCGCATACAATATACACATCACATCTTGGGCCATACCATATCACAGAAAACACTCCCTGCAAAAACAAGTTAGACGCCTCTACTTTGTTGTTGCATGTTTTACGTGGCTTATGGGAGTAGATGCTAAACGATTCTTACCTACGGAAAGCCACAGCGGTGATATTATGGTTGCCAAACTCGGTTTTAATCCCATGACAACTATAGTGAGAGAAACCGGCATCCACCACCGCATGTGTGGAACAAGCCACCGCGTCAAGTGCGCGGTCTCATGACGACGTCGCGTAAGGTTGGCCTGGACCGCTTCAATCTCACTATCCCGCATCATAAGAAGAACACAAACAAGAGGCTTGCAACAGAAAACATCAACGCGCAACAACCATGTTGCGTTACTCGTGAAACACATCTACGCATAGATCTAGCTCGATACCCGAATGGTTTGGCATAGTAAATAAAAATTTTCTACGGATGTGAACAGAGGAAAGCCAAGATCTAATCTAGGAGATGCAATCAACGAGAGATTGGATTAGATCTTCATACCCTTGAAGATTCGCCTGTGAACGTTCATCGGGCGTGGGTGATGTAGTCGTTTCGCTTCTCCTCCTCGCGATCGATCCGATCTAGCACCACAAGTGGCGGTGCCTCGTGAGATGCACACGTGCAGCACCTCGAGGTCTCCTCCTTCCTCGGACCAGCAAGTATGGAGGAGAGATAGATTGGATCTACAACACGGCGTGGTGTATATGGTGGAGAATTTCTGCACAGGCTTCGCCTACAAACAATGGGAGGAGAGAGGAAGCTAGCAAGGCTAGGGTTTGGAGGAGAGGTGTGGGGGCTTGGTGCGCCCCACCTCTTTATATAGAGGGGCAGCCCTAGCCCTCCCAAGCCCAAAGGATAAGGAGTGGGGGCATGGACTCTCCTCTTCTAGAAACCCTATCTCTAGTTTAAACGATTTAAACTCTCTAGGATCGTCTGGGCCCTATGGGGCCTTGTGCCCTGCCCAATGCGCCCAGGACACTCCCTCATAGGCCCATGCCCCTCCCGGAAGGTGGGGCCACGTTGGTCCCATTAGGAAGGTTCTAGAAGCTTAGTGCAATACCGATTAACGGAACAATTCGAACTCCAAAACTGCCTGTCTTATATGAATCTTATTCTAGGACCACTCGGAACCTCGTGATATCCGGATCCCATCCGAGACTCGAACAAAAATTCATAAACCAATTATCCAATCTATCCTAGCGTCGAGATCGTTAAGTGTGTGACCTGCGGGTTCGAGAATATGCAGACATGATCTTCTATCAATAATCAACAATGGTGCAGGCACCCATATTGACTCCACACATTCATCGATGATCATATCGGATGAACCACGATGCGAGGATTCAATCAATCCCATATATATTCCCTTCGTCTCGCGATATTTTACTTGCCCGAGATTGATCGTTGCATCATGCCATACCTAGTTCAATCTCGTTCACAACAAGTACTTTACTCGTTCCGTAATCCGATATCACTTTGTGATTAACTCCTTAAACACATGCTTGCAAGCGGTGTTGATATCGATTATCTAGTGGGCCCGAAGTATATCTCTCTGACTTGGGAGGGACAAATTGCATCTCGATACATACAACCCAGATACTTTCCGATCACCGAGAGACACCTTTATGATCACCCTCTCATAGGATGACGTTTGATGACCTCAAAGCTTTCTTAGGTACGGAGTTGCATTATCTCATGGTCTAAGGAATACAATATTTGACATAGGAAAAGCTTCAAAGATGAACACGATGAACGATCTAATTGCTTCGCTTAGTTTGGTGCATCCATCATATCATTATCCCAATGATATGATCTCATTATCAATTGACAACTCATGTCTATGGTTAGGAAACCTTAACCATCATTGATCAATGAGCTAGTCCTTAGAGGCGATCATTGTGGACACGGTGTTGTTCACAAACCACACAAGTATTAATGTTTCCGCTTAATACAATTATATCATGGAATATAAACTTTATCATGAACAAGAATTATAATAATAACATCTTTATTATTGCCTCTAGGGCATAATTCCAACACTATCAAGGGTGTATGTGCATAAAACATATTACTCACATAAATCAAACAACCATTATTCTCGGACTTAAACAAGTAACCGTCTTGAAATAAACATGATCCAGATATGATGTTCATGCTCAACGCAGGCACCAAATAACAATTATTTAATTATAAAACTAATCTCGATGGTAGATGAAGAGGTAGCGTGCCGACCGCGATGACGTCAACCTTTGATCCATTTCCAACGCGCATCGTCACCTCGTTCTTCGCTAGTTTCTATCTATTCTGCAACACCTATTTCGAGTTACAAATATGAGCAACCGAACCAGTATCAAATACCCAGGCACTACTACGACTACTAGTAAGATACACATCAGGGCCATGTCTCCTTCATACTCAACAAGTAATTGAATGAGACATAAAGCGATAGCGCAACACAACATGACAACATACAACCTCACCTCATAGAACACGATGTCCTGAAGATCGAACGCCAGGGAGACCGGGCACTAGGCGCCCTCGCGTTACTCTTCCAGCCGACACATGTGGGAGTGAAATTTTGGAGCTCGCCTGCGGGTGATGGAGGTGGGGATACGGTACGGGCTTTATGGGCCGCAGCGGCCGTAGTTCCATGGGAGGCAGGACAGATCAGAGAGGAATCACGGATCAATCGGGTTCCCAGAGCTTCGTGATAGATCTCATATTATTGTTAGACTCCATCCCTATCTATGTTTTCCTTTCCATTGAATTGGCTTCACCATTTCTTGATCAGAGAGCAAAATGGCTCCCGCTTCTTCTGAAAGAAAATAGGGGTGTTGAGAGAGAGAGGACAATAAAGAAAGACAACATACCCACCTTGCGTGGAGCAGCAACACACACCGCCCGTCGGTTGCCCACCACACACGAAGCTAGTCCTCACCATAGGCTTGCGTGGAGAGCAGCACATGCCTACATGTAGTTGTAGCATGCCCGACAAGTGGCCTCAAATGTAGGGTTCGCAGCATAGAAAACAAAAATTTTCCTACGATGGGAACTATGTACCAAGATCTATCTACTAGATACAAACAACGGGCGGATGTATATCCTTAGAGAACATACCCTTGAAAACCGACAAAGCTTAACGAGTTCAACTCGTGGTTGATGTAGACGATCTCTTGTCGATCTCAAGATCGAGAGAAAGTCCTAGCGCCGCAAATCAGCAGCGCATCCGTGCTCGCACACACGTTCGAGGCACCGAGCAACCTTCGCCTCCTCGCTCCAGAGATGCAGCGGAAGCACAACTCTTTCTTGCCGAATAGCCACCGGGAACATGTATCTCGCTAGTCCGAGACCATGGGGGATAAATTCTAGAGGGGGAGAGAGATCCTTCACGAGGAGGTGTGAGAGACAAGTGAGGAGGGGGGCTCCTTTTATAGGAGGAGGGCACCAAGGGGGTGGCCGCCATGGGGCTTCCTCCCTCCTTCATTCATGTGGGTGGACACTCCACTCACAAAATGTCCTTTAAATTCCCTCCACTCAAATTCCCATTAAATTTCCACCAAATTTAATGCAAACTCTCATTAAATAAAACTCTTTTATTTTATTCAGAATTTTGTCAATTACTTTAATGACAAACATTCACAAATAACCCCTTGCTAGAATTCCATTTCACATGCATAACCACTTTATGCAATTTCACCCGAAAACCTGTTTCGGTATCTAGTGAAATAAATTCCTGCGCTTGTTTAATCTTTCGGCATGAAACATTTAATCCAATTGGATGTCGGTGTCTCTTAAGTGTGTCACCCTACGGTTCGTGAATAATGCGGACATGATCGAGACCCCTCTCGGATCAATAATCAGAAGCGGGATCCGAGACCCATCGACTCCACACATTCAACGATGACTTTCTTGTGATCGTCGGAACCTTTTACGCTAGTATCTTAATCCCTTTGTTTCACGATATATTACATGTCCGAGATTCGATCATCGGTATCTCCATACCTAGTTTGATCTCATTCTTGACATGCACTCTTTTCTCGTTCCGTGATATAACATTCTAGTGATCAAATCACTTGCTTGCAAGCTAATCAATGTGATATCACCGAGAGGGCCCAGAGCATATCTATCCGTCATCGGGATGAAAAAATTCCACTCTCGATCCATGGGCCTCAACATAACACTTTAGTAGTTCTGAACCCATCTTTATAATCACCCTGTTATGGTGTGACGTTTGATGTTATCAAGAAACTCTTCCGGTGTTAGTGATTGACATGATCTCATGGTCTAAGGATTAGGATCACTTCGTAAGTTGTTATAGCAATATAAACTCAATGACTTTGATCGTAATGCTATACTTCGGATGAATGTTCATCACACCATTACACTAATGTTGTGACCTCGTTATTAACAACATCCAATGTCCATGATCAGGAAACTTTGATCATCTTGTTAATCAACGAGCTAGTTTATAAGAGAGGCATAACTAGGAACTTTCTTTTTGTTTATTAAACACACATGTATTAACGTTTCCGTATTAATACAATTATAGCATGTAAAATAAACATTTATCATAAACAAGGAATACGATAATAACCACTTTATTATTGCCTCTGGGCATATTCCTTGATCTCCCACTTGCACTAGAGACAATAATCTAGTTTGAAAACTTTGTATTGAACACCTTTGGCTTTATGGTGTTCCATATATGCAATTGCAAGTGGTTAACATAATCTATGGATCGGACGCTTGTGTCCGTGTATTTGCATGTCTTTGCGTCTTCACGCATCACTCATTCTCCAATGAGATGGCATTGTATAAATTTGGTCTTTCGGCGAGACCTTTAGTTCCTTGGGGTTAAATCATGTCGATACTATTGTCATACAATATATATTTAGTGTTAGCCCATTGCGAACCACACCTTAGTTTGATAACAAACTACTTGACACAAATGCCCTCCTTTGCTACTACTATAACAGTCATATACTTAGCCTTTTGTTGTAGTATCCGTCACAATGTCTTAACTTTGGAATTCATCCAAATCCATCATGGAAACTTTCTTTCCATTTCATTGTGCCACTCATAGTTTGAATTGAGATAAACTTAATTTGTATCTTGTGACAAAACTAGTATCAATGTAACGCTTTACAATGAACTATTTGTAATTGTTTGTCACCTCTACACAAATATATTCTTAGTTCTTTCAAAAAGATCATAAGAATATCCTCACTATCGTCCAATGATCATTTTATGATTCATTCTGGTATATGCTCATAACACTTAGAGCATAGTACATATCTGGATGTGTACATATCATGGTATGATTGATCAAAACATTCTCGTGATTTCACTCATCAAGTGTCAAAGCACTTGAATCTTGTTTCACTTATCAAGTGTCGATACACTTGAATCTTGATTCAATTCCTTTCCATGCGACAAGAACAGTTTCTTGTTGTTTCTATATTGAACTCCTTCAATATCTCATATATGTACGTTTGGCATAACCATATTAGCATCACAGTCTATCCACTATAGACATTCATGATAAATATTCGGGTTTTGCCTAAGTATTTCATCGAAATGAAATTCTTAACCTTTGTCAATAAAAATTACATCATTTCTAATCAACAATATGTCCTCCACATAATGTATTAGAAATATGTCTCAACGCTCCCACTTAATTTCTTGCAATGGCAAGCATCTTTATCGTCTCCTGATGAAAACTCCTTTTCATCATGGTGAAGATTCCAACTCCGTGATGCTTACTTCAACCATTGAAGTTTGCATGCCCTTTTTAGCATCCTTTGAATTAACAAAACCCTTTGGACCGTGTCATGTACACGTCCTAGGTAACCATTCTATTAGAAGAATTTTGTTTTGTTTATTCATCTACCATATATCAAATTATATGTAGTGGTTGCTACTTTAATCTGTCCAGACTAAATATCGCTATGAAAGATCAAATCTTGTCATATTCAACTCCTTGAACATTGTCATAAAATACTTTACGACATGTCGACTACTTCATAGATGTGAAACATCCATGTCTGTTTCTTTATAGATCCAAATACGACCGATAGGTTTATACACCTTTCCGGAGGGTCTTCCAAGTTCAAAACTTGATTTCTCTTGTATGGAACTATCACGGATTTTATGGCTTCAAGCCATTTGATGGAGTCAGGGCCTATCATCGCTTCTTTGCATATAGTCAGTTCATCATTGTTAAACAATAATGATTTACTCTCAAATCTTAATCATTTGATTGTTTATCCGACCTTCTTGGTTCAATAGGAACTTTAGACCTCCGTGACCGCAACCTTTGAGGCACGTAATCCATGAGCATTCTGGCTGCCTCCGGAACATTTTCTGGCGCTGCGCAACTCAGCACATATAGCTAAGGTTCGTTAACCTTATCAATGTTCTATTGTCCTCCCACTTAACATTTATGAAAAATTCCTTCTTCAAGAAACTTCACGTTTCAAGCGAAAAACCCTTTTGTCCTTGGTGTTATGGAGGAATAACCAATTGTTATTCGAAATAACCTACAAAGACATGCTCATCCGACTTCGGTTGTAAACATCTTACTTATGTTTAGCATACCAAAATTTAAGAAATGACAACTTGGGTTTTACCCCAAACCATAACTTCCATGGTGTCATTTCAATGGATCAAGATGGAGCTCTTTTCAGTGTAAAAGCGGTAGTCTCTAAAGCTTTAATCTTTTTTAAAACATAATGGCAGTTTTATAAATAACACCTTTGATCCAACCATGTCAAACAGGGTTTCATTACAAATCTCAAACACTCCATACTCCTATGGTGTTTCGGGAGATGTAAATCTAGGTGTTTTGCTAAACTTGTAACTCAAATAAATCCCTTTATGATAAAATCATAATTCATTTATTTTCTTGTTACACTTGTAACTCAAATAAATCCCTTTATGATCAAATCATAAATCATTTATTTTCTTGTTACAATGATTTTGCACTTCATCTTAAAAGTCTTTGAAACGTTTTCAAATATTTCATACTTCTTTCTCATTAAGTGAACATTCACTCAAATTTCCGGAGAAAGCATATGAAGTTGAAATCCATCGCTTACGACTATACATAATGGACTACATACATCGATATGTATAAATTCCAATAATTTAGTCGTTCGTTCTTCTTTGGCCTTTGAACGAAGTTTTAATTATCACGAGGAAAGTTTCACAAGCGTCACTTGATCAAATCAAAGACTCCAAAAATCCATGAATATGGAGATTCTTCATGTTTTCTTTCCAATATAATTTAAACGGCGATGTCACTTCGTAAGTGATCTTTCAATCATTTGTCTTGCGACATTTTAGCATTAGGTTTTATGGATGTGATCTCTCCAACTAGATTTGTAAATCATCCATCTAATATGGAATATGGTAATTATTTGAACAACCTTTGTTCTCATAATACCTGATTTAAATAACAATTACTAAAACAAATCTTGAAGTCAAGCTTTGATGTCAACGAGAAATACAAACAACGGTTTGTTTGTTTTCGATGAACATCATCACATATTCTCTTGCTAGTTACTTAGGCCATTGTGGTTCATGAATTGCGTCGTTCCGTATGAAATTTCATACCAACCAATTCGGTATCCAATACCTAAGAACCATATTGTTTAACAAGCAAAGAATACAACCATAACATGTATATCATCCATATACCTAAATTGGATATTTCCAATCTTTTCTTTTCTGCCAAATATATTTTATAGATTTTCTTTCAGCATTTCTTTTTCCTTTTAAACGAATCTATCAACATCAAAAGTGATGCCATATGCATGACACATAGTCCAAAGCGTGTATATTCAAATAATAATACCTTTGGACTTGCACTTTGAAGTAGATCATCATCATCAAAATGATCGGTATTCTTTCAAAATCCATTCTTTAGTAATCTTTTAGTATAGTAAACACTTTACATACATATTCTATTCATCCTTATCATGACGACTTTCATGATCAAGCTACTGTAGCTTATAAAGGCGAATCGTGAGTATAACATTACTTTCCAAAACCCTTTTGGATGATTAGGATGTCTAGCATCTCCAACCTTCATAAATTATCATACAATTTGAGAACATATATTATACTCTATCATATTGCAACCAAAACATTGTTTCAGATGTCGTTATATCTGCCACACATGATGGTTTCTGAAACAATTCTTTCAGCTCCTAGATAAACTTGATATTAAAACAATCAAGAATCATGGAGGCAAACATGATACTTAAGATACTAACACTGGAATGGTTACTCTCGATTTAATACCAATTATTAAATTTCACGGAGTAAATAGAATTTTGCTGAAAGTTTGCAATAGGACTTTAAACTTTAGATTGACACTCAACACAATACGATACCAGTTCGTAAAGTATATATCCAGAATTCTATAGTTCTATTATCTCAATTACAACTATGCATAAGGTGGTGAACGAATGCCAATGACTACAACAAATTATGCAAATTCACTTTGATTTAATTTATGATAAATTAAGTTCTACTAATCCAAATTAGAAATGAACTCCCACTCAAAAACAACATCACTCATGTCTTTTTGGTGATTACATGAACCAAATCCACTACACCAAGTCCGATCATCACGTGAGTCGGTGTAGCTTCAAAGGCGAGCATCCATATGGTCATCATATAAAAAACATATGACTCATGCTTAACCTTTCGGTCCGTGTTCCAAGGCCATGTCTGTACATGCTAGGCTCGCCAAGTAAGAATCTTAGTATTCGCGTGTGTAACTGTCTTACACCCGAGATATGCTCGTGGATTCAAGTACACCCGATCATCACGTGATGTCTTGAAGCGACGAAACATTATCGGTGCATACTTAAGGAAGAACACATTTTTATCTTGATATCTAAATGAGGGATCATCTTATTATGCTAATAAAACGCCAAACAAGCAATATAAGATGCAATCAAACATCGCATGTTTATTAGTGGAATGATATGGTTCCCGCATATGATCTCTATCATGTGCACCGTGGTATGATCACTATCATACCTATATGTGTAAGTCCAAGGTCTATGGAGATTACACGTTATGTGTGTTGTAAGAGTATCATCTCATACTTCTACTTACAACATCACCATATCATAACACTAGCCCAACAACAATCTAAACTAGACGCCTCTAATTTATTCATTGCAAATTTTACGTGGCTTAGGGCTTTCGAGATAGAACCGTTCTTACCTACGAACATGAACCACAACGAGGATAAACAGATTGTTGACAACTCGTTGCAAATTAGATATTGACTATAGTAGGAGAGACAGACACCCGCTAGCCACTTATGCAAAACTAGTTGCATGTCAAGCGTGGAACAGGTCTCATGTGCGAGGACATGTAAAGTTTGTCCGGACCGCTTCATCCCACTATGCCACCAATATCCAAAGTACAACAAAGAAGCAATAAAATGATCATCATCGCCCACATACTCATATGTGTACTACCCGTGCAAAGTATCTACGCATAGATCCGGCTCTGATACCACTGTAGGGTTCGCAGCATAGAAAACAAAAATTTTCCTACGATGGGAACTATGTACCAAGATCTATCTACTAGATACAAACAACGGGCGGATGTATATCCGTAGAGAACATACCTTTGAAGACCGACAAAGCTTAACGAGTTCAACTCGTGGTTGATGTAGACGATCTCTTGCCGATCTCAAGATCGAGAGGAAGTCCTAGCGCCGCAAATCAAGACGCATCCGTGCTCGCGTTCGAGGCACCGAGCAACCTCCGCCTCCTCGCTCCAGCGATGCAGCGGAAGCACAACTCTTTCTTGCCGAATAGCCACCGGGAACATGTATCTCGCTAGTCCGAGACCATGGGGGATAAATTCTAGAGGGGGAGAGAGATCCTTCACGAGAAGGTGTGAGAGACAAGTGAGGAGGGGGGATCCTTTTATAGGAGGAGGGGGGCACCCAAGGGGGTGGCCGCCGGCCATGGGGGCTGCCCCCTCCCCTCCTTCATTCATTTGGGTGGACACTCCACTCACAAAATGTCCTTTAAATTCCCTCCACTCAAAAGTCCACTCAAATTCCCATTAAATTTCCACTAAATTTAATGCAAACTCTTATTAAATAAAACTCTTTTATTTTATTCAGAATTTTGTCAATTACTTTAATGACAAACATTCACAAATAACCCCTTGCTAGAATTCCATTTCACATGCATAACCACTTTATGCAATTTCACCAAAACTTTGTTTGGTATCTAGTGAAATAAATTCCTGCGCTTGTTTATTCTTTCGGCATGAAACATTTGCTCCAATTGGATGTCGGTGTCTCTTAAGTGTGTCACCCTACGGTTCATGAATAATGCGGACATGATCGAGACCCCTCTCGGATCAATAATCGAGCGGGATCCGGAGACCCATCGACTCCCACACATTCAACGATGACTTTCTTGTGATCGTGGAACCTTTACGCTAGTATCTTAATCCCTTTGTTTCACGATATATTACATGTCCGAGATTCGATCACCGGTATCTCCATACCTAGTTTGATCTTATTCGACATGCACTCTTTTCTCGTTCGTGATATAACATTCTAGTGATCAAATCACTTGCTTGCAAGCTAATCAATGTGATATCACCGAGAGGGCCCCGAGCATATCTATCCGTCATCGGGATGAACAAATTCGATCTCGATCCATGGGCCTCAACATAACACTTTAGTAGTTACGAACCCATCTTTATAATCACCCCGTTACGGTGATGTTTGATGTTATCAAGAAACTCTTTCGGTGTTAGTGATTGACATGATCTCATGGTCTAAGGATTAGGATCACTGTAAGTTGTTATAGCAATATAAACTCAATGACTTTGATCGTAATGCTATACTTGGATGAATGTTCATCACACCATTACACTAATGTTGTGACCTCGTTATTAACAACATCCAATGTCCATGATCAGGAAACTTTGATCATCTTGTTAATCAACGAGCTAGTTTATAAGAGAGGCATAACTAGGAACTTCCTTTTTGTTTATTAAACACACATGTATTAACGTTTCCGTATTAATACAATTATAGCATGTAAAATAAACATTTATCATAAACAAGGAATACGATAATAACCACTTTATTATTGCCTCTCAGCAATATTCCCTTCATCAAATCAGCCGCAGACAAGAGGCGGCAGCCCTTTGGAGAAGGGGAGGCGAGGAGAACACGCCATGTGAAAGGAAAGGGCACATTGGAAGAACCGGAGGCAACGCCTTGCTACGAGGGTGAGCGACCAAGAAGCGAAGACTGGCGAGGGAAAGTACCTAGTGGCGGAGCTTGACCGCGGGGGAGGAGCTGCCAAAGAAAGAGGGTTCAGTTGGGGAGGAGGGGCACCGGGGCGAAGTACCGACCGTCGCTGGGATGCCGGAGGCGAGGAGGAGCATACGTGGAGGCGCCATCTCAACCCCGTACAACTGCTGCTTCACCCATGCTAGGTTTTCATGGAAGGGGCTGCGCTGGGTCCGGAAGGGAGGAGATGATGCGAGAAGAGGTTATCGTGAGTGGAGGGGGCGAAGGTGAGAGGGAGAGCTCGGGAGCGGTGCACGTTGCTGGGGGAGACGGAGGAGGGGCTAGGATTGACATGAGCTCGGGTGGAGAGAAACATGATCGAGATGGGGTGAGGTGGGGGTGGGAACGGAAGGGACCAGCTCGTAAGATTTTGGTCAATAGGTAAAACTGCACGAGATGACTCGGATCAGACGACCACAAACGACTTTTGCACACGCTTAATCTATAGTATAATACTCTATCTGATCCATATTAGTTGACTTAAATTGTCTTGATTTTGCTAAATCTAAACATTATTTCGTATATACATTCATTCAAATTTTGACAAATCTAAGTCAAGTAATATATACTGGTGTTTGTGAAAATTACCGAGGTTTTGTGAAAAGATTGACTCGTGTAGTGTAAATAAAATAAATAAAAAAATCTCCCGTTGCCGAAGCTCACCACCACCACCGCGTACGGCGGCACCACCGCAATTTCCGATCAGCCGGCGACGCCCCGCCTCCGCCGCCGCCGCACCTCCTCCTTCGCCACGATATCCTGCGTCCGGCCGTCCGGCTCCGGCATTCTGACTCCACCCTGCCAATTTCCCGAATCCGCCTCCCGCGCTCTTCCACCACGATGTCATGCATCGGTCTCCTCCGACGCACCTCCACCTCCACCCCCACCCCCAACCCCAACCCCAACCCCAACCCCAACCCCACCTCCACCTCCACCTCCACGCCCTTGCGCTCCTTCTCTCCTCACGCTTCCCTAGCAGGAGCCACGGAGCGCGTGCGCACCGGGACGCTAAACTCAAAAAAGCGCGGACCACCTGTTCGACGAAATGCCGTGCAGAAGAAGTTGGTCTGCTGGCGCCACCGACGATGGGGCGGGGCCTCTCTCTCCCGTGTAGCCTCGTCGTGAGGGGCGTCGGCCTGGGCGTCGGCGGAGGTCCTCGACGGCGCGGCGGCGGGTGGCGGCGCAGGGAGGGCACCTCGTGATGGTGCGGAGGGCACGCGTTGGAGGCTGCAGCAGGTGGGGAACCTCTCGTGCCCGCGGTCGCGCGTGGAGGCAGGGCTCGATCTGGCCCTGTGCGGGCCACGGCTTCGGGGTGCGGTGGCGGCGCGAGGAGCTGCTGCTCCGGCGTGCTGCGTGGATGCTGCAGCGGGGATGGTCGGTTGGCATGGGGGGCCTCCTCCCCCGAGCCCATGTTGGCTGGCGGCGTGCCCGGTGGTGGCCAGCGCCCTTGGCGGAGCCGGCGGCTGGGTTATCCACAAGATTCTCTTGATTACTTCGCTTTAGGTTAGTAAATATTCCGAGGAAGTTAAGCATGCCTCCTTTTATTTCTGCTCGCATACCTGCCCAAAAATAGTAAGCTGCATCAACTGAGTTTTCTTGTGTATAATCCGACCGCCTTTGCTGCATCTGTTGACTGTATGTACTGTTTTAGAGTTTGTTTCCCTGCATACCTAAATTGGTGCAACACTGGCTATGTGGGAATGCATTTAGACATTGCCCTAGAAACTGAAGATTTTGGTCATAGCATGCTATATTTAAAGAGTTTATTGTGAACATTTTGGATAAAATATTCCTCTGAGTACATTATCAGAGTAGTATTAACAGCTACAAGTGTACCTTGTTTGTTTCATATGCATGGATGATGATTCCATAATGTTGCCATTGTCCTTATTTACTCATTATTGTACTAGGGTCATTGATTTTCTTGGAACGTCTAACTAGGGACAGAAAATATTGTTTCTGTGACATATGTAGTGCAATGATTTTCAACGAAACATGCTTTTGCCCAGGTTTATGAATAAAATTGTTGTTCCAACTGAAAATAGGCGTGGCTTCTTTTCCGCAGCTTTGGTCACTCACTCCCATCTGCGCCTGACGTTTTTTTTATAGAAGGCAGCATATATAGTACAAGAAGGGTTTCTAGGATGCGCACACCCGAACCCAGGAGCTCCAGAGGACAAAAACTAAAGGACTACTCTCTCGCCCTAGTTCTGTCTCCTACTCCCCCACCTTCCTCTCGCCTCAAGGCTACCCTCAGCAAGCTCATCTCCTCAAGGATGAGATCAGTGAGGCTGCTAGCTCTAAGGTGCTTCTGTGGGTTACTGAATGCCCAAGCATTTCTGCTTTTCCACAGAGCATAGCTAGTTGTACAAACAAGACCATCAAACCATCTAATCTCCTCAGCTCCGAACCTCCTCCTCTGCTCTAGCCACCAATCTTTGATGTTATCCGTTGGTGTAGGCCCTCGTAATGGAATGCCAAGCGCTTGACCACAACGGTGCCACACCTCCCTAGCGAAGACACATTGAAGAAGGATGTGCTCCGCCGTGTCCTCCTGCAGGCACACAAAGCAACAAGAGGGTTGGCTCTGTAGTCCATGCCTCAGCCGCCGATCCGCTGTCCAAATCCGGTGTTGTACCGCAAGCCACATGAACAGTTTCCCTTTGGGGGTTGCCTTGCTCTCCCAGATAGGCCCTCCAAGCTCAAATCTATCCTGACCCTGCGATAGACTCACGTAGGTGGATTTTGCTGTGTAGGTTCCCGTGCTTGACCCCGGCCAGCTGAAGGTGTCCGATGCCGCGATATCTCTGTTCACTCCTCTTATGGCAAGCCAGAGCGCCAGGCACTCCATGACACCTCGATATGCTAGGTTGCCAGGGATGTCCAGGAGCCAGCGGTTTTCCAACAGGCCTTGCTCGACCATCCTCGAGTTACGTATCCTCGTGCTGACCGTGGGTGTGAGGCCCGGTGCAAACTCCGAAGCAGAGCGCCCTTCTATCCATCGATCATGCCAGAAGAGAGTGTCCTTGCCATTGCCCACATGGATCTGAACCAAACTGTCGAAAACCCTCCTGGCTTCTTCGTCACGGGGCATAGGGAGCCCTAGCCAAGGTTTGTTCTTGTTCGTTCTCCGAAGCCATTCCCAGCGTACCCATGGCGTAATCCTTGCCTCCTCATATTCTTGGCGCCTAGCCCTCCAAACTCGACGGGTTGCAGACTTGTTCCCAGGCCACTAAGCATTGTCCACCATGTGCGCGCTCTTTCCCTGCCCAGAAGAAACCCTGCAGCTGCTTTGAAATTCCTCAATGAGCTAAACCGATTCTTTTGTGGTGATCAAATGATGGACCGACCTAGCTGCCATGACCGCCTTGACGAGTACCAGTCTTCCTGGTCGCGCAATGAGACCCTTATGCCAGGCAGGGAGAATCTTCACCGCTGCATCTAGCATGGGTTGCCATTGTGCCTTGGTGAGTGGGCATAGCAAGCTGCAATCCTAGATACCGAATAGGAACCTAGCAATCGCATCTTAACAACTGTGCCACCAGGGTCTTAGTCTCCTCTCCCCTCTGATAATTGTCGTAGTAGTCTTCCTGTAGTTCACATGTAGGCCAGACGCCTCTCCGAAGATCGACATCAGCTCTCTGACCGTGGCAAGATCATGGTCGGTAGGCTTGATGAAGAGCACAACATCATTCGCGTAGATCGACACCCGCTGCAGCTGAGAGCTGTTTCCAATTGGAGATAGGAGTCCCTCCTCCGATGCCTTGCAGAAAAGTAGTGTGGCCACCTCCATAGCTAGGACAAATAGTTGCGGCTAGAGCGGGTCACCCTGGCGTAGCCCTCTGGCATGCATGATAGTGTCTCCTGGCACGCCATTAACTGAGACTCTAGTGCTGGCCGTGCGTAGCGCAATAGCAATCCACGATATCCAAATCTCCGGGAACCCCATAGCTCTAAAAACCTCCAGGAGAAAAGCCCACGAGACCGAGTCAAAGGCTCGGGCAATGTCCAGCTTTATTAGCACGCCTGTCTCTCTTCTGGAGTGGATCTTCCTCGCTAACTGTCTGACCAGCATGAAGTTGTCGTGTAGGTTACGCCCCTTGATGAAGGCCGATTGGTTCCGGCTAACAAGGTGCTCCATCTTGGGCCGCAGCCTGTTTGCAAGCAGTTTCGAGAAGAGCTTAGTGAAGCTATGCACGAGGCTGATCGGCCTGAAATCTGTTGAGCATTGTTAGCTATAGATTTTTGTGGTACTAGCAGACTAGTATATTGTATCCATGTATTTGAGACAAATTCTTTCAGTTTCTCACAGAAGGCGTGAGACAAGCACAGAGGATGGGCGTGAGGATGGAACTTGACCAGAGTGACCAGAGTGATTTTGGCCATAGCATGCTATATTTAAAGAGTTTATTGTGAACATTTTGGATAAAACATTCCTTTGCTTATTTCCTCTCTGCCGGTCAGAGTCTTTCTGAGTACATTATCATAGTAGTAGTATTAACAGCTACAAGTGTACCTACCTTGTTTCATATGCACAGATGATTATTCCATAATGTTGCCATTATCCTTAGCTGCTCATTATTCTACTAGGGTAATTGATTTTCCTGGAACGTCTAACTAGGGGCAGAAAATATAGTGTTTGTGTGACATATGTAGTGCTATGATTTTGAACGAAACATGCTTTTGCCCAGGTTTAGGAATAAATCTGTTGTTGCAACTGAAAAGAAGGCGTGGCTTCTTTACCATAGCTTTGGTCACTCACTTCTCCCATCTGCGCCTGAAGTTTAAACTCTGTGCATTTGTGTTGAGCATTGTTAGATAATAGATTTCTGTGGTACTAGCAGACTAGTATATTGTGTCTATGTATTTCAGACAAATTCTTTCAGTCACTTATATAACTTAATGATCACTCCTGACTGTTAGATGAAAGTTATCTGTGCCATCTTAATTGATCTTGTTCTAAAATGTTTATTATTGGTAGAGCTTTTGGGGTCTTTGGAGGACAGTAAATACTATTTGGGATGAACACAGGAGACAAGGAAGGAAAAAGGTATGCACTACTCTGTCTTTTCTCACTCTTTAGGCTGGCCGTTGTTTTTCTGTCAGTAGGCAGTATAGAGCAATGTTTTGTGAATGCTGACATTCTGCTACTAGTAGTATTCAAGTGGAACTGTAGACTCGTTAAGCACCTGCAGATGTCAGGCTTTCATTTGCTGTTGATTTTTGATCACCTTGCTCTGTCTCTCTCTGTACCTTGTATGGCACGAGGAGGAGAAGCGGGCCAAGCCAAAGTAGTGGGGGCATGGCTGCTGCTGCTGCTGATCACGGCGCTGCGTTCGGACTTCGGAGCTGCTGCTGCTGCTGCTGCTGCTGCTGATCACGGCGCTGCGTTCGGACTTCGGAGCTGCTGCTGCTGCTGCTGCTGATGGAATTTTAGTTGGGGAGGTGGGGAGTGGGGAGTGGGGAGGTGGGGTGTGGGGAGTGGGGAGGTGGGGAGTGGGGATGGATTATGTACTGCCATTACCGGGGCGCATGTGTCGAGAGGGGGAGTTTCAGTGCAGAGCTGGGATTTTTTACTCCCCATTTTGTAAGATGTGGAAAAAGACTGACCATTTTATATGGATCCAGCGCGGCACGCGCTGTGTGGGCAAAATAACCAGTGCGACATGCGCTGTTGGGCAAAAACCATATGGAGTTATTTCTTTTTTTTTCCCTTTTCTTTTCTAAACTAATTTAAAACCCTGTTTCTTTTTTTCTTTCTTCCCAAGAAACGAAAAAGTTTACTGGGCATTTAAAAATCCTTTTTTCTTTGCTAAAATTGAAATGTTTTTTTCCCTGACATGACATATAGTAAGTCTTTTTTCCAGCTTATTAATTAGGGATTGCCAATTCTGTTTTCCAATCTCGCAATTTTCGGGTCAAACCAAAACTGACGGTGCGATTTTATAGGTGGCCCACGCCTCTCATTTTTTTTGGCATTATAATAAATTCTGAGATCCGATCGTGACGCAGCTATCAAAACGGCCTTTTATGTGGGAAAATGATACCGTTTTCCTGGGGGATTGCACGCTCCCATCGTCCGCCTCGACAGCGTGCCACGCGTCCCACCGCGTGGCCGAAGAAAACGACACACACACTCCTTATCTCCTCCCGATGCTGTCTTCTCCACTCGTTTTCCCTACGTGCGGGACTCGACGCCGTCCTCCAGTTCCTCCTCGGTAGCGCCCTTATTGCGCCGCCCGCGCCGGTCGGCATGCCTCTCCCGGGTGGCTCCGCAGACCTCGCTGACTGGCCTCCTCACCGTGCTTCCGCCTCCGACTTCCGCCGGCGGTGTCTTGCTTCCGTCGCCGCCTACTTCTCGGGCGCCTGACTACGGACGAGGGCGTTGTTGCTTCAAGGCGTCGCCCCATGATGATTCCAAGGCTCGCCGTTGATGCTTCAAGGTCGTCGTGATGCTATCATGGGTCACCGCGTCGCTACCATGGCGTCGGTGTTTTGCTACCATGGGGCATCGGTGTTGCTACCGACATCGGCGCTCGCTATCATGGGCATCGATGGTTGCTACCATGGGCATCGGCGGTTGCTACCGAAACCCGGAGTTTTGCTACCATGGCATCGGCATTACGCTACCATGGGCGCCGATGGTTGCTACCATGGGCATCGCGGTTGCTACCACGATCCATCGACCGTTCTGCTACCACGGGGCACCAGTGTTGCTACCATGGCCTTAGCGTTCTGCTACCATGGCATTAGCGTTCTGCTACCACGGGGCACCAGTGTTGCTACCATGGCCTTAGCGTTCTGCTACCATGGCCTTAGCGTTACTGCTACCATTGGCATCGGTCGCTACCACGAGCCCGGCGTTTTACCACGAGCCACCGGCGTTTTGCTACCAGACCCGGCGTGTCTACCACGAACATTAGCGGTTGCTACCGAGAATCACGTTTTTGCAGCGGCTTCCATGTTGCTCTTGCTGCTGACGCGATGGGGTTCTCCGGCGAGATCTTTGCGGTGGCAGCGGTGGTGGCTCGAAGCGGCGCCGCCCGGTGCACGCGTTGAGAAGGAGGCGGAAGGATGCGGCGAGGGCGCCATGGCGCGATGCGGGGAAGGAAGATGTGCAGGGAGGGAAGCGTGCAGGGGGGCTCGTTGACTTTGATCCAATGGTGATTGAAGGCTGTATCGGACGGCCCGGGACCCGGGGGATCGGAAGTCACGATCCCCCGGGGGACGCCTAGCGCTGCCCTTTTATGCGGTGTCTTTCCCCTTCTCCCTCCACACAATCTTCTTCCCCACCCTCTCCTCCTTCTTCCTCCCCAAACGCCAAAGACTCGACCTTTCTCTCCCCACAGGAACCAGAACAAACCCTCTGAACATGGCCACGGCCATGGTTCTGTGATCTGTAGATAGAGCTAGGAAGCGAAATTACTCCACTACAGCCAAGATCCTCACAGAAGGAGGCCACCGTCCGGGCTCGAGCTGGTCGAGCCGGAAGCCGTACCATCAACCAGCCATGGAGAGAGGGAGAGGCGGTCGGGCTCGGCGGAAGTCCCAAATCAGCAGCGGCGCTCAGGGCCGCCAAATCCAACGGCGTCGGGAACCCGACCCTTAACCGTCTGGCGCCATGGCCGTGGAGAGGCGCGACGGAGGGCCTCCCCTCTCCTCTGCGGCCCGGTACCGTCCCTTTAAAAGGCGAAGGATAGCTCCTCTCCTCTTCCAAGGAGACGAAGCAAATCATAATTCTCCATCAAGGTCTGCCTTCATCTCTCTCCTTCTCTCCCTCTCCCTGGTTTCTAGGGTTTCTTCAGTCCTTAACTCTCGACGTCTTGGATCTTCTTACATGCAGGTCGACAGTAGTCTCCTTCGCCAATCCCCCGTAAGGATCTGAAGTATCGGCCGATTCAAGACGAACACGACCGCGGCATCATCCGAAGGGGTTTCTGGCCGCAAATCTGATCTCGCCACGGGATTCGTCCTGAATCTTCTCTCGTCTGCGTGCAGGGAGCTTCTCCTTCCCGCGCAACCCCGCACGCCGATCCTACAGGTGTTTCGTTCGGTGGAGATCGTTCGCTGCACCCCAACCTGGATTTCGATCGCATATCCCAGGTAACCAGATTCGCATCCCGTCCTCGTTTTCCTTCTGCGGATCGATGGTCGCCATCTGACTGGATCCATTTCCCCTTCGCACCTCTTCGATTCCAGGGCCTACATCCCCGCGCTTGGATCGAACTACGGTCTTCTCGTCGACGGTTGAGGCAGATCGCTCGCCCGATCCTTCTCAAGGTAAGCCTCAAATCTGTTCATAATTCTCCATCAAGGTCTGCCTTCATCTCTCTCCCTTTCTCCCTCCCTCTCTCCTGGTTTCTAGGATTTATTCAGTTCTTAAATCTCGACGTCTTGGATCTTACCGCGGGTCGCGATAGTCTCCTTCGCCTATCCCCGTAAGGATCGAAGTATCGGCCGATTCAAGGCGAACACGACCGGCATCATCCGAAGGTAACCGCCTCGATCTAGGGTTTACGGCGCCGTCTGATCTCGCCACGGGATTCGTCCTTAATCTTCTCTGCGTCTGCTGAGGAGCTTCTCCTTCCTCGTGCTTCATCCGCCGCTTCTCGCTGAAGGATCGAACACGACCGCGGCATCATCAGAAGGTAACGCCTCGATCTAGGGTTTACGGCGCAAATCTGATCTCGCCGGGATTCGTCACGAATCTTCTCTCGTCTGTAGCGAGGCTTCTCCTTCCCGCGCAACCCCGCGCCGATCCTACAAGTGTTTCGTTCGGTGGAGATCGTTGCTGCACCCCAACCCGGTTCGATCGCATATCGGGTAACGATTCGCATCCGTCCTCGTTTTCCTTCTGCGGATCGATGGTCGCCATCATTTGGATCCATTTCCCCGCCTCTTGATTCGGGGCCTACATCCCGCTTGGATCGAACTACGGTCTTCGTCGACGGTTGAGGCAGATCGCTCGCCCGATCCTTCTCAAGGTAAGCCTCGAATCTGGTCATAATTCTCCATCAAGGTGCGCCTTCATCTCTCTCTCTCTCTCCTCTCTCACGGTTTCTAGGATTTATTCAGTTCTTAAATCTCGGCGTCTTGGATCTTACCGCGGTCGCGAGTCTCCTTCGCCTATCCCCGTAAGGATCTGAGTATCGGCCGATTCAAGGCGAACACGACCGCGGCATCATCCGAAGGTAACCGCCTCGATCTAGGGTTTACGGCGCCGTCGATCTCGCCAGGATTCGTCCTTAATCTTCTCTCGTCTGCGGCGAGGCTTCTCCTTCCTCGTGCTTCATCCGCTTCTCGTGAAGGATCGAACACGACCCGGCATCATCCGAAGGTAACCGCCTCGATCTAGGGTTTCGGCGCCGTCGATCTCGCCACGGATTCGTCACGAATCTTCTCTCAAATGCTGAGGAGCTTCTCCTTCGCGCAACCCCGCGCCGATCCTACAAGTGTTTCGTTCGGTGGAGATGGATTCGCACCCCAACCCGGTTCGATCGCATATCCCAGGTAACCAGATTCGCATCCCGTCCTCGTTTTCCTTCTGCGGATCGATGGTCGCCATCTGACTGGATCCATTTCCCCTTCGCACCTCTTCGATTCCAGGGCCTACATCCCCGCGCTTGGATCGAACTACGGTCTTCTCGTCGACGGTTGAGGCAGATCGCTCGCCCGATCCTTCTCAAGGTAAGCCTCGAATCTGGTCATAATTCTCCATCAAGGTCTGCCTTCATCTCTCTCCCTCTCTCCCTCCCTCTCTCCTGGTTTCTAGGATTTATTCAGTTCTTAACTCTCGACGTCTTGGATCTTACACGCAGGTCGCGAGTCTCCTCGCCATAATCCCGTAAGGATCTGAAGTATCGGCCGATTCAAGACGAACACGACCGCAGCATCATCCGAAGGTAACCGCCTCGATCTAGGGTTTACGGCGCCGTCTGATCTCGCCACGGATTCGTCCTTAATCTTCTCAAATGCTGTAGCGAGGGCTTCTCCTTCCTCGTGCTTCATCCGCGCTTCGTGAAGGATCGAACGACGCGGCATCATCCGAAGGTAACCGCCTCGATCTAGGGTTTACGGCGCCGTCTGATCTCGCCCGGATTCGTCACGAATCTTCTCTAAATGCTGCGCGAGGAGCTTCTCCTTCGCGCAACCCCTTGCGCCGATCCTACAAGTGTTTACGTTCGGTGGAGATCGTTATTGCACCCCAACCCGGTTCGATCGCATATCGGGTAACAGATTCGCATCCGTCCTTGTTTTTCTTCTGCGGATCGATGGTCGCCATCATGGATCCATTTCCCTTCGCACCTCTTGATTCGGGGCCTACATCCCGCTTGGATCGAACTACGGTCTTCTCGTCGATGGTTGAGGCAGATCGCTTCCCGATCCTTCTCAAGGTAAGCCTCGAATCTGGTCATAATTCTCCATCAAGGTGCCTTCATCTCTCTCCCTCTCTCTCCTCTCTCCTGGTTTCTAGGATTTATTCAGTTCTTAACTCTCGGCGTCTTGGATCTTACGCGGGTCGCGATAGTCTCCTTCACCAATCCCGTAAGGATCTGAGTATCGGCCGATTCAAGGCGAACGACGCGGCATCATCCGAAGGTAACGCCTCGATCTAGGGTTTACGGCCGAAATCGATCTCGCCACGAGATTCGTCCTTAATCTTCTCTCGTCTGCGCGAGGCTTCTCCTTCCTCGTGCTTCATCCGCGCTTCTCGTGAAGGATCGAACACGACGCGGCATCATCGAAGGTAACCGCCTCGATCTAGGATTTACGGCGCAAATCTGATCTCGCCACGGATTCGTCTGAATCTTCTCTCGTCTGCTTGCGAGGAGCTTCTCCTTCGCGCAACCCGCCGCCGATCCTACAAGTGTTTCGTTCGGTGGAGATCGTTCCCTGCACCACAACCCGGATTTCGATCGCATATCCCAGGTAACCAGATTCGCATCCCGTCCTTGTTTTCCTTCTGCGGATCGATGGTCGCCATCTGACTGGATCCATTTCCCCTTCGCACCTCTTCGATTCCAGGGCCTACATCCCCGCGCTTGGATCGAACTACGGTCTTCTCGTCGACGGTTGAGGCAGATCGCTCGCCCGATCCTTCTCAAGGTAAGCCTCGAATCTGGTCATAATTCTCCATCAAGGTCTGCCTTCATCTCTCTCCCTCTCTCCCTCCCTCTCTCCTGGTTTCTAGGATTTATTCAGTTCTTAACTCTCGACGTCTTGGATCTTACCGCGGTCGCGATAGTCTCCTTCGCCAATCCCGTAAGGATCAAGTATCGGCCGATTCAAGGCGAACACGAGCGGCATCATCCGAAGGTAACCGCCTCGATCTAGGGTTTACGGCGCCGTCTGATCTCGCCACGGATTCGTCCTTAATCTTCTCTGCTCGGCGGAGCTTCTCCTTCCTCGTGCTTCATCCGCGCTTCTTGAAGGATCGAACACGACGCGGCATCATCCGAACCGCCTCGATCTAGGGTTTACGGCGCAATCTGATCTCGCCACGGATTAGTCACGAATCTTCTCGTCTGCTGAGGAGCTTCTCCTTCGCGCAACCCGCACGCCGATCCTACAAGTGTTTCGTTCGGTGGAGATCGTTATTGCACCCCAACCCGGTTTCGATCGCATATCCCAGTTAACCAGATTCGCATCCCGTCCTCGTTTTCCTTCTGCGGATCGATGGTCGCCATCTGACTGGATCCATTTCCTTCGCACCTCTTCGATTCCAGGGCCTACATCCCCGCGCTTGGATCGAACTACGGTCTTCTCGTCGACGGTTGAGGCAGATCGCTCGCCCGATCCTTCTCAAGGTAAGCCTCGAATCTGGTCATAATTCTCCATCAAGGTCTGCCTTCATCTCTCTCCCTCTCTCCTCTCTCTCACGGTTTCTAGGATTTATTCGGTTCTTAACTCTCGGCGTCTTGGATCTTACGCGGTCGCGTAGTCTCCTTCGCCTATCCCGTAAGGATCTGAAGTATCGGCCGATTCAGGCGAACACGACCGCGGCATCATCGAAGGTAACCGCCTCGATCTAGGGTTTACGGCGCAAATCTGATCTCGCCAGGATTCGTCCTTAATCTTCTCTCGTCTGCGGGAGCTTCTCCTTCCTCGTGCTTCATCGCCGCTTCGCTGAAGGATCGAACACGCGGCATCATCGAAGGTAACCGCCTCGATCTAGGGTTTACGGCGCCGTCTGATCTCGCCACGGGATTCGTCTGAATCTTCTCTCGTCTGCTGCGAGGAGCTTCTCCTTCGCGCAACCCGCCGCCGATCCTACAAGTGTTTACGTTCGGTGGAGATCGTTCGCTGCACCCCAACCCGGATTTCGATCGCATATCCCAGGTAACCAGATTCGCATCCCGTCCTCGTTTTCCTTCTGCGGATCGATGGTCGCCATCTGACTGGATCCATTTCCCCTTCGCACCTCTTCGATTCCAGGGCCTACATCCCCGCGCTTGGATCGAACTACGGTCTTCTCGTCGACGGTTGAGGCAGATCGCTCGCCCGATCCTTCTCAAGGTAAGCCTCGAATCTGGTCATAATTCTCCATCAAGGTCTGCCTTCATCTCTCTCCCTCTCTCCCTCCCTCTCTCCTGGTTTCTAGGATTTATTCAGTTCTTAACTCTCGACGTCTTGGATCTTACACGCAGGTCGCAGTAGTCTCCTTCGCCAATCCCCCGTAAGGATCTGAAGTATCGGCCGATTCAAAGGCGAACACGACGCGGCATCATCCGAAGGTAACCGCCTCGATCTAGGGTTTCGGCGCAAATCTGATCTCGCCAGGATTCGTCCTTAATCTTCTCTCTGCAGCTTGCGAGGCTTCTCCTTCCTCGTGCTTCATCCGCGCTTCTCGCTGAAGGATCGAACACGTCGCTGCATCATCGAAGGTAACCGCCTCGATCTAGGGTTTACGGCCGCAAATCTGATCTCGCCACGGATTCGTCACGAATCTTCTCAAATGCTGTGAGGAGCTTCTCCTTCGCGCAACCCCGCACGCCGATCCTACAAGTGTTTCATTCGGTGGAGATCGTTCGCTGCACCCCAACCCGGATTTCGATCGCATATCCCAGGTAACCAGATTCGCATCCCGTCCTCGTTTTCCTTCTGCGGATCGATGGTCGCCATCTGACTGGATCCATTTCCCCTTCGCACCTCTTCGATTCCAGGGCCTACATCCCCGCGCTTGGATCGAACTACGGTCTTCTCGTCGACGGTTGAGGCAGATCGCTCGCCCGATCCTTCTCAAGGTAAGCCTCGAATCTGGTCATAATTCTCCATCAAGGTCTGCCTTCATCTCTCTCCCTCTCTCCCTCCCTCTCTCCTGGTTTCTAGGATTTATTCAGTTCTTAACTCTCGACGTCTTGGATCTTACACGCAGGTCGCAGTAGTCTCCTTCGCCAATCCCCCGTAAGGATCTGAAGTATCGGCCGATTCAAGACGAACACGCCGCGGCATCATCCGAAGGTAACCGCCTCGATCTAGGGTTTACGGCGCAAATCTGATCTCGCCACGGATTCGTCCTTAATCTTCTCTCGCTGGCGAGGAGCTTCTCCTTCCTCGTGCTTCATCCGCCGCTTCTCGTGAAGGATCGAACACGACCGGCATCATCAAGGTAACCTCGATCTAGGGTTTACGCAAATCTGATCTCGCCACGGGATTTGTCACGAATCTTCTCTCGTCAAATGCGAGGAGCTTCTCCTTCGCGCAACCCGGCGCCGATCCTACAAGTGTTTCGTTCGGTGGAGATCGTTACTGCACCCCAACCCGGATTCGATCGCATATCGGTAACGATTCGCATCCGTCCTCGTTTTCCTTCTGCGGATCGATGGTCGCCATCTGACTGGATCCATTTCCCCTTCGCACCTCTTCGATTCCAGGGCCTACATCCCCGCGCTTGGATCGAACTACGGTCTTCTCGTCGACGGTTGAGGCAGATCGCTCGCCCGATCCTTCTCAAGGTAAGCCTCGAATCTGGTCATAATTCTCCATCAAGGTCTGCCTTCATCTCTCTCCCTCTCTCCCTCCCTCTCTCCTGGTTTCTAGGATTTATTCAGTTCTTAACTCTCGCCGTCTTGGATCTTACCAGCAGGTCGCAGTAGTCTCCTTCGCCAATCCCCCGTAAGGATCTGAAGTATCGGCCGATTCAAGACGAACACGACCGCGGCATCATCCGAAGGTAACCGCCTCGATCTAGGGTTTCTGGCCGCAAATCTGATCTCGCCACGGGATTCGTCCTTAATCTTCTCTCGTCTGCGCGCAGGGAGCTTCTCCTTCCTCGTGCTTCATCCGCCGCTTCTCGCTGAAGGATCGAACACGACCGCGGCATCATCCGAAGGTAACCGCCTCGATCTAGGGTTTCTGGCCGCAAATCTGATCTCGCCACGGGATTCGTCCTGAATCTTCTCTCGTCTGCGCGCAGGGAGCTTCTCCTTCCCGCGCAACCCCGCACGCCGATCCTACAAGTGTTTCGTTCGGTGGAGATCGTTCGCTGCACCCCAACCCGGATTTCGATCGCATATCCCAGGTAACCAGATTCGCATCCCGTCCTCGTTTTCCTTCTGCGGATCGATGGTCGCCATCTGACTGGATCCATTTCCCCTTCGCACCTCTTCGATTCTAGGGCCTACATCCCCGCGCTTGGATCGAACTACGGTCTTCTCATCGACGGTTGAGGCAGATCGCTCGCCCGATCCTTCTCAAGGTAAGCCTCGAATCTGGTCATAATTCTCCATCAAGGTCTGCCTTCATCTCTCTCCCTCTCTCCCTCCCTCTCTCCTGGTTTCTAGGATTTATTCAGTTCTTAACTCTCGACGTCTTGGATCTTACACGCAGGTCGCAGTAGTCTCCTTCGCCAATCCCCCGTAAGGATCTGAAGTATCGGCCGATTCAAGACGAACACGACCGCGGCATCATCCGAAGGTAACCGCCTCGATCTAGGGTTTCGGCGCAAATCTGATCTCGCCAGGATTAGTCCTTAATCTTCTCTCTGCGAGGAGCTTCTCCTTCCTCGTGCTTCATCGCCGCTTCTCATTGAAGGATCGAACACGCAGCGGCATCATCCGAAGGTAACCTCGATCTAGGGTTTACGGCCGCAATCTGATCTCGCCACGGATTCGTCCTGAATCTTCTCTCTGCTGCTTGAGGAGCTTCTCCTTCGCGCAACCCGCGCCGATCCTACAAGTGTTTCGTTCGGTGGAGATCGTTCGCTGCACCCCAACCCGGATTTCGATCGCATATCCCAGGTAACCAGATTCGCATCCCGTCCTCGTTTTCCTTCTGCGGATCGATGGTCGCCATCTGACTGGATCCATTTCCCCTTCGCACCTCTTCGATTCCAGGGCCTACATCCCCGCTTGGATCGAACTACGGTCTTCTCGTCGACGGTTGAGGCAGATCGCTCGCCCGATCCTTCTCAAGGTAAGCCTCGAATCTGGTCATAATTCTCCATCAAGGTCTGCCTTCATCTCTCTCCCTCTCTCCCTCCCTCTCTCCTGGTTTCTAGGATTTATTCAGTTCTTAACTCTCGACGTCTTGGATCTTACACGTAGGTCGCAGTAGTCTCCTTCGCCAATCCCCCGTAAGGATCTGAAGTATCGGCCGATTCAAGACGAACACGACCGCGGCATCATCCGAAGGTAACCGCCTCGATCTAGGGTTTCTGGCCGCAAATCTGATCTCGCCACGGGATTCGTCCTTAATCTTCTCTCGTCTGCGCGCAGGGAGCTTCTCCTTCCTCGTGCTTCATCCGCCGCTTCTCGCTGAAGGATCGAACACGACCGCGGCATCATCCGAAGGTAACCGCCTCGATCTAGGGTTTCTGGCCGACTGATCTCGCCACGGGATTCGTCCTGAATCTTCTCGTCTGCTTGGAGCTTCTCCTTCCCGCGCAACCCCGCGCGCCCATCCTACAAGTGTTTCGTTCGGTGGAGATCGTTCGCTGCACCCCAACCCGGATTTCGATCGCATATCCCAGGTAACCAGATTCGCATCCCGTCCTCGTTTTCCTTCTGCGGATCGATGGTCGCCATCTGACTGGATCCATTTCCCCTTCGCACCTCTTCGATTCCAGGGCCTACATCCCCGCGCTTGGATCGAACTACGGTCTTCTCGTCGACGGTTGAGGCAGATCGCTCGCCCGATCCTTCTCAAGGTAAGCCTCGAATCTGGTCATAATTCTCCATCAAGGTGCCTTCATCTCTCCTCTCTCTCCTCCCTCTCTGGTTTCTAGGATTTATTCGGTTCTTAACTCTCGGCGTCTTGGATCTTACGCGGTCGATAGTCTCCTTCGCCAATCCCGTAAGGATCGAAGTATCGGCCGATTCAAGGCGAACACGACCGCGGCATCATCCGAAGGTAACCGCCTCGATCTAGGGTTTACGGCGCAAATCTGATCTCGCCACGGATTCGTCCTTAATCTTCTCTAATGCTGCGAGGGCTTCTCCTTCCTCGTGCTTCATCCGCCGCTTCTCGCTGAAGGATCGAACACGACCGCGGCATCATCCGAAGGTAACCGCCTCGATCTAGGGTTTCTGGCCGCAAATCTGATCTCGCCACGGTATTCTTCCTGAATCTTCTCTCGTCTGCGCAGGGAGCTTCTCCTTCCCGTGCAACCCCGCACGCCGATCCTACAAGTGTTTCGTTCGGTGGAGATCTTTCGCTGCACCCCAACCCGGATTTCGATCGCATATCCCAGGTAACCAGATTCACATCCCGTCCTCGTTTTCCTTCTGCGGATCGATGGTCGCCATCTGACTGGATCCATTTCCCCTTCGCACCTCTTCGATTCCAGGGCCTACATCCCCGCGCTTGGATCGAACTACGGTCTTCTCGTCGACGGTTGAGGCAGATCGCTCGCCCGATCCTTCTCAAGGTAAGCCTCGAATCTGGTCATAATTCTCCATCAAGGTCTGCCTTCATCTCTCTCCCTCTCTCCTGGTTTCTAGGATTTATTCAGTTCTTAACTCTCGACGTCTTGGATCTTACACGCAGGTCGCAGTAGTCTCCTTCGCCAATCCCCCGTAAGGATCTGAAGTATCGGCCGATTCAAGACGAACACGACCGCGGCATCATCCGAAGGTAACCGCCTCGATCTAGGGTTTCTGGCCGCAAATCTGATCTCGCCACGGGATTCGTCCTTAATCTTCTCTCGTCTGAGCGCAGGGAGCTTCTCCTTCCTCGTGCTTCATCCCGCTTCGTGAAGGATCGAACACGACCGGCATCATCCGAAGGTAACCGCCTCGATCTAGGGTTTACGGCGCCAAATGATCTCGCCACGGGATTCGTCGAATCTTCTCTCGTCTGCTTGCAGGAGCTTCTCCTTCAGCGCAACCCGCGCCGATCCTACAAGTGTTTCGTTCGGTGGAGATCGTTCGCTGCACCCCAACCCGGATTTCGATCGCATATCCCAGGTAACCAGATTCGCATCCCGTCCTCGTTTTCCTTCTGCGGATCGATGGTCGCCATCTGACTGGATCCATTTCCCCTTCGCACCTCTTCGATTCCAGGGCCTACATCCCCGCGCTTGGATCGAACTACGGTCTTCTCGTCGACGGTTGAGGCAGATCGCTCGCCCGATCCTTCTCAAGGTAAGCCTCGAATCTGGTCATAATTCTCCATCAAGGTCTGCCTTCATCTCTCTCCCTCTCTCCCTCCCTCTCTCCTGGTTTCTAGGATTTATTCAGTTCTTAACTCTCGACGTCTTGGATCTTACACGCAGGTCGCAGTAGTCTCCTTCGCCAATCCCCCGTAAGGATCTGAAGTATCGGCCGATTCAAGACGAACACGACCGCGGCATCATCCGAAGGTAACCGCCTCGATCTAGGGTTTCTGGCCGCAAATCTGATCTCGCCACGGGATTCGTCCTTAATCTTCTCTCGTCTGCGCGCAGGGAGCTTCTCCTTCCTCGTGCTTCATCCGCCGCTTCTCGCTGAAGGATCGAACACGACCGCGGCATCATCCGAAGGTAACCGCCTCGATCTAGGGTTTCTGGCCGCAAATCTGATCTCGCCACGGGATTCGTCCCGAATCTTCTCTGCGTGCAGGGAGCTTCTCCTTCCCGCGCAACCCCGCACGCCGATCCTACAAGTGTTTCGTTCGGTGGAGATCGTTCGCTGCACCCCAACCCGGATTTCGATCGCATATCCCAGGTAACCAGATTCGCATCCCGTCCTCGTTTTCCTTCTGCGGATCGATGGTCGCCATCTGACTGGATCCATTTCCCCTTCGCACCTCTTCGATTCCAGGGCCTACATCCCCGCGCTTGGATCGAACTACGGTCTTCTCGTCGACGGTTGAGGCAGATCGCTCGCCCGATCCTTCTCAAGGTAAGCCTCGAATCTGGTCATAATTCTCCATCAAGGTCTGCCTTCATCTCTCTCCCTCTCTCCCTCCCTCTCTCCTGGTTTCTAGGATTTATTCAGTTCTTAACTCTCGACGTCTTGGATCTTACATGGTCGCGGATGGTCTCCTTCCAATCCCGTAAGGATCTGAAGTATCGGCGATTCAAGGCGAACACGTGCGGCATCATCCGAAGGTAACCGCCTCGATCTAGGGTTTACGGCGCAAATCTGATCTCGCCACGGGATTCGCCTTAATCTTCTCACAAATGCGCGGGAGCTTCTCCTTCCTCGTGCTTCATCCGCCGCTTCTGTTGAAGGATCGAACACGACCGCGGCATCATCCGAAGGTAACGCCTCGATCTAGGGTTTACGGCAAAATGATCTCGCCACGGGATTCGTCACGAATCTTCTCAAATGTCTGGCGAGGAGCTTCTCCTTCCCGCGCAACCCCGCACGCCGATCCTACAAGTGTTTCGTTCGGTGGAGATCGTTCGCTGCACCCCAACCCGGATTTCGATCGCATATCCCAGGTAACCAGATTCGCATCCCGTCCTCGTTTTCCTTCTGCGGATCGATGGTCGCCATCTGACTGGATCCATTTCCCCTTCGCACCTCTTCGATTCCAGGGCCTACATCCCCGCGCTTGGATCGAACTACGGTCTTCTCGTCGACGGTTGAGGCAGATCGCTCGCCCGATCCTTCTCAAGGTAAGCCTCGAATCTGGTCATAATTCTCCATCAAGGTCTGCCTTCATCTCTCTCCCTCTCTCCCTCCCTCTCTCCTGGTTTCTAGGATTTATTCAGTTCTTAACTCTCGACGTCTTGGATCTTACACGCAGGTCGCAGTAGTCTCCTTCGCCAATCCCCCGTAAGGATCTGAAGTATCGGCCGATTCAAGACGAACACGACCGCGGCATCATCCGAAGGTAACCGCCTCGATCTAGGGTTTCTGGCCGCAAATCTGATCTCGCCACGGGATTCGTCCTTAATCTTCTCTCGTCTGCGCGCAGGGAGCTTCTCCTTCCTCGTGCTTCATCCGCCGCTTCTCGCTGAAGGATCGAACACGTAGCGGCATCATCAGAAGGTAACCGCCTCGATCTAGGGTTTCGGCGCAAATCTGATCTCGCCACGGGATTCGTCACGAATCTTCTCTCAAATAGGCGAGCTTCTCCTTCCAGCGCAACCCGCGCCGATCCTACAAGTGTTTCGTTCGGTGGAGATGGTCGCTGCACCCCAACCCGGTTTCGATCGCATATCCTGGGTAACGATTCGCATCCCGTCCTCGTTTTCCTTCTGCGGATCGATGGTCGCCATCTGACTGGATCCATTTCCCCTTCGCACCTCTTCGATTCCAGGGCCTACATCCCCGCGCTTGGATCGAACTACGGTCTTCTCGTCGACGGTTGAGGCAGATCGCTCGCCCGATCCTTCTCAAGGTAAGCCTCGAATCTGGTCATAATTCTCCATCAAGGTCTGCCTTCATCTCTCTCCCTCTCTCCCTCCCTCTCTCCTGGTTTCTAGGATTTATTCAGTTCTTAACTCTCGACGTCTTGGATCTTACACGCAGGTCGCAGTAGTCTCCTTCGCCAATCCCCCGTAAGGATCTGAAGTATCGGCCGATTCAAGACGAACACGACTGCGGCATCATCCAAAGGTAACCGCCTCGATCTAGGGTTTACGGCCAAATCTGATCTCGCCACGATTCGTCCTTAATCTTCTCTCTGGCGCTGCGAGAACTTCTCCTTCCTCGTGCTTCATCCGCCGCTTCTGAAGGATCGAACACGACCGCGCATCATCGAAGGTAACCTCGATCTAGGGTTTACGGCGCAAATATGATCTCGCCACGGATTCGTCACGAATCTTCTCTCGTCTGCAAGAGGAGCTTCTCCTTCCGCGCAACCCGCGCCCGATCCTACAAGTGTTTCGTTCGGTGGAGATCGCTGCACCCCAACCCGGATTTCGATCGCATATCCCAGGTAACCAGATTCGCATCCCGTCCTCGTTTTCCTTCTGCGGATCGATGGTCGCCATCTGACTGGATCCATTTCCCCTTCGCACCTCTTCGATTCCAGGGCCTACATCCCCGCGCTTGGATCGAACTACGGTCTTCTCGTCGACGGTTGAGGCAGATCGCTCGCCCGATCCTTCTCAAGGTAAGCCTCGAATCTGGTCATAATTCTCCATCAAGGTCTGCCTTCATCTCTCTCCCTCTCTCCCTCCCTCTCTCCTGGTTTCTAGGATTTATTCAGTTCTTAACTCTCGACGTCTTGGATCTTACACGCAGGTCGCAGTAGTCTCCTTCGCCAATCCCCCGTAAGGATCTGAAGTATCGGCCGATTCAAGACGAACACGACCGCGGCATCATCCGAAGGTAACCGCCTCGATCTAGGGTTTCTGGCCGCAAATCTGATCTCGCCACGGGATTCGTCCTTAATCTTCTCTCGTCTGCGCGCAGGGAGCTTCTCCTTCCTCGTGCTTCATCCGCCGCTTCTCGCTGAAGGATCGAACACGACCGCGGCATCATCCGAAGGTAACCGCCTCGATCTAGGGTTTCTGGCCGCAAATCTGATCTCGCCACGGGATTCGTCCTGAATCTTCTCTCGTCTGCGCGCAGGGAGCTTCTCCTTCCCGCGCAACCCCGCACGCCGATCCTACAAGTGTTTCGTTCGGTGGAGATCGTTCGCTGCACCCCAACCCGGATTTCGATCGCATATCCCAGGTAACCAGATTCGCATCCCGTCCTCGTTTTCCTTCTGCGGATCGATGGTCGCCATCTGACTGGATCCATTTCCCCTTCGCACCTCTTCGATTCCAGGGCCTACATCCCCGCGCTTGGATCGAACTACGGTCTTCTCGTCGACGGTTGAGGCAGATCGCTCGCCCGATCCTTCTCAAGGTAAGCCTCGAATCTGGTCATAATTCTCCATCAAGGTCTGCCTTCATCTCTCTCCCTCCCTCTCTCCTGGTTTCTAGGATTTATTCAGTTCTTAACTCTCGACGTCTTGGATCTTACACGCAGGTCGCAGTAGTCTCCTTCGCCAATCCCCCATAAGGATCTGAAGTATCGGCCGATTCAAGACGAACACGACCGCGGCATCATCCGAAGGTAACCGCCTCGATCTAGGGTTTCTGGCCGGAAATCTGATCTCGCCACGGGATTCGTCCTTAATCTTCTCTCAAATGCAGCGAGGGCTTCTCCTTCCTCGTGCTTCATCCGCCGCTTCTCGCTGAAGGATCGAACACGACCGCGGCATCATCCGAAGGTAACCGCCTCGATCTAGGGTTTCTGGCCGCAAATCTGATCTCGCCACGGGATTCGTCCTGAATCTTCTCTCGTCTGCGCGCAGGGAGCTTCTCCTTCCCGCGCAACCCCGCACGCCGATCCTACAAGTGTTTCGTTCGGTGGAGATCGTTCGCTGCACCCCAACCCGGATTTCGATCGCATATCCCAGGTAACCAGATTCGCATCCCGTCCTCGTTTTCCTTCTGCGGATCGATGGTCGCCATCTGACTGGATCCATTTCCCCTTCGCACCTCTTCGATTCCAGGGCCTACATCCCCGCGCTTGGATCGAACTACGGTCTTCTCGTCGACGGTTGAGGCAGATCGCTCGCCCGATCCTTCTCAAGGTAAGCCTCGAATCTGGTCATAATTCTCCATCAAGGTCTGCCTTCATCTCTCTCCCTCTCTCCCTCCCTCTCTCCTGGTTTCTAGGATTTATTCAGTTCTTAACTCTCGACGTCTTGGATCTTACACGCAGGTCGCAGTAGTCTCCTTCGCCAATCCCCCGTAAGGATCTGAAGTATCGCCCGATTCAAGACGAACACGACCGCGGCATCATCCGAAGGTAACCGCCTCGATCTAGGGTTTCTGGCCGCAAATCTGATCTCGCCACGGGATTCGTCCTTAATCTTCTCTCGTCTGCGCGCAGGGAGCTTCTCCTTCCTCGTGCTTCATCCGCCGCTTCTCGCTGAAGGATCGAACACGACCGCGGCATCATCCGAAGGTAACCGCCTCGATCTAGGGTTTCCTGGCCGCAAATCTGATCTCGCCACGGGATTCGTCCTGAATCTTCTCTCGTCTGCGCGCAGGGAGCTTCTCCTTCCCGCGCAACCCCGCACGCCGATCCTACAAGTGTTTCGTTCGGTGGAGATCGTTCGCTGCACCCCAACCCGGATTTCGATCGCATATCCCAGGTAACCAGATTCGCATCCCGTCCTCGTTTTCCTTCTGCGGATCGATGGTCGCCATCTGACTGGATCCATTTCCCCTTCGCACCTCTTCGATTCCAGGGCCTACATCCCCGCGCTTGGATCGAACTACGGTCTTCTCGTCGACGGTTGAGGCAGATCGCTCGCCCGATCCTTCTCAAGGTAAGCCTCGAATCTGGTCATAATTCTCCATCAAGGTCTGCCTTCATCTCTCTCCCTCTCTCCCTCCCTCTCTCCTGGTTTCTAGGATTTATTCAGTTCTTAACTCTCGACGTCTTGGATCTTACACGCAGGTCGCAGTAGTCTCCTTCGCCAATCCCCCGTAAGGATCTGAAGTATCGGCCGATTCAAGACGAACACGACCGCGGCATCATCCGAAGGTAACCGCCTCGATCTAGGGTTTCTGGCCGACTGATCTCGCCACGGGATTCGTCCTTAATCTTCTCTCGTCTGCGCGCAGGGAGCTTCTCCTTCCTCGTGCTTCATCCGCCGCTTCTCGCTGAAGGATCGAACACGACCGCGGCATCATCCGAAGGTAACCGCCTCGATCTAGGGTTTCTGGCCGCAAATCTGATCTCGCCACGGGATTCGTCCGAATCTTCTCGTCTGCTGTAGGAGCTTCTCCTTCCCGCGCAACCCCGCACGCCGATCCTACAAGTGTTTCGTTCGGTGGAGATCGTTCGCTGCACCCCAACCCGGATTTCGATCGCATATCCCAGGTAACCAGATTCGCATCCCGTCCTCGTTTTCCTTCTGCGGATCGATGGTCGCCATCTGACTGGATCCATTTCCCCTTCGCACCTCTTCGATTCCAGGGCCTACATCCCCGCGCTTGGATCGAACTACGGTCTTCTCGTCGACGGTTGAGGCAGATCACTTCCGATCCTTCTCAAGGTAAGCCTCGAATCTGGTCATAATTCTCCATCAAGGTCGCCTTCATCTCTCTCTCTCCTCTCTCTCCTCCCTCTCTCTGGTTTCTAGGATTTATTCAGTTCTTAACTCTCGGCGTCTTGGATCTTACACGCAGTCGCGTAGTCTCCTTCCAATCCCGTAAGGATCTCAAGTATCGGCCGATTCAAGGCGAACACGACCGCGCATCATCCGAAGGTAACCGCCTCGATCTAGGGTTTACGACAAATCTGATCTCGCCGGGATTCGTCCTTAATCTTCTCTCGTCTGCGAGGAGCTTCTCCTTCCTCGTGCTTCATCCGCCGCTTCTGTGAAGGATCGAACACCCGGCATCATCCGAAGGTAACCGCCTCGATCTAGGGTTTCGGCGCAAATCTGATCTCACCACGGATTCGTCCTAAATCTTCTCTAAATGCTGCGAGGAGCTTCTCCTTCCGCGCAACCCCGCACGCCGATCCTACAAGTGTTTCGTTCGGTGGAGATCGTCATGCACCCCAACGGACCCGGATTTGATCGCATATCGGTAACGATTCGCATCCCGTCCTCATTTTCCTTCTGCGGATCGATGGTCGCCATCTGACTGGATCCATTTCCCCTTCGCACCTCTTCGATTCCAGGGCCTACATCCCCCGCTTGGATCGAACTACGGTCTTCTCATCGACGGTTGAGGCAGATCGCTCGCCCGATCCTTCTCAAGGTAAGCCTCGAATCTGGTCATAATTCTCCATCAAGGTCTGCCTTCATCTTTCTCCCTCTCTCCCTCCCTCTCTCCTGGTTTCTAGGATTTATTCAGTTCTTAACTCTCGACGTCTTGGATCTTACACGCAGGTTGCAGTAGTCTCCTTCGCCAATCCCCCATAAGGATCTGAAGTATCGGCCGATTCAAGACGAACACGACCGCGGCATCATCCGAAAGTAACCGCCTCGATCTAGGGTTTCTGGCCGCAAATCTGATCTCGCCACGGGATTCGTCCTTAATCTTCTCTGCCTGCTGCAGGGAGCTTCTCCTTCCTCGTGCTTCATCCGCCGCTTCGCTGAAGGATCGAACACGACCTCGGCATCATCAAGGTAACCGCCTCGATCTAGGGTTTACGCAAAATATGATCTCGCCAGGATTCACGAATCTTCTCTCGCTGCCAGAGGATCTTCTCCTTCGCGCAACCCGCGCCGATCCTACAAGTGTTTCGTTCGGTGGAGATCGTTCGCTGCACCCCAACCCGGATTTCGATCGCATATCCCAGGTAACCAGATTCGCATCCCGTCCTCGTTTTCCTTCTGCGGATCGATGGTCGCCATCTGACTGGATCCATTTCCCCTTCGCACCTCTTCGATTCCAGGGCCTACATCCCCGCGCTTGGATCGAACTACGGTCTTCTCGTCGACGGTTGAGGCAGATCGCTCGCCCGATCCTTCTCAAGGTAAGCCTCGAATCTGGTCATAATTCTCCATCAAGGTCTGCCTTCATCTCTCTCCCTCTCTCCCTCCCTCTCTCCTGGTTTCTAGGATTTATTCAGTTCTTAACTCTCGACGTCTTGGATCTTACACGCAGGTCGCAGTAGTCTCCTTCGCCAATCCCCCGTAAGGATCTGAAGTATCGGCCGATTCAAGACGAACACGACCGCGGCATCATCCGAAGGTAACCGCCTCGATCTAGGGTTTCTGGCCGCAAATCTGATCTCGCCACGGGATTCGTCCTTAATCTTCTCTCGTATGCGCGCAGGGAGCTTCTCCTTCCTCGTGCTTCATCCGCCGCTTCTCACTGAAGGATCGAACACGACCGCGACATCATTCGAAGGTAAGCGCCTCGATCTAGGGTTTCTGGCCGCAAATCTGATCTCGCCACGGGATTCGTCCTGAATCTTCTCTCGTCTGCGCGCAGGGAGCTTCTCCTTCCCGCGCAACCCCGCACGCCGATCCTACAAGTGTTTCGTTCGGTGGAGATCGTTCGCTGCACCCCAACCCGGATTTTGATCGCATATCCCAGGTAACCAGATTCGCATCCCGTCCTCGTTTTCCTTCTGCGGATCGATTGTCGCCATCTGAATGGATCCATTTCCCCTTCGCACCTCTTCGATTCCAAGGCCTACATCCCCGCGCTTAGATCGAACTACGGTCTTCTCGTCGACGGTTGAGGCAGATCGCTCGCCCGATCCTTCTCAAGCGCAACCGGAAGTTCCGGTCAAAACAGACCGGAAGTTCCGGTGAACTTCCGAGCAAGTTCCGACAAAGTTCCGGCAAATAGAACGCTTCAAAACAGAAGGTTACTGAGCCTTCACCGGAACTTGGGGCGGAACAAGGGGCGGAACTTATGAGTCGCAAAGCGAGTCTAACCGGAAGTTCCGGCCTTCAGGCGGAAGTTCCGCTCAAGAACTTTTGCCAGGACAAGTTCCGATGCAAGTTCCGGCCAAGTTCCGGCAAATAGCACACTTCAAAACAGAAGGTTACTAAACCGCCACCGGAACTTGGGCGGAACTAGCGTCGGAACAAACTGTAGAACAGCCCGCAGAAATAAGTTTGAGCGGAACTTCCGGTGGGAAGCCGGAACTTCCGGTCAGGGAAATTCCAGAAACCAGAAAACCAGAAACGCAATAACTTTTGCATCCGAACTCCAAACGGGATGAAACCAATTTTGTTGGAAAGATAACGACGAATAGAATCCAACTGCGACCCAACCACTAGCGGGACGGCGTGAGAATCCCGAAAACTCATCCTGATAGGGATCGAACTTCGGTTGCTGGGATACGCCAACTGCGACCCAACCACTAGGCCACTGACATGTATGCATGTGTGCAAGAGTATAGGGCTCTTATGTCCGAATTGCTAAAAGTTGAGAAAATGATATTTTTTTGTGTTGATGATGACACATGGCGCTTGCAATTTGTCCTATATTTAAAGCAAGAGAGTCACGACACCGATTGGTTTGTAATGGTGTTTCAGAGCGAAACCTAAAATAAGTAATTATAGAAAACATAAAAGAATGGCGGGAATAATGAAAACTACAATAGGGGTAAAAGAAAACGGTCTCGGGGATTTAGGATTCACGGCCAAATAATGGTCTCTACTTTCTATCGAAATAGATGTATACATAACAAAAATAAGTGTATTATCATAATCCTTCTTGAGAGAGAGAGAGTTACTTATGTGATCTCCAAGTTCAAAATCTAAACATTTCAAAGAATATCATTGATCAAAGATTTCAATGCTTGGTTCTAGGACCGTACAAAGTGTCACAATTTGGCTATCCACATAAGTGCCTAATAGTATTATTTGTGACATAATATGGTCTAAAAGAAAAAAATATGCTTACATTAAAGAGTGAAGGTAAATATTCGCGGTTGCCCTCGATCCGGTGAGCCGGTGGTTTCGTCATTCGTGGGGAGAGGAGAAGAACAGTTTCGTGAGGAGAAGAAGGCCGGTGGTTTCATCAAGGAGAAGGAGGCTGCGGCTCTAGGTGGTGGATTCGGTGACCGATTTGAACCAGGTAGACAATTATTAGGGGCAGTTTGCTAAAATGCCTCTAAAAATATTATTATTAGGGACAGTTTGTTCTAAGTACCCCTAAAAATCAATATTTTTAGCCGCGGTTTGCTAAAGTGCCTCAAATAATTCCTTTTTAGAGGCAGATTGCTTAAGTGCCCCTAAAATTCATCATTTTCTAGGGCAGTTTCGAAGAAAGTGCCACTAAAAAAGATGTTTTTATAGGCACTTCAAGAAAATGCACCAAATAATCTATTTTTTAGAGGCACTTAAAATAAGATGCCCCTAAAACACATTTTCTGAGGCACTTCACCGATGTGCTTCAAACAGAATGCCCCTAAAAATATACTCTCCCACAGTGATTTGAGATATGCTCGGCCCACGTTACGGGGCTCGAGTGATGCAGAGCGTGGCGTAAGGGTCATTCCTTCAACCTCACCACGGTCCAGCGGCAGGCTCGGGCTGAAGAGCTCCTTTAGCTTCCCTTCTTGTACGACAGACTGCGCACGATCAAGCACAAAAAATATTAAAGAATTATCCATGGTATTTTAGATGCATACATTATCGATCATGTTTCTAACATTGCCGTGCATGAAGTAATCAGGAGAGTACACTAAATTCAGAAGATCCATCATTATTACCATATAATGCTGTTCATGAGGATCCAATTCCTTCTGGAATGTGCACAAGTCCCAGATGTACTCATATCATCAGAATCTCTATCTCAGTGGCCAAAAAAGTACCTCTAGTTCGGACATATAAGAGACTTAATTGTGGGGGTATGATTTCATCATCTGCAAGATCTTAAAAAGACATGTCAAGGGAAGGGACTCTGATATCCTCGACAAAAGCTGCAAAATCTGTTTCCATGCCAGCCACTTGCGTACGATCTTCTGATGATCGCTCATTTGTGCAAAATATAGAATTATACAGCAATTTCATCACTGAATGTAGAATCTATGTTGCCAAGCTCTAATATCATATAGACAGTGCTGTTGAAGAATTGTATATATGTGTATGCTCATGCAATTGCATGTAGCCATTTCTGGTTTGTTCCCAAATTGTAGGAACGGAAGAGGATAAGAGCTTAAAATACCAGTGTGCTCGCTTCTTTGATCAATTCATCGAGTTGAGGTGTAGAACAGGGCATAAAACCTCTAGGACCAATACTGATATGCCCATTCCTAGACCCTATCTAAGATATATTGGAAAATTTTACCGTTCAAGGCTTACATCTGCAAATAAGCAAACATTAAGAGAATGCAAACAAAAACATACCAGGGCAAACTCTTCTACATCCCAACTGTAAACTATGACTGTTCTCCTTGGCCTCCATCCATCATTTTCTATCTTTGACAACCTATGCACAATCTATAACCAAAAGTAAGGTACTAAAATTATCCTCAATTTATTAGAGGAACGCTCAAAAGCAAGAATAGTTCTGCATTTATTACCTTGAGCATAGCTGATGTCCCGTTGTTGCGATCAACGACAAATTCCTACCATTCTCATCCATCAAAGGGACATATACCACTATCGTGCCTCCTGTTTTATCCTAACCCTCCTAATTCAGTGATTTCGCTTGTGAAAAATTGCAACTCCATGGCTGGCAGCCAATAAAGACATGTTATTAGTTCAAATTCTGAAAAAGACTAAACCCCAACGCTTTCCACCAAAATGTTAAGATATGCTGGAAATAAGTTTCCACCACACAATAAAGTAAAATATGAGCATGAAAACAATTAATGCTGACATGTTTGCAGGTGAAAATAGATTGCTAGGAAACCTCAAGAATAGAACTTCATCATCGGCTGAATTTTCCATCACTACGTCCAGCTCCTGTTATGAACCATCGGTGCTGACATGGCACACCATCTCAAACACGTCTGTGCATAGTGCATCACCTATGCATCCATGGGCTGCGGCATGAACTTGCCTGGTTTACAAAGATGAGCATCACAAGGAGACAAATAAAACTGAAAATAGCCAAGTGGTTTCACCTGTAGCAAAGCCAATGTTTTAAAGAAGCCTTTTGCTTTCACCAAAATCAAGAGCTTCGAATGCAGGTTGAAGCAAAACCAAGAGCTCCAACTTGCATAATTGATGGCCGAAAAAATGGTGAAACAAAACTCAATCCCAAATTCTAGAAAATAAGTTCATGTAATCAACATATTTTTTCACAGTTGAGATGGTTCAAAAAAATTCTTGAATTAGGATGAGAATAGTATTATATTTTGGGAGAGATGGTTGGTAAGCTTACGCATTTTCATATTAATCTACCCATTCCAAGTACTAATGAAAATGAAGTGTACCTGAATGTCATCACTGAACATGTCTTCAACAGACAAATACTTCTCAAATACAGACTTGACAAAAACAAAAGCATGGTTTCTCTTCCGCCCTCATATGAACCGACCGGGCTCATAAGTGGATCTACAAGCCTCGATTAGCAACCCTGTTTTCCTCGCAACAATATGCAATAATTTCCTGCATTAATGGTTGTGTAAGGAAACAACATAATACAAAAAAAACAATTTAATGCCCAACTAACAATCTCAAAATAACCTCAATGACTCCCCGAAGAACTTGGCAGATGAATACTTGCTCTGAAATGTAGAACGATAGAGAGGGATTGGCAGAATATGTTGAATTTATTATTGAGCCTCATGGACGAGTATATATAGACATACAACAGATCATCTTGGAGTACAAGTCAAGTTAGACTAGAGTCCTAACTATCCTACACTATCATAACAACCATGTCCGTACAGTACTCTAACATTCCCCCGTAGTCGTAGCGGTAACGCCGTGAACAACTGAAACGTCGCGGACAGTCGGACTAGAGGTAGACCGAAGTAGAATCCAGTAGGCTGGCATCCCCCCGCAGTCCGAGCGGGAACGTCGTGGATGGTGTCGCGTCGTGGTATCTTGGACTGTAGAGGAAGCTGATGATGCTCAAGCGAGGTGGTAGCCCTTGTGCCGATGTCGAGGGAGCCGAGAGCATGAGGCGGTGGCGAGGTCAAGGTAGCCATGCGAGGGGTCGCCATGGTCAATTTCTTGGTCGGGAATGCTGGTGTCGAGGTAGGCACACGTGAAGCCGCATGCACATAGTGCGCGAGGAGGATGACGGACGTGTCGAGGGTTCGCGGAGGCTTGCCGAGGGTCGATGCAGTCTGAGCCATCGAGGAAGAGGTGCAACCATAGTTTTGCCAGAACTAGGCGCACGTCGGGGGCGGACGCACACTTTGGTTTTTCCAGAACCGAGTATACAAAGAAGAACTCGTTAGTGATGCGGTCGAGGCAGTCGTAGAGAAGGGAGGCGAAGCCGAAGAAGACCATGTCGAAGCCGATGAAGATGAAGCATCAATCCGAGCTTTCCAGACTCGGGAGCGCATCGGGGTTGAAGGCACTCCCGGTGTTGCCAGTACTAGGCGTGCGAGGGCAGGGACCATCATGAACTTGTCGCCATGTCAGAGAGAATAGCAGAGGAGGCCTCCAGAGTGGGTGCGAGGCGCAGAGCGGCAAAGGGACATATGCCGATGTTGTCCGCGGTTGTCAGAGTAGAGGAGCAGGTGGTGTAGTCAGGGAAGGTTCATTTATTTGATAAAATTGTTTGTTGTGGCAGCTTGTTGTCATCCCGGGAGCCTCCAATTCAGTTGTGGATGCGTGCCCCGATCTCGTTGTAAAGGCGTTGGTTCCCGTCTCGAAGGGTACCGTATGGTGGAAAGGTGGATCAGGCCAGTTGTGGCGAGATCCATCGGAGAACAAAGTGAGGCCTATTGTGGCGTGGTGGTCTTAGTACCTCCCATCCCTCAACCATAGATGTACTTCCCCTAAAAAGGAAGGAACTACGGTAAAACATATCCCGTGTCTCCGCGTGCTCCACTCTCGGTTACTTCATTCCTCTCACTGCCTTTACTCGTTAGTAGTTAGATTGCCATAGGAAAATTCACCGTAGTTGCATATCTAGAGAATTTATACGGCGTTATCCCAGCTAGGCAACCTCCCACTTTCACCTTGCTATACATTCTAGGCGTCGCAAAGACAAGGAGAAAGAGGAACGCCAAGGATGCCACAACCGATATATGTGTCAGGGATAGGATTTTTTTGATAGTATAGAAAGGGAATGGACTCTCCAATAGTTGTAGGCGCGGCTACTTAGATGTTGGCACTAGTGTAATGGGTTATCCTAACAGACATGACCCAATTGGTTCCATAATGGGGATAGCCATGAAAAAATTGATTTGGCTGGTATTCACTCAAAATAAACCATCTTAGTTGGCTCCAAACATTTTGAAACATACTAATTACTCGTAACATTGACCCCTTGGAACGGGGCTTGTTAGTACCGCTAACAAAATGTTCCCTCATAAAGGAACCCATGAGCTCGTGACACACACTATCCCTCACGAGACAGGCGACAAGGGCGGTGACACCTCTCCTCCCGATCTCCACCGGCAAGGGCCTTGGTCCCCTCTCTCTCCACTTGCTTCTCTGGCGATAGGAGGGAGGGGGACCATGTTCCTTCGTTTTAGCTTGCTAATTAGGGTTAGGATCTCAGGCTCATAATTTGAATCTTCGGAATTAACTGAAATGTTGTCATCCTTCTCATATGCTTCCTCCATTGCTAAGTCCCTCTTTGTCTTCTTCACTTCAGGCTTTGTCCGGGGTGAACAATCTGAATTGGTTGCAACTATCTTACACGTTTGTTAGGACTGATAACTCGCGGCGGGAAGTAAACTATATCATCCCAAATGTCTCTAGTAATATTGTCATCATGGTCAAGATAAATTCTTAGAAAATGATGGCCACAATTGACTTCTTCTATCATGTTGTCACTTTGAATAGGGCCTTTGATCTCAAGTAAGCTCTTTGTATTAACAGTCCATCCAGGCAAGCAAAAATAAATCTTGATCCTACCTTCAGATTCATATCCAAGATTCTCAATCAGATTGTGCAATGAATCTGACTTCCAGCTAGCCTTCTCACACTGATCAAACCAAGCAGCACTCCCGCCAACATATGCTCCGTTCTCCCCTGTACCAACAAAAGAACCACCATGGTTCAACTGAACGCTGAATTTTTCGCAATCTGAACCTACAAATCAAATGAATGTATGATCTAAATTAGTACTTTCCTACTACATACACACATCACACTTCATATTTAGCTAATATCTTGGAACGAAAACCCTAGAAAAAACCTAGATAAACCCAAACTTTCAGTTGCCGAAATTGAAGTACAAACAAAATGTATACAAATTTTACTTCATCATTGTCAAACAGTATCGCCAAAGATTGAATGAATAGACTAATCGGCCTAGATTTGCGGATGAAAATAGAGAAAAATATTAGGACTTTAACCATATATAGGTAGGCGGAGGGTCGCCTTCCAGCCGACGAACAGGCCACATCGCTCTTTCGTCGAGGAGATGTACACGTCGATGTCTTTCTCTCGGAGACGAGATCGCCGGGCGGCAATCACGAGTGCGAACCAGAACACGCCGATGTAACCGCCTACTCCTCTGCTCAACGATCCAAAATATTAGGAGAGGACGGGTACTAAGTAACCCCACATTATACCAGTCATTTTGCAAAAAAGCCACGCGAGGATGTGTGGTCTCAAGCAGGTCCGGCAAAAGCAGTCATATGTATGCCACGACAACACAATACTAATCCTTATGGCCTTGATGACCATAGTTAGCCAGCCGAGCGTACATAGTGACCGTAACTTCAGATTTTCAGACTTTAGTGACCATGGTGAGTATAAGAGACAAGTTCAGTGAACGACGTGTATTTTACTCTTTCTTAGTGGTGACATTGAGGAAGAGTTATATATGGTACAACCCAAAAGTTTTTTTGATTCTAAAAATGCTAACAAGGTATGCAAACTTCAGCGGGCCTTTTATGGACTAAAGCAAACATCCCGGAGCTGGAATCAACATTTTGATAAGGTGATCAAAAACTTTAGATTTATACAAACTTATGAAGAAGCATGTATTACAAGAAAGTGAGTGGAAGATCTATAGCATTCCTAGTACTATATATGAATGACATATTGTTGATTGGGAAAGATATAGAACTTCTTGAAAGTGTCAAAGCCTATTTGAATAATAGTTTTTCAATGAAGGATCTTGGCGAAGCAACATACATCTTAGGCATAAAGATTTATAGAGATAGATCAAGACGCTTAATAGAGCTTTCACAAAGTACATAATTGGACAAAGTTCTAAAGAGGTTTAGAATGGAAGAAAGCAAGAAAGGGTTCTTTCCCATGTTGCCAAGTAAGACCTTGAGTAAGTCTCAATGTCTAGCTACGGTAGAAGATAAAGAAAGGATGAGTAAGACCCCCTATGCCTCGGCCATAGGTTCTATCATATATGTCATACTGTGTACAAGACCAGATATTGCACACGCTGTTAGTTTGACTAGCAGATATCAAAGTGATCCAGGAATGAAACACTAGACAGCGGTCAAGAATATCCCGAAGTACTTGAAGTGAACTAAGGATATGGTTCTTTTTTATGGAGGTGACAAAGATCTCGTTATAAATGGTTACACTGATGCTAGCTAGAACACCGATCCAGATGAATCTAATTCACAATATGTGTACGTATTTATTTTGAATGGTGCAGCAATAAGCTGGAAGAGTGCAAAGAAAAGCGTTATGGCGAGATCTTCAACTAAATCAGAATACATAGCTGCTTCAGAGGCTTCACAAGAAGCAATATGGATGAAGGAGTTTATTACTGAGCTTGGTGTGGTTCCTAGTGCGTTGGACCCGATGGCCATCTATTGTGACAACTTGGGTGCCATAGCCAATACGCAGGAGCCAAGGTCACACAAGAAGCTGAAGGATATCAAGCTATGTTTTCATGCTATTCGTGAGCATGTCCAAGATGGTGACATAAAGATTTGCAAAATACACACAGATCTGAATGTGGCAGATCTGTTGACTAAACCTCTCCCTAGGGAAAAACATGACCAACACCAGAACGCCATGTGTGTTAGGTATATTACCATGTAATCTAGATTATTGACCCTAATGCAAGTGGGAGACTGTTGGATATATGCCCAAGAGGCAATAGTAAAGTGGTTATTATTATATCTTTGTGTTTACGATGAATGTTTGCATCCCATGCTATAATTATATTAACTAGAAACATTAATACATGTGTGTTTTGTAAACATAAAAGAGTCCCTAGTAAGCCTCTTGTGAAACTAGCTTGTTGATTAATAGATGATCATGGTTTCTTGATCATGGACACTAGATGTTATTAATAACAATACCATATCATTAGGAGAATGATGTGATGGACACACACCCATAGTAAACATAGCATTAGTGTAGGGGTTCGTAGCATGGAAAACAAAAAATTTCTACCGCATGCAAACAAACAAGACAAGATCTATCTACTAGATTGTAGCAACGAGTCGATGGAGGAACTCACCCTCGAAGATTCCAAAGCGGTTAACGAGAGCAGATTCTCGTGGGTGATGTAGTCGTACTCTTGCCGATCTCAAGATCGCGTAGACGATCCTTCCCAGCTGCGTTCGCAAGCGCTTCCAATCGGTCACACGTTCAAGATTTCGATGAAGACCTTTCTCTCCCTTGTTCCAGCAGGCAGCGGAGGTTGTAGCACTCTCCTCGCGATTCCGGCAGCACGGCGGTGTGGTACCGGAAGTAGAGGGGAGATCTCGCAGGGCTTCGCCTTAAGCCGGAGCGAGTATGGTGGACTATGAGAGAGGCCTTGGTGATCTAGGGTTTAGAAGGCACCAAGGGGAGAGTGTAGCCGGCGGCTAGGGTTTGGGATCACCCCAACTCGGCGAGTTGGTGGTGCCCTAGGCGGCGGCAGCATCAGGGGTGGTGGCACCGGCGGCTTAGGGTTAGGGTTTGGGGTGTGAGAGGTGTAGGCAAGAGGGGAAGCCCTGCCCCTACTTATATAGGTGGGAGGGCGCCGGTTGGGAGGAGGGAGTCCTCCCCCAACTCAGCCTCCTTGGCCGGCGGGTGGAGGGAGAGGAACTCCTCCCCAAGTAGGTTTCCTACTCTCCCTCCACCAAGCAAACTTGCTGTTTGACTTTTTCAAATTGGCGTTTGACTTTCAAACTAGTATTTGATTTCTCCCTTTATTTTGCCCAGCCATGTTACCTAGTACATGATGCAACCATTCCATATTGTCATGACACATTCATTTACCCTTCCCCTCCGGAGTGCCGGACCTTCGGACCCTTCTTGAACATTCCCAATGAAAACATCGGGATCATTCCCCAACTCCGAAACAGGACTTTCCTTATATGAATCTTATTCTCCGGACCATTCCGGATCTCCTTGTGATATCCCGGATCCCATCCGAGACTCCGAACAATATTTGGTCTCTTACTCATCATTCCATAACTACTCAACAACATCGAATCCTTAAGTGTGTCTCCCTACGGTTCGTGAATTATGCGGACATGATCGAGACACTTCTCCGATTAATAACCAATAGAGGAATCTGGAAATTCATATGGCTCCCACATATTTCTACGATTACTTTGCGATCGAATGAACCACTTACATACGATACCAATTTCCCTTTGTCTCACGATAGTTTACTTATCCGAGGTTTTGATCGTCGGTATCTCTGCATACCTAGTTCAACCTCGTTACTAATAAGTACTCTTTTCTCGTTCCCGTGGTATGTGATCCCTTGTGAGCCAGTCACATTCTTGCAAGCTAATTGGATGACATTCCACCGAGAGGGCCCAGAGTATATCTATCCGTCATATGGATGGACAAATCCCACTCTTGATTCGTGTGTCTCAACCCATACTTTCCGAACACTCAATGCCACCTTTATAGCCACCCAGTTACGATGTGGTGTTTGATGTCATCAAAGCATCCTTCCGGTGATGGTGATATGCATGATATCATGGTCGAAGGAATTAGGTTACTATGTATCAAAAATCTTATAGCAATTGAACTATTAAAATGACTTAATCTTTATGCTACGCTTATCTATAGGAGTATGTCCATCATACCATTCTCCTAATGATATGATCTTGTTGTTAATAACATCTCAATGTTCATGATGGGGAAACCACAATCATCTATTAACCAATTAACAATATGTCATCTACATATAGTATTAAGAATGCTATAGAGCTCCCACTCACTTTCTTGTAAATACAAGCTTCTCCATAAGTTTGTATAAAACCAAAGCTTTTGATTACCTTATCAAAACGTTGATTCCAACTTCGGGATGCTTGCTTCAATCCATATATGGACCGTTGAAGTTTGCACACCTTGTTAGCATCTTTAGGATTGACAAAACCTTTGGGTTGCATCATATACAACTCTTCATCAATGTCTCCATTGAGGAACGCTGTTTTGACATCCATCTACCATATCTCATAATCATAATATGCAGCGATTGCTAAGATAATCCTCACAGACTTTAGCTTCGCTATTGGTGAGAAAGTCTCATCGTAGTCAACTCCTTGAATTTGTCGAAACCCTTTTGCGACAAGTCGAGCTTTATAGACAGTAACATTACCATCAACATCTGTTTTCTTCTTGAAAATACATTTGTTCTCGACAGCCTTTCGGCCATCCGGTAAGTCCATTAAAGTCCATACTTGGTTTTCGTACATGGATCCAATCTCGGATTTCATGGTTTCTTGCCATTTATTGGAATCTGGGCTCATCATCGCTTCCTCATAAGTCGCAGGGTCATCGGTGTTGTCCACCAACATGACACTCATAACGGGATCATACCAATCAGGAGTGGTACGAGTTCTCGTTGACCTACGAGGCTCTGTAGCAACTTCAACCGAAGTTTCATGATCATCATCGTTATCTTCCTCTCTTATTGGTGTAGGTGCCACAGGAACTACCTCCGGTGCTGCGCTACTCGCAAGTTCGAGAGAAGGTTCAACAACCTCGTCGAGTTCTACTTTCCTTCCAGTCACTTCTTTCGAGAGAAATTCTTTCTCTAGAAAGGATCCATTCTTGGCAACGAAGATTTTGCCCTCAGATCTATGATAGAAGGTATACCCAATAGTTTCTTTCGGGTATCCTATGAAGACACATTTTTCCGCTTTGGGTTCAAGCTTGTCCGGCTGTAACTTCTTTACATTGGCTTCGCAACCCCAAACTTCATTTGGTGCGTATGAATGTTTGGCTGTGCAATGTTTTGCTGGATATTTCTAGATAAACTTCATCTTTTAAGGCAACCAAGTTTTAGACAAAATCATGCTTTATGAGCATGCAGCACATTGTATTTTCATCATCAAGGACAACCCTGTTGGAAATATTGTACAAAAACTTCATCTTTTAAGGCAACCAAGTGTGGATGTACTGCTCTCTTCTGTCTATCCAGATTTTATTTTACACATGTAGTTTACAGGTGCCTAGTGAGAGTACTAGTGTTGGTGTTTCTTACAGATGAAAATTCTTGGTGTTCATCATTTCGGCACCCAAACAGGGTTGTCCTTGATGATGAAAACACAATGTGCTGCATGCTCATATAAGCTACCTGTTATTGTTATATAATAAAGCACAATCAATGGTTTAATGCTTAAATATGCTTGAGGTTCAACTTATCCATATATTGCTTGTACGAAAGAAAAATACAATAAGCATTTCTTATCTTACCGTGGAATGTTTCTTGTTCTTTTATCTCAGACCAGGTAGTGTGATGGTCTCCTCTGACGACGCCAGGGACTACGGTGTGATGCTTATCAACCCCTACCGCTTCATGCTGGTGAGTAGGATGGGTGCATCCTCTTGGACGGCATCCATTTCTCTCTTGCTGATTGATGTCGCTTTTTTGTGTGTGTGACAAAATCCCCAGCTTAGGATGGTGGTAGAGCAATTTATTTTGAGCTGCCTAAACTTGTGCTATTTTCGCTGCCTGTTGGTACAGACATGGTTCAATCTGGGTTGAGCTTGTTAAATGTTCGTTTTGGTACCCTGAAGTTTGAGCGTTTATTCTCTTTTGATGATAAATGGTAGTGTTTCTTAATTGTATGCTTTATTCTCTTTTGATACATGGGAGTGCCAAAGAATGGAGACATGTAGGGGTTTATGAACCTTTACTAATTTAGGAGTACTAATGTCTACATAATCTTAGTTGAGGCCCAATTCCTCAATCAACAGCTAGAGTAATAGTAGCTCGCAAGTTGACAAGGCATAAGTTACACTATCATGAGGTTTATAAATTTCAAGTGTTGTTTTCTTTTTGTGTAAAATCAGATTGACAAAGTTGTACCTAAATCACAATCAACTTTTTTTTGCTTCTAGTGTAAAACCTGACCAACAATGTAACTATTATATATTCTTGTCTTGTCAAATTTCTCGCAGTCAATATTGGTTGTACCGATTGAATTTAGTTGCCATGCCTTTTGGCAGGGAGAGATCATCCATAATCATGGGGACCAGTGTGCTCTTCACGGATGCCTTGGCAGCTCTACTCTGAGAAGGAAGGTGGTACTGGTGTGTTGCCTTAGCTGTCGTTCCACCGATGAGCTGCTAGGTGCTGCTGATGTTGCTGTAGAGGATACTGCTACCATTGCTGTCAGGCACGGTGCCGCTGATGTCGTCAGAGAGGATACCGCCACCGTTGGCCCCCTGCTTCTCGGCCATGGACTTCCTCGAGCAGGTACGATTAGTTTATTGCTTCTCGGCCATGGACTTCCTCGAGCAGGTACAAAATTGCTTCTGTTGTGTGTCGAGACTAAAAATGTCTTGAAAGCCAAGATAATTTTGGGACCATTTCTCTCTCTTGATCATGCTAGTCATGCATGCTTCCATTTATTGTTTTTTCTGCTGAGAGTTAATCATGCCCTGATTTGACTCAATTGCATCGATTTGGCTTTACCGATTGAATTTTGTTGTCGGAACCAAGGAGAGATCAATCACATTCATGGTGACCGATGTGATGCCTTGTAGAACCTCTTCTTTGAGCAGGAAGAAGGCCTGGACCTTGTTTTTTTCTTGCTCGTTACAACAACATACTGATCATTGACTGTCGGTAGGGCTGGTATAAGTGTTGAAATAAATGGACGCATGCCTTTCAAAAGAGACATGCATATATTTGGTGCACCTAGTGTGTTTGGGTCATAAATACAGTATGTGCACGGACAATTATTTGGTGTCCTTGTCTATGCACTTAAGCACTTGATTTCCATGCATCAGGTGCACTATACTTACTATTTGGTTCCGAGTAATGCTTTCACTCAATATCTGACAATGGCATTCATCTTGGAAGTGCATATGAACATTTATGGGTGTTCTTGTATATGCACTTAAGCACTTTATATTCTACAGTACGTTGGTTTTTAGTATTGGTTCCACCCAATATCTGACAATGACACAGTCCGATTCATTTGGAACATGCAGATGAAAGTTGCCAAGTGTTGATCTACCTGCGTATCGAGAGAAAGCATAAAGGTATAGGCACACGTTGAGGTGCCCAATTGCTGGTGAAGTTGGCGTCTAACTTGTTTTCAACACATTGGAAAGTAGCAGCTAGCAGTATTCCCTCTGGTGGTACACTTGAAGTCTCCAAGCTGAATCGTACTACTCCCTCCGATCCATATTACTTGTCGTTGAAATGGATGTATCTAGCACTAGAACATGTCTAGATACATCCATTTTAGTGACAAGTAATATGGACCAGAGGGAGTAGCTATTTATCCTGCTGCAACTAAATTTCTCTGCCGATGGTGCCTGAGGAAATAGTTTGTTAGGAAGTTGTAGGCTTGAGGATGATTATAACTTGTTCTAAGTTTGTTTTATTTCTTCCAGAAGACCTGGGTGTGCTAGCTTCTCCCGTAGTGTAAATTATCCAAGTTATTAAATGAACAGTTTGTAGTAGTGTGATTCTTCTTCTTCTTCTTCTTCTTCTTCTTCTTCTTCATCATCAAGTTGTTTTCGTTTTAACAAGTGGGTGAAGTGAAGGGATCTCATTTCAAAATGAGGCATGTTGTAGTGTTGAAGCTGGAGCATGAGAATAAAATAATAATAGTAGTATGCTGTTGATATATTGCGTGAGGCAATATAAACTCACAGCTAGGCAAATGAAAATCTAATCTTAAGTGCATCCTGAGTTGGGCACACTTTGTATGCGTGGTTGGAATTAATGGCCAAGAATCATCGAGGTTATCTCATACCGCCCTTGCTGTCGAACCTATTCCTCGTATCCAAATTATAAGATGATGATGCTTTGGTAGGCATATAATTTGGAACGGAATCTCTGGCACCTAATTGGAGACGGCTCTCGAGAGCATTGTAAAGCCTTAGCCACTTCCTAAATAAGATACAATCATCAATCTGCGTCGTCCATCTCCTAGCAAGAACCTGCTGGGTTCACGGGAGGGACTAAATCGCGATCCATCGCTCTGTTTAAAACACGGAAGGAAATCGCTCCCAGGTTTGAAGAGGCTCATTATTAATAACAAAACCGTGATTTGCGAGATTAATTATAACCTAAGATTCAGGGATTTAAAACGTTTTTCATGCAGAATTAAGTACTACTGCGAATCCCGGGCTAAAATCATGCTAAACCAAGCAGGGGGAATTAATAGTGCGAATCACCATGCTGAATTATAGGCCGGTGATTCTGTTGTACTAACCAACTATCCCAACCCGGAGCGTTTTACTAATCCTCCCCTGAGAGAGAAGAAATTAATAAAAAAAACCGACGAGATTAATTACAACCAATAAATCAGGGATTTTAACCGTTTTCATGCGGAATTAATTAGTGGGGCGAATCCTGGCGTAAAATCATGCCGAATTAGTGGGTCTAATCTGTTGTGACCCGCGCAGCGTTTTACTAACTCTCCTCCTGTCTTCCGAGAGAGAGAGAGAGAGAGAGAAGACATCCGCGTGAAACTTTTTGCCCTTCCCGCCATACCCATACGATACCTCTCTTTCCTCCCGTGAAATTCAAACCACGGCGAAAAGTCTCCCGCCTCTCCATCTATAAGTACACCCATGTCGTCACAGTCCGCGTGCGGCTTGGCGCGTGCGACCGACCGACTTAGGCTTTGCCTTTGATCTTTGTCGAGGAGAGGTCGTTGGCATGGCGGCGGCGGGGATCGGATGATCGGATCGCTGGCAGGCAACCGGATCGGCGGTATGTGATGGATCGGTCGTCCTAGATCTGTTTGTTTGTTCTTGTCGACCTAGCTAGACGTCTTGTAACCGAGATGATGCCTTTTCTTCTTCTTCTTCCCCCTATAAATAAAAATAGAATTGGCAGAGGAGAATATGGAGACCTGACCCTGATCGATGCAGCTAGCAGGCTTTGGATGGACCGGAAACCGAGATGTTGATGCATGGGGTCAGTACGTGTTTTTTCTCTTAAGTCTTTGTTTAATTTCCTCCTTTGACCCTGATCTCTTAAGGCTTTTGTTTTGTTTTGTTTTGTTTTGTTTTGTTTGTGGATCGATCGATCCTCGCGTGAGAATTCGTTTATTGATACACACGATAAGTGTGTGCACGTGGCGCGCTAGATTCCGGCCGGCATATGCATAGGTGGGTACGTATCCAAAATTAAACCGATCCGATCGAGTAGATTCCGGCCGGAGACGCTAGCTAGTAAGAACATGGGCCATATTACATACATGGACTAAATATCCCAGTAACACTTTTTTACAATCTGGGAAGACTGGGCCGGAGCCCAATATGGTCTCAATGATGCTATGCCCGAGTACACCCTCCTCATCAGAGGGGGACTGTGACAGCCCAAGAAGACCCGGCCAATTTGGTAGCACGTGTAATAGAATAAGAAATGACACATAAATATAAATATTTAATGAAGCAAATGCACTGTTTATACTTAAATATGTTATATATGGGAAGACTAGGCCGCAACCCAGTACGGTCCCGAAGACGTTCTGCCAGTGCTGCTTGTTACAGTCCGTGTTGTAGTTTGGCGCGTACGACCGATCGACTTAGACTTTGATCTTTGTCCTTTGTCGAGTACAAGTAGACATGGGAGGAGAGGAGAGGTCTTTGGCATTGCGGCTGCGCAGCGGCGGGGATCGGATGATCTGATCGCTGGCCGGCAACTTGAGATCGACCTAGTGTGCAGTTGCTGGGTACGTGACTCCTTCTTTCTTAAACAATCCGTTTCTTGTTTGATTTGTGCTTCGGATTCGTGTGCCCGATATCAATCCTAATCAGAGTTCTTTCGGATCTGTCGATCTGAAATCGACCCGGACGTACGCTCTTCTGCCTATTCCGGTTGGGAATCGAATCAAATCCTAGACTCGCTCGCGCGTGTATATAAAGAGGCGCCCGGAGAAAGCCTGATTTCTCACCCGAACAATCAATAGCAGTGGTGCAGATCCACATGGCGAGCTCAAGTTCTTTCGCGGAGGAGGAGCTGGCGGATCCGCAAGTTGAGGAAAACTCACCTGGCGAATCAGTAGGAAGAACTGCAGAGACGACGAAGACGGAGATCAAGAAAAAGAAGAAGAAGAAGGTGTTTCAGGTGGCAGATTGCGATGTGAGACGCGTCCTCTCCTACAAGCCGGACACCCTGGACGACCCGACCCTGGAGGTGCCCGAGATCGTCATCAAGAAAGACCCGATGCTGGCGGCGATGTGGTACGACATGCTGGCAGACATGGCCCTGTTCGATGAGATCCATGATAAGAAGATGCTCGAGAGGCAGATAGACTACAGGCACCAGCTAAAAACCAAGGGCAGAGTCACCTACGAGGTCGAGGTCGACGACGATGATGATAAGCCTAGTACTACTGGTGAAGAAACTGCCATTGGCGGCTCTTCGGGAGGAGGAAGAGGACGGAGGAGACACCGCCCGGGCGTCATGAAGAAGCAAGACGGACAGACCCGGAAGCTAAACTGAATTCACTCGATCGTCTAGTGTTTTCGGCTATACCCACTCTATTTCAGAATATATATAAGCTGTATTTTGATTTGATAAGATAATACTTTTTGAACAACGATTACTCTTTATGTAAGTCTGGCATTGAATCACTATGACATAAATCACCCGTATAAATATATTAATTGTTCGTTTCATAATCTCGAACGGGGAGAATATTTGGCATATATAATTATCACACTAAGATAATATTTGCCAACCATAATATAATAAGATATTAAATGTGAAAGAAAAGAATATACTACAAATAAACAAAAACTATTTGACCGTGACTTGTAACATCGAGGCAAGAGCAGAGGCGTCGGTCGGCTTCCCCTCCTCGCCACCGAGGCCGGCCAGGGGCAGCACACCAGCTCCTCTGTTCCGCTTGCAGTAACAGCACCCCAGTGGGGTGGGGGGGGGGAGGCCACCAAGTCGATGTCGAGAACGCCCTGCCGCTGCTCAGCTCCTCCACACCACCATGGTCGGACAAGAGCCAATCAAGCGAGCAGCACGCCGCGAAGCAACTCCTCTCCCCCTCGCCTCCACAGTCGGCCAGGAAGAGGACATTGTCGCTGAGGAAACAGGTCTCAAATCGCTTCTATTTTCCAAGAAATTAAGGAGCTAAGTGATTTTATTGCTAGCATTAAGTTTAAGTTTGTGGATAGATTAGCAAATGAGGCAGCTCATCTTTGTGCTAAGAATGCTACTAGCATTATGGAATAAATTATAGGTAAACACTATCTATCAGGGTCCGATTCAAAACATATCGTCGGACCAACATCTGGCCATTGATATGGAACTATCCATCCGACGAAACGCATAGTCAGGCTATATAACGACCCACACCAGGCATCACACCTCACCTCGTCCCCATGTAGCACGTTGTTGCCGTCACTGTTGTCGGTCCTTCCGGTCTGGCTTGTTGTTGCCGCCATTGACACCGTCCAAGCTTTCGGTGATGCTTGTCGGTGCTGCATACATCCGGTGACCTCGATCAAGGCCCTCCTGGACAACAAGGGAGAGAAGCAGAGGACCAACAACTCCATTGGCGTGTGGCGGCAGAGCAGGCCGGCACGTGCCGCATAACGGCGAGGGTGAGCCCGGCAAGGAAGCACTGCACACAGTAGTTGTGGTTCATGGTTCTCGTTCGCTAGGATTGCGCTTAATTTGACCACGCCCGCTGACGCGTCGAGCGCAGGGACACCGGCACGCCGCCTTCTTCGCCGACATCCCCGCATGGTTTGGCGCCGGCCACCACCGCCTCTGTCGCTACCGCTGACCACATGATGCTTCCTAACAAAATTGTTTTCTGCTTCCTTCGTAAAATAACAGTGATTCCGATGTATCATCTTTATGCTTCTTACAAATAAGGCACTGCTTCACTTTCCCGGGCCATGGATTATATTGGCGTCCAATGTGCTTTCTACTACCAATTTAATTGCTTCCAATTCCTGAAACAGGTCGTCCAAAATTACAAAGCTATCGATAAAAGAGTGGCAAGCTTTTTACATAAAAAAATGTGCTTCATAGAAACTTCCCATGGAACTCAATCTCACGTGTCTATTTTCCCTTGATCTGGTGAAGAAGCAACTTTGAGGAAGAAGAAACGCAGATCGAAAAGGTTAGCGCTATAGCCGGACGTGAATTCCGGCCGGGACCGTTATTGGAAGCAGTTTTAATGAGAGAGAAGCACGCAATGAATCCCTGCAATCACGCAAAGAGCTGCGGGCCTGGTTGAAAATCGTACGGTCAAACTGCATCATATCTTACGGCTAGACACTAGTCCGATAGGAAGCAAACATCGGCGTCCGACTCCTAGCGGTGTCCAAATTATAAGCCACTCTTTATAGAGAATGTCCTGTCAAAGGATCGTAATCCCACTTTCTAATCAACGAAGTTCTGTTTAATCGGGAAAAAAAAGTGTGCCGTAAGTGATAACATATTCAGTTGCTTATTGACCGTTACATGTGAAGCAACACCAATATACTACATCATAAGTCATGTCATCGTCATCATCCTAGTAATACAGTGACAGAGACAGATCAGATTCCTGTTTCGATCTACGGCACGGCCACGTCGTCCTTGCCAACCTCGCCGTCGCCGTCATGGGCGTGGCCGTCGATCTGGACGACGGACACCGGTACCTCGTCCGCGTTCACGTCGTGCTGCTGCACCACCAGCACCGATGACGCCACGCCGTGCCCCGCCGAGGCGAGCGCGTCCCCGATTGGCCCTAGCTCCGGGTGCTCCGCCGGACGGACGGCCAGCTCCGCCACCATCGCCGACGGCAGCCGCCCCTTGCCGACCACCACCAGCCCGTACTCCCGGCTCTTTCCAATCGCCACCACCTCCTCGATCGCGTTCCCCACCACGACGCGCTCCTCGAACCGCACCATGGCGCCCATCTTCTGCCGGAACTCTGCCACCGCCGCCTCGTCCAGCTCCTGCACAGACGACTCACCGTCCTCAAATCAATGCACATATGTCGTTCAACAATGCCGCCGTTCACTGTGGTCAGATGTTTGTTACCTTCTCCCTGTGTCCATTGACGACGGCCGTGGAGAAGGTGTAGCTCTTCTCAGCGTTCTGTGCCTCGGACGGGCGCAACCTGACCTCGGCGTGCTCGTCCCTGCCGGCCTTGCCGTCGAGGAAGCGCACGACGGTGACCTGTACTCCGGGGTGCTCCGCCATCCTCCCGGCGAGCTCGAGCGCCTCCCGGTCGTCCGGCCCACCGAAGAACACGACGCACACGCCGTGCGCGACCTGCTCCGAGCTCACCTGCTCGCCACCGCCGAACCCCCGGTCGACGAGGACGGCCACGGAGCAGGGCGCCTCGCGCAGGATCCTCCGGTTCACGGCGCGCCACTCCGGCCCGAGGTTCTCCACTTCCTCGCCCGCGGCGCCGCCGTGGGCGCGGTGTCCGGCCACCTGGCGCTTGTGGAACGGCACGATGATGAGGGAGACACGCTTGTCCTCGGCGACCGCCTCAACATCTTCGTGCATGGTGTGGAGCGCCGAGACGGCGGTCATGGGCCGGACTTGGACGTGTCCGAGCTGGGCGTAGGTGCCGAATGCCACGTCGATCTGGTCGTCGCCGCCTCCGCCGCGGCGGGGCGGGCGGAGGAAGGGGAGGCCGTTGCGGCGGGCGGCGCGGGCCATGAGGATGGAGGATGTGCGCTCGGTCAGCTCCACCATGCGGAGGATGTAGAGCTTGACGAGGCGGCGCGGCTGCGTGTGGCCCCGGATGGTCTCGATCAGGTTGATGAGCGCCGGCACGTCGTGGCCGCCGTGGATGCAGGCCAGCACGCGCAGCTCCTTGGCGTTCGCGGTGGCCCCGGCCGCGGAGGAGGACGGGGACGCCGGCGCGGAGGCGGTCGGGCCGTGGAGCTTGCGCGGGTGCAGACGGCGGCGACCGGCGGCGCGTGCCGGCTTGTAGATGGCCATGACGGTCGGCGTGGTGATGAAGGTGGTCACCAGTGCCATCAGCACCAGGATCGCGAACGTCTCCTCGTTCAGCACCTGCAACATACAAAAATGAGTAATTTGGACAACTTGTAAAAAATCACAAAATTCAATTGAGCTAAGAGCGGACGTGGCGATTGGGCTCCCAGGTCGAGATACACTAATTATGGTAAATGTATTTTATATAAATTTTAAAATGTTGAAAAATCCGAAAATAATGCCAAAAATGCTATGTCCTCACACAAAGTTTTGTAGCGAGAAGACATTTTTTGAGGTCTATACAAAAAAGACAAAAAATGTCTTGTAAAAAATTAGTTTGTAACATAAAAAATTGTCTTTTTTACACAATCCCTATAAAAAAAATCTTGAAACTTTGTGTACAAAAATAGAATATAAACATATACCCCGGATATTTTATTTAAAATTTTTAACATTTTAAAAAGTAATTTTTTTAACAGTTGGTGCATCTACGCCTGAGAGCCAAAGTGGATTTCCGGATAAGAGCGCCTAGGAAATAAATTCTTCCTACTGTATATTACTCTCTCCGTTTCAAAATATAAGATGTTTTAGGTTTGTAAAAAAAATGAATCTAGACTTATTTTAGTGTGTAGATTTACCCCTAAGTTGAGTAAACATATATACTAAAACAAGTCTAGATACATTTGCTTCACAAACCTAAAACATCTTATATTTTGAAACAGAGAAAGTATTTAGTAAACGTAGCAGGAGTAGATTTTTTAGGTTCGGCTTGGTCTAATTTATCATGTGTTTGTATATGCCTCTGTCGATTGAGAAAACCTTGTTTCTGGGCTGCATTTGCCAGGTTGTTCTTGTAGTTATACAAAAATGTTCGCTGCAAGTGTTTTATTCTTTTTTCTGCATAATTAAGTTATAAATCCTTCAAAAAAACATTAGTGGTGAAGCGTAGTATTAGTATTGTCTCTGTTAATTGGTAAATTTTATTTAATGTCGATCATAAAGTACTAGATAAAAAAAATGTTTACCATGTTAGGACTAATTATTCACCTAACGAAGAAAGGAGAATTTTACCACGGATCTCTACTTAAATTGAATGTTTGACTTGGAGTAGATTTTGCGTTGAAGTTTTGACTTGGAGTAGATTTTGCCTTGAAGTTTTGACTTGGAGTAAATTTTGGACTTTGGATGCATCCGAAAGCATGCATGGCGTAGACTTTCCGTTGGATGCTCAATGCATAAGGCGCCAGGTGTTGCACCGTTTGTGCACACGCTACGCGTATGAGGGACACGTGGCCATCTTAGACTTGAGGTGTTATACTACTGCCTTTCGTTCCAAAACTTAAGGCCTATAATTTTTCCAAAAGTCAAACTATCTAAAGTTTGACCAAATTTTTAGAGAAAAATATTACTATTTATAATACGTAATGCATACTCTTTCAGGATATATTTTCACATAGTATCTATATATATATAATAGTTTTTGATAGTTTTTTCTAAAAGTTTAGTCAAACTTTATATAGCTTGACTTTTAAAAATAATTTATAGGTCTTAAGCCTTGTGATGGAGGGAGTAAGTGGGATTCCCTAAAGTCGTACTTTCAGTTCATTTGTCAAATTTCAGATCAATTTTAACTCAAAATTTGAAATATATATTGGCAAATGAATTAGAAGTAAGAGTTCGGTGGCCTCTCACTTGCATTCCTATTTAGACTCCATCGTTTACAAGAAGACCCACTTGTTAGTGAAAGCAAATTGCTTGCTTTTCTTTTTCAGGTGATTTGCATGCTTTATGGGATATAGTCATATGCAATGCAAGTTCTGAATTACTAATGGGCCTTGGGATCTTTCATCAAATCAAAGGGGAAAAGGAAGCAATATTGTAGGGTGTGTGTGTGTGGGGGTGGGGGAAGGAATATTTGTAGCCATGAACATGTATGCAGTACTCCTAACTGATGAGGTTTTGGAATTTGGTGTCCTGTTGTTCATGTGCAAGGTGTTCCAGGGAGAAGGTTCATGTGCCACCACTGACTCCTGTGATCTAAAAGAAAGGAAAACTAACCTACCAGGAAGATCACTCACGAGCTGCCATGGCAGGGTAGAGTCTAGAAAAGTGATCCCATGTTTCAAGTGACATTAACAGAGAGACAGAGCCATGAAGCATCAGCTATAGCTAGCAGCGGGTGACTCTACTACGTGTATCCTTGTACGCGTACGTATAGCCATACACACGGCGCCGCCGCATGGCATACGGCCGCCACGTGCCCAGTCATGTAATATACTAATCGGATTTGCTAGTTCTCAGGCGTCCGAGAACTTTTTAGTTCTCGGTCACCTCTCTTGCTGTTAGATTTACCTCACGATATCACATCACACATATATATATATATATATATATATATATATATATATATATATATATATACATGTAAAATTATCAGAAAGCCACCAACGACAAATCGTGAATTATACTACGCGAAATACGTGTATACGGCACTATGTATATAGCTAGATAGAATACGGTGTACGTACGGTTATATGTGTGTACGCACCTTTCGTTCCCTGCCGATGTTGAGGACGATGAGCTCGACGAGTCCTTTAGTGTTCATGAGCACGCCGAGCACGATGGCCTCCTTGGCGCCCATCCCGCACGCCATGGCCACCGCGAAGGTGCCCGCGATCTTGCCCGCGCAGGCCGTGCCGATCACCAGCGCCAGCATGCCCAGCGCTTCGCCGCCGCGGATGGTGGCCACATCCGTCTTCAGCCCGCTCGACGCGAAGTAGAGCGGCAGCAGCAGCTCCGACACCAGGTCCTCCACCCGCTCCGTGACGCGCCCCGCGAAGGCGCCGTCCTTGGGCACGGTGAGCCCGAACACGAAGGCGCCGAAGATGGCGTGGATGCCGATCATGTCGGTGGCGAGCCCGGAGGCCAGGACGCCCGCGAGAGTCGCGGCCACCCACACGGCGTCCCCGCCGCCGCCCGCGTCCGACCGCCGCGCCACCCATGACATGAGCGGACGCACGGCGATCATCCAGATGGCCACGAACGCCGCCCCCGAGAGGAGCACCCAGAGGGAGGTCACCGGGCTGCGCCGGTCGTCGCCGCTGCCCGATATGGCGACGGCGAGGGCTAGCAGCACCCAGGCCGCCACGTCGTTGAAGGCCGCGGCCGCCAGCGCCGTCTCACCGATGGACGTGGTCAACAGCTTGAGCTCCGCGAGGATGCGCGCCAGCACGGGGAACGCGGTGATGGAGAGCGCGACGCCCATGAAGACCAGGAACGGCGCGTACCCGGCCTCGTCGGCGCCCGGGATAGCGCGGCGGATGACGAAGGCCACGCCCACCCCGCACGCGAACGGGAGGGAGATGCCGGCTGCCGCGATGGCGAAGGCGCGGCGCCCGCTGCGGCGTACGGAGCGGAGGTCCAGCTCGAGGCCGACGAGGAAGAGGAAGAAGAGGAGGCCGAGGCTGGCGACGGACTCGAGGATCGGGGTGCTCCAGGGCGGGAAGAGCGCGCGGAGGTAGGCCTTGTTGCGGCCGAGCGCGGAGGGGCCGAGGAGGATGCCCGCCACGATCTCGGCGATCACCTTGGGCTGCCGGAGCGGGCGGAGGAGGAAGGCCAGGACGCGGCTGAGGAGGAGGATGAGGAGGGTTTGGAGGATGAGCAGAGGGAAGGCGAAGTGGAGCGGGTCGTCGCCCTGCCATATCCCGTTGGAGGACGTCTTCACCGCCGCCATGTCCGCCGCCGACACCGACATGGTTTTTTCTTGGCGAAGGCGGAGACGGAGTGGCGCTAGCTGTGGCGGCAGTTAGTTCAAATGAAGCAGGCGATGGTGGGGTGGTAAAGCCGATGCGACGGCGACGCGTGCCGTGGCCCGTGGAGAGTAGAAAGGGAAGGAAGCGGCGCGGGCGGCTCGTGAGTCGTCCTGACAGGAGAAGAAGATACAACTCTGCTTTTCCTCGGCTGCATGTGAAGTTTTTTTTTTTTTTTTTTTTTTTGAGAGAGAGCTGCTGCATGTGAAGTTGTGGTGATGGGTCAAGCAGACTTTGGTTCGTGTGGGATACTCGTGACAAAATCTTCCAGCTTCAGCTACTAAAATGCAGAGGACTGACTCTGTATGATCGACACGAGCCCAACCCAGGTTAATAGCATTTTCATACTGTATTGGTGACGAAATTTACGTTTTAGTACCATTTTGGGTTCTCTTAACTAAAATCTACCAACTTAGCGCAAGTTCTTTTCCAACCACGCGAATGACCGATTGAAAGCCAACCGATAACGAAACTGACAGTAGGGCCCACATGTCACGGTGACATGGCATGGTCTGGACGGTGCGGCGAGACGGCCGTTAACTTACGATGCTAGCCCACTATGTGGTCGCTAGGACAAAGTAATCATGTTTCATTCACCGTTGTCTCGGTCTTCCTCCTCTCCCATGTTTGACCACTCTGCTCCTATCGCCCACTCTGCCAACACCGCCACCCGTTCTAGCCATCGTAACCGGCGATGGCCCTCTCACCATGTCCGGCTAGAACGGCCTCAAGTCTTTCATTGGGTGAAAGGGCATTTCCTTCAAAATGTATTTTTGAGTATCGGTCGAAAGGGTGCTGACAAAGGAAAAATTGTGGTTAATGATGATACGCAGTCATTTGATTTTGACTATATTCTCTTGGACATTAGAATGCAGCCTTTCATGGGACATTCAACTGTGGGAAGCAGTACGTAAAGTGGTCATCTCATTACTTGCAATTCTTCTAGCAATATCTTCATGCCTCCTTCCGGTTCTTCAACTGAAACTAATGTGCAACCACACCTTGGTGATGTTTATATGGAAATGGCGAATGATCTGGCTGCTGGTGCATTGACATTGTGGATACATCAGATTTACAAGAAACACACAACGATCCATCCTTCAAGGCTTTTGTTAGCGGTCTGGCTTCTTCTAGCAGTGACAAGGCTTCTATTGATAAGAAAACCATCAGTCAGCTCTTGGGTCCCATTCTGGAGGAGATCCCCACTGAATAGGGAAGGCAAGATGAAGGAGAGGAGGAAGAAGAAGTACAAGTAGACTTTGATGATAGTGAGGAGGAACAACAATATGAGAATGTATGATGGAGAAGGTTCTTTCATCCATGGGAGGGTTATGGCTCTACCCGCCCCTAGATTGGAACATGAACACACAGCTGTGGTGATACCTATTGATGGTTCCCAACCAGAAATTGAAACACATAAGAGGATCCCCTTTCCCAGATGGAAGATTCTTCTGAGGTTATTCCTACTAATATTCCTGATGCCACTCTGCCTCCCCCAAGAGCTATCTCCATACAATGTGCCAAGCAAAATGCCCAAGTGAGGGTATAAGATAGGGCAAGGCACCTGGCTAGTGTAAGAGATCTGGAAGGTACCCATATTCACTCCCAAAAATCTTTTGTTGTTCTTGATAATAACAATATCTGTGCTAGAGCTTTAGAGTTGGGTGTCGATCCTACTTTTTTTTCACTTGATAAAATTGATTGTATGAAATATTTAGAGATTGCTAGGCATAATATTGTTGCTAAAATAAAAAATGTGAAAGAGAATGCTATAGAAACCAACAAACAGATTATTATCTTAGGATTTGGGTAAGAAGATAGTGATGTTTATGATGGTTTTACACCTATTATATCAAAGAAGAACAAGAAGAAATCTTGATCTGAGTGCAAGATCAAATTGGGGGTAACACAATCAGGATGTGTTGCCTTTGGAGGGGCACCGGCTGGTTTCAGTGCTGCCTCAGTGAAAGCTCACAAGTCACATGTATCACCCTTTGGGTGATATTGTGGCTGGATCTAAAGTGAGGAAAAATAAGAAAAAATTCTTATGCTAGGTGATGGCTGTGAAATATAGCCATCCACGTCCACATTTAAACTAGATATTATTCATATATTTGATGAAATATCTCTCTAAACTCTGCCACTAATGCCTAATGATTAAATGTATATGCAATCTTTTCTTGCTATTTTTTCCTGCGTAGATAATGACATATAATTGATGGGAATCATAACATAAATGCCAAAGATATGAGATTTCCAACGCGTCAAATAAACCAGGAGCCGTGAAGTGGAGGAAGAAGCCTTAACAACCAACTATACGACGGGAAATTTATTCCGGCCGTATAGTTCCAACCGTATAGTTGCCATCGACTTCATTAGGTCAAACAAAACAACTTTCGTGAAGGGACCCCTATATAAAAAGGCTTCGGGCAACGAGAAATGGCGCTTCAACAACAGGGCTATGGGCAACGACTTTGTTCTAATGGAGGAGGACCACAGGGATCTCTGGCTCAGGACCTTCCTGGCCAAGCACTATTACATGTAGTGCTTGCTCTCTGATCATGGAGATGGTGGCGTGCATGATGAAGAAGAAGTTGTATATTTTGAAGTAGCTAGGAACTTGATGAAAACTTATGCCTGTTTATTATGAGGTGGTATATACTAACCCCTCAGATGATGAAGAACTTATGCAGTGGTAGGATTGCACCCCTTTTGATGTGGTTGTAGGATGACACCATAGATGTTGGTGGTGATCGATTGGATCACACTAACTTGGTAGGTCGGAACTGCTGATGCTTGTGCCCGCATGATCATGAATGCTTAACTAGTTTATGTTTATTGCCATATGTTGTTTATGAACTTGATCTGCCTGCTTCGTTGTGATCCTAATATGTGTTATGTCTCAAGAAATACAACCGGTATGTGTGGTCTACTATGGCAAGCATCCAAGAAAATATAAGGAGTGAAACCAACAAGTAACAGGTTACCACCACAATCTTCATATGGGGTTTAAGACTCTAGAGCAGGCACAACAATCCTATTCTAAGTTCTTAGCAAAGCGTCCACAGAAGGCACAGTCGTCGCCAGATGTGAACATCTATTTCACTCCACAACCATCAGTTTATCAACAAGTTCGTCGACATGAGCAGTTTCCAGTGCAGGTATGATCAAAAACATCATAATTATCAGACTGATCATATGGATTGTCTACTTCCAGTTGCTCTGAATTATATGAACGATCATGTAAGTTGTTAAATCCTTGTGAATAGTTGATAAGCTCACCATTCTGCCATGCGAGATAACCATATCGGACCAAATGCGGGCTCCCAAATGTTCTATTTTGCATCGGCTGAGCCTAATCTAGAAAACCAAACAAAGTGACCGTATAGGCTCTCAAAATAGAGAAGCAAAAACAGTCAACCAAATAAACTGTCCATTCCTGTCCGACGTCAATATTCTTTCATGCAGCAGCATCCACTTGAGCAACTTGCAAAAAACGTGAAATTTTGGCCGGAATAACCAAACACGCCCTATAGCTAGCTATAACGACGTCGCATGCATGTCTGGAGAACCGGCCAAGAGTGACACCGCTCAAGCTCTCTCAGCTGTCGCTCTCGAGAGTCTCGAGTGGAAACCTAAATTGACTTGGGCTGCTTCTTCCTGCAGTCTGCACCGCCGGCCGCCACCTGCCGCCGCACGCGCGTGCTTCGACAAGAGATGTGCACTGCTCACCGGCGACGGCCACGTGATCATCATCAGCGCACCGAGAAGAGATTCTCTTTTGACCTTTTAAATAAGGGTTTTGCTAGTTCTCAGGCGCCTGAGAACTAGCTAAGTCTCAGTCGCCTTAATTACCATCGGATTTGTATGTCAAGATTCGTGTAGATTGCTTTGACTGTAGATTGCTTTGATATTTTTAGCGATGTGGAATTTCCAGGCTGAGACTGCCCTACGGCTGTTGTTGTGCGCGTGGGCTGCCGGCCTGGTCTTTCCGTGTGTTTGGGCTGCTGGCCTGCTATCTACTTTTATTCCATGCCTTTTTAGGAATAAAAATGAAAGTCAGTTTTATGTGGACGACTTATTTGTCCTTTCTAACCGTTTGCATGTTGGTCTATGCACAAGCCTCATTGTACGACTATGTTGGCTCTTTTTAGAAATTGTTTCTTTAGTGTTCCATTGGTAAAAAACGAAGGTATTTAACATAATTATTTTATTATTTTTCATTTTTATGTCTTTTTCTTCGTGTTTTCATTTTATTTATTTTGTTTTTTCTTTTCGCTTTTATATTTCCACTTTTCATTTTCTTCTTCTTATTCCTAATTTTAAATTACTTTTTATGATTAAGTTTTTCCGTAAACATGAAACTAGCATTTTTGGTTTTGCGTCATGATTGTTGTCAGTTACAATTAGGTTATAGCTAAGGTTTTTTAGTTGCACCTGAGTTACAACTGAGTTCTTCCAGCTTAGCAAGTGATAACCAAATGCTTCTAACCCTTGAATAGACATCATGATATACTAAATGTGAGTTGCAAGTTGATTGCAATCGAGATTTTCTTAGTTGTTTCTGGTTTGTAACTATTTTTTTCTATTTGCAAGTAGGTTGTAACTGCTAAATATATTATTATCTGTTGAATTTGTATCGTGATTCATGTTAGTTGAGAGTTACAAGTAGACTGCAACTGATAAAAAATGTTGCTATATGTTGGATTTGTACCGTGATTCATGTTAGTTGGGAGTTGCAAGTAGGTTGTAACTGATAAAAATGCTACTGTTTTTTGGATTTGTATCGTGATTTATGTTAGTTGGGAAATGGGAGTTGCAAGTGGGTGGCCGGCGTTGCACTCGCACGACGGCAACAACAACACCACATGATCGATTTGCTTTTCGGGCTTCCCATTCTCTGTATTTCTCATCCGTTCTCTTTTATACAATTTTAAAAGATTTTTCTTGTGTTTTTTTCTATAGAAATCTAGCGATGTTGACATACTAATTGCAGTGGTTTTGTTGCTTGATATGCCTACTGGTGGTCGCTTTTGTTCACATCATAGATATGATGAATTTGAGAAATATAGGTAGATGTACATGTTGAATCACACGCAAAATTAAAGGGACATGATTTCCATCATCCCGCGATACTCACTCTTTCTAGGAACTCACGAGCGAATCTTTTACCAATTGCGGTCATTTTTTCTTCGATTTTGCTAGTTCTTAGGCGTCCGTGAATTATTTAAGTCCTAGACGCCTTTTTAACCATTGAATAATATGCTTTGCGATTTGTGCAAACTAGAGTTTCCGTTGTGTGCTTGTGTTCCGGTCGCGAGCGTTCCGTCACGCGCGTGCGTGTCGTGTGTGTTTTGTGGGTTGTGGCCGTCGCGCGCTTGTTTGTGGGTGTTTTCTTTTTCTTTTACTTTTTTCTATGTGCTATTTTTTTGTGGGTTGTTTCTAGCAACACGCGATGGGAGCAAAAGAAATTTTGATCGGGGTGGTTTGGGGCTGTTTTTTATGGGCTGATACTGGTTTTTGTCAGTTTTTTCTGTACCATTTTTTATTTTATTTTTCACATGTGTCTGTGTTGTTTTTTGTAGTTATTATTTGTGGTCGTCTTATTATGGGCGGCAATTTTTTTTTGCACTGGCAACATAAATATGTGAAGCTAGAGTGCTAGGGCATTTTTTTTCTTTTTTTTGGTTTTTTTTATAAAATTAAGATTATATTTAAGTATTTTTGAGTTGTAGGTTCAATCGAGTTTCAATTGAGTTTCTCAACCAGATAGTTGCAACTTGCTTGCAACCGGGGGACCCGTTGGCAGGATAGTTTTGTAAGTTCATTGTGAGCACCCGTCTGGGAAGGGGGGGGGCAGTTGCAACTTGCTTGTAACTGAGCATCCGTCGGTATGGAGGGGGAGGGGTTTTGCAACTTACTCGTAACTGAGCTCTGCTAGGTCCTAGTTGAAACTTGTTTGTAACTGGGGCCCTACCGAGGGGGCCAGTTGCAACTTGATTGTAACCGGAGGGACCCCGTCGGCGGGCCAGTTGCAACTTGCTTGTAACTGAGCACCCGTCGATGTGGAGGGGGAGGGCAGTTGCAACTTACTTATAATTGAGCTCTGTTGGGTCCCAGTTGCAACTTGCTTGTAACTCGGGCCCCGTCGAGGGGGGTAGTTACAACTTGCTTGTAACTGAGCACGTGTCTGTGTGTGTGTGAGGGGGGGGGGCAGTTGCAACTTGATTGCAACCGGGGACCCGTCGTGATCGATTGCAACTTTCTTATGGCAGGCATTTGTCGGTGTGGAGGGAAGTTCAACTTGTTTGTAACTGAGCTCTGTCGATTACTGGCGGCTTGTAACGGGGGGGGCTAGTTGCAATTTGATTGCAACCGGGGGGGCCCGTCGATGGGACCGAGGGCCAATTGCAACTTGATTGCAATTGGGGGGATCCCGTTGACAAGATAATTGTAATTTGCTTTTAACTAAGCCTTGTTGGTGTGGAAGGGGGAGGCAGTCGCAACTTGCTTGTAACTGAGCTCTTGCTGGGTCCTAGTTGCAACTTGCTTGTAACTGGGGCCCGCCGAGGGGGGAGGGCAGTTGCAACTTGATTGCAACCGGGGGTAGGGGACCCTGTCGGTGTGCAAGTTGCAACTTGCTTATAACTGAGCACCCGTCGGTGTGTGTGTGTGTGGGGGGGGGGGTAGTTGCAACTTGCTTATAACTGAGCCCTGTCAGGTCCCAGTTGCAACTTGCCTGTAACTAGGGCCCCGCTGGGCCAGTTGCAACTTGATTGCAACCGGAGGGACCCCGTCGGCGGGCCAGTTGCAACTTGCTTGTAACTGAGCACATGTCGGTGTGCAGGGGGGTTTCAACTTGTTTGTAACGGAGCTCTGTCGGGTCTTAGTTGCAAATTTTTTGTAATTGGGGCCCCGTCGGGCTAGTTGCAATTTGATTGCAACCAGGGAGGCATCGGCGGGCCAGTTGCAACTTGCTTGTAACTAAGCACCTGTCGGTGTGGAGGGGGGTTTCAACTTGCTTGTAAGTGAGCTCTATCGGGTCCCAGTTGCAACTTTCTTGTAACTGGGGGCCCGCCGAGGAGGGCCAGTTGCAACTTGATTGCCACCAGGGGGACCCCGTCGGCGGGCCAGTTGCAACTTGCTTATAACTGAGCAACCGTCAGTGTGGAGGGGGAGGGCAGTTGCAACTTACTTATAATTGAGCTCTGTTGGGTCCCAATTGCAACTTGCTTGTAACTCGGGGCCCGCCGAGGGGGTCAGTTGCAACTTGCTTGTAACCGAGCACATGTCGGTGTGTGTATGTGTGTGTGGGGGGAGGAGGGGCAGTTGCAACTTGATTGCAACCGGAGGGACCCCGTTGGCGGTCCAGTTGCAACTTGCTTGTAACTGAGCACCCATCGGTGTGGAGGGGAGTTCAACTTGTTTGTAACTGAGCTCTGTCGGGTCCCAGTTGCAACTTGCTTGTAACTAGGCCCCGTCGAGGGGGGCCAGTTGCAACTTGATTGTAACCGGGGGGACCCCGTCGGCGGGCCAGTTGCAACTTGCTTGTAACTGAGCACCCGTCGATGTGGAGGGGGAGGGCAGTTGCAACTTACTTATAATTGAGCTCTGTTGGGTCCCAGTTGCAACTTGCTTGTAACTCGGGCCCCGTCGAGGGGTAGTAATAAATCGAGCACGTCTCTGTGTGTGTGTGAGGGGGGGGGGGCAGTTGCAACTTGATTGCAACCGGGGGGACCCCGTCGGCGGTCCAGTTGCAACTTTCTTGTAACTGAGCATCTGTCGGTGTGGAGGGGAGTTCAACTTGTTTGTAACTGAGCTCTGTCGGGTCCCAGTTGCAACTGGCTTGTAACTGGGGGGGCTAGTTGCAATTTGATTGCAACCGGGAGGGGCCGTCGATGGGACCGAGGGCCAATTGCAACTTGATTGCAATTGGGGGGATCCCGTTGACAAGATAATTGTAATTTGCTTTTAACTAAGCCTTGTTGGTGTGGAAGGGGGAGGCAGTCGCAACTTGCTTGTAACTGAGCTCTTGCTGGGTCCTAGTTGCAACTTGCTTGTAACTGGGGCCCGCCGAGGGGGGAGGGCAGTTGCAACTTGATTGCAACCGGGGGTAGGGGACCCTGTCGGTGTGCAAGTTGCAACTTGCTTATAACTGAGCACCCGTCGGTGTGTGTGTGTGTGTGGGGGGGGGGGGAGTTGCAACTTGCTTATAACTGAGCCCTTTCAGGTCCCAGTTGCAACTTGTCAGAACTAGGGCTCACGGCTGTTGCAACTTGATTGCAACCGGAGGGACCCCGTCGGCGGGCCAGTTGCAACTTGCTTGTAACTGAGCACATGTCGGTGTGCAGGGGGGTTTCAACTTGTTTGTAACGAGCTCACGGGTCTTAGTTGCAAATTTTTGTAATTGGGGCCCGTCGAAGAAGTGCAATTTGATTGCAACCAGGAGGCATCGGGCCGGTTGCAACTTGCTTGTAACTAAGCACTGTCGGTGTGGAGGGGTTTCAACTTGCTTGTAAGTGAGTTTATCGGGTCCCGATTGCAACTTTCTTAATCGGGGCCCGCCGAGAGGGCCAACTTGATCGCCACTGGGGGACCCGTCGGCCGCTTGCAACTTGCTTATAACTGAGCAACCGTCAGTGTGGAGGGGGAGGGCAGTTGCAACTTACTTATAATTGAGCTCTGTTGGGTCCCAATTGCAACTTGCTTGTAACTCGGGGCCCGCCGAGGGGGCCAGTTGCAACTTGCTTGTAACCGAGCACATGTCGGTGTGTGTATGTGTGTGTGTGTGGGGGGGGGGTGGGGAGGAGGGGCAGTTGCAACTTGATTGCAACCGGAGGGACCCCGTTGGCGGTCCAGTTGCCACTTGCTTGTAACTGAGCACCCATCGGTGTGGAGGGGAGTTCAACTTGTTTGTAACTGAGCTCTGTCGGGTCCCAGTTGCAACTTGCTTGTAACTGGGCCCCGTCGAGGGGGGCTAGTTGCAATTTGATTGCAACCGGGGGGACCCCTTCGGTGGGACCGAGGGACAATTGCAACTTGATTGCAATTGGGGGGATCCCGTCGACAAGCTAATTGCAATTTGCTTGTAACTGAGCCCTGTTGGTGTGGAGGAGGGAGACAGTCGCAACTTGCTTGTAACTGAGCTCTGTTGGGTCCTAGTTGCAACTTGCTTATAACTGAGCTCTGTCGGGTCTTAGTTGCAACTTGTTTGTAACTTGGGCCCCGCCGGGCCAGTTGCAACTGAATTTCTCCTGTGGTACAATGTTTCTAACAGAATCAATTTTCTAGCATAGCGTGTAAGCCGGTTTGTATATCCTGCTTTAATTATTTTGAGTTTTGTTATTTATTCCTACAGATTTTAGTGTCAAGGCCAGGGACGAGCGTCAGTGAAAAAGAATCAAGCCCAGCTAGCCTAGCAACCTCGCCCATGTAAAATAAAAACAATTAAGGATAACAATTCTGATGTACAGTGGGCCAGGACAAACGTAAAAGGCCAACACAAAATGGAAACCTGTAGAACCGAAGTATATGAAGGATGGAAAGGATCGCTCATCGGCTCGACTGAGATTTAACTAAATCTCAGTCGCCTGGGAACTAGTCGCGCCCTTTAAATAACATGCATGCCCTGGCTAGCTAGCTAGCGATATATTAGCCGCCCATAGCTAATTCTAGTTAATCGATCGCTACATACATCTCCAAAACTACTCCTCTCTCGATCGCTTCGATCGTCAGTTCTAAAAAATCGATGAACTCGACCTTCTTCTATACACCTTCTTTACACCGTACGTCTATTTCGTCTAGTGATAAAAAGTTGACTTTACATGTCGCCTTCTATACACCGTCCGTTCTAAAGTAAAGCGGAGGAATAATCTAAACCAACCTGCTATCTATATCTATATATGTATGTAAGGCCGACCGATCAGTGTGTCTCAATTTCCTCCTATTTCAGCACCGATCAACACGACAAGGTTTAGTGGTCAGAAATAGTCCTCGGTAACCTTCGGACACCGCACACGTCGTATGCAGCTGATATACTACTATGTTGCCAGCTAGCTAGCACTACTCGAAAACAGGCCTTCGATTCAATCTGAACAACGTCACCAGTCCCGGCCCGTCACAAACCGCGACTAGTGCTAGCACTAGTCCCGGGCCGTGAGGTCTCCAACGGCTAGAAATGGCCAAAGACACTAGACCCGGGCCGGACCAGAGCTCTAGTCCCGGTCCGTAATATGGCCCGAGACTAATAAGCTAGAGCGGGTCAACAACTCTTTTCGGGGACTATTAGTCTTGGGTCGTATCACGGTCCAGGACTAGTTGTCCATCAGTATATATACAGGTTCCTGGCCAGCTGCGCCCTAAAGCATATGGTGGCCATTTTTCTCAAAGAAGCAAGAGAGTTCATGCCATCTTTTTTCTCAAGATTTGTCAAGATTTAGTTTGCAACACCTAAATCCAAAGCTTTAAAAGGTTAGAACTTCATTCTTTCATCTCTTGTTGCTACTTTAGCTCTATAATGCTCTAGAAGTATAGAGATATGGATCAAATGCATGCATGCTCTAGAAGTAGCTAGAAGGATTTTGATATATATGTGTAACAAATTTTGATTAGGCACATAGTTACTGAAAATTGAAATGTGTAATTTTAGAGTTTCACAGCTTAGAATGGAATGAGGTTTTCACTGATAGAACAATAATAAAAAACTCCACATTTATCATGTTGATTGTTTTCTCCAATTCACAAATTGGTGCATGTAAATTTTTCAAAATTCAAAATTAATGCTCTAGAAGCTCTCAATATAACTTGTAATAATTTTATCATGTTGTGTAATGGTTTTTGATATAGTTTTACTATAATGCAGATGGTCCGGGAATGGATGTACGGTACTGACCGACGCTCTAGCGAGTTCATTAATGGCGTGAATGAATTCATCCATGTTGCTGATGCAAACAAGCACAATGGTTTTGTATTCTCTCCATGTAATGGATGTAGGAATCAGAAGGATTACTCTAACTCAAAAACCCTTCACAGCCACCTGTTGAAGTCCGGCTTCATGCCCAGTTATAATTGTTGAACCAAGCACGGAGAGAGAGGGATTATAATGGAAGACAATGAAGAAGAGGAGGAGGATGACAACTATCATGGTTTCCATGAGTACGGAGATACTTCCATGAGGATGCTGAAGGGGGGGATGAAGAAGAGACACATGATGAACCCGCTGATGATCTTGGTCGGACCATTGCCGATGCACAAAGAGATTGTGAAACTGAAAAGGATAGGGAAAAGTTCAATCACATGCTAGAGGATCATAAAAAGTTGTTGTACCCAAATTACAAAAATGGTCTGAAAAAGCTGGACAGCACAGTGGAATTGCTGCGATGGAAGGCTGAGTGTGCTATACCTGACTCCTCATTTGAAAAGTTGCTGAAAATGATGAAGAATATGCTTCCAAAAGATAACGTATTGCCCGCCAAGATGCACGTAAGCAAAGAAGGTTGTCTGCCCTCTAGGTTTGGAGGTTCAGAAGATACATGCATGCCCTAATGACTGCATCCTCTACCGCGGTGATGAGTATGAGAATTTAGATGCATGCCCGGTATGCACTTCACTTCGGTATAAGATTAGACGAGATGACCCTGGTGACGTTGAGGGCGAGCCCTCCCGGAAGAGGGTTCCTGTGAAGGTGATGTGGTATGCTCCTATAATACCACGGTTGAAACGCTTATTCAGAAACAAAGAGCATGCCAAGTTGTTGCGATGGCATAAAGAGGAACGTAAGTCAGATGGGATGTTGAGACACCCCGCTGATGGGTCAGCATGGAGAAAAATCGATAGAAAGTACCCGGACTTTGCAGATGACGCAAGGAGTTTAAGGTTTGGTCTAAGTACAGATGGCATGAATTCCTTTGGGGAGCAGAGCTCGAACACAAGACTGCCCGTGACTCTATGCATCTATAACCTTCCTCCTTGGTTGTGCATGAAGCGGAAGTTCATTATGATGCGGTGTTGATCCAAGGTCCAAGCAACCCGGCAACGACATTGATGTGTACCTAAGGCCATTAGTGGAAGAACTTTTACAGTTGTGGCACGAACCCGGGATACGCGTGTGGGATGAGCACAAGCAGGAAGAATTTAATCTCCGAGCATTGCTTTTCGTAACAATCAATGATTGGCCTGCTCTTAGTAACCTTTCAGGACAGTCAAACAAGGGATACAATGCATGCACACACTGTTTAGATGAGACTAAAAGTATATATTTGGAACATTGTAAGAAGAATGTATACAATGAGCATCGTCGATTTATTTTGGCCAAGCATCCCTTAAGAAAGAAAGGCAAGCATTTCAACGGTCTGACATGTCACCAGACGAAGCCTAAGGAGCGTACTGGTGCTGATATATTTGATATGGTCAAAGATTTGGATCAACTGGTAACCTTTGGAAAGGGTCCTGGAGGAAAATCTGTTCCGAAAGACGCTGAAGGACACACACCCATGTGGAATAAGAAATCTATATTTTGGGAGCTACCATATTGGAAATTCTTAGAGGTCCGCTCTGCAATCGATGTGATGCATGTGACGAAGAATCTTTGCGTGAACCTGCTAGGATTCTTGGGCGTGTATGGGAAGACAAAAGATACACCAGAATCACGAAAGGACCATCAACATATGAAAGACCCAGATGGCCTGCATCCAGAATGGTTTCAAGGTCATGCCAGCTACGCTCTTACCAAACAAGAGAAGGAAATATTTTTTGAATGCCTAAGCAGTATTAAGGTCCCGTCTGGCTTCTCGTCGAATATAAAGGGAATAATAAATATGGCAGAAAAAAAGTTCCAAAACCTAAACTCTCATGACTGCTACGTGATTATGACGCAAATGCTTCTGATTTCATTGAGGGGGCTTCTACCAGATAATGTTCGAGTACCCATTGTGAAGCTATGTGCATTTATCAATGCAATCCCTCAGAAGATAATCAATCCTGAAGATCTACCACGGTTACAGAATGATGTGGTCCAATGTCTTGTCATTTTGAGTTGGTGTTCCCACCATCCTTCTTCAATATTATGACGCACTTTGGTTCACCTAGTCGAAGAGATTTCCATTCTCGGTCCTGTATTTCTACACAATATGTTTCCTTTGAGAGGTTCATGGAATCTTAAATAAATATGTTCAGAATGTGCTAGGCCGAAGGAAGCATCTCCAAGGGCTATGGAACAGAGGAGGTCATTGAATTTTGTGTTGACTTTGTTCCTGACCTTAAGCCGATTGGTCTTCCTCAATCGCGGTATGAGGGGAGCCTGAGTGGAAAGGGTACTCTAGGAAGGAAATCAATAATATTTAGGGACGGACATTCTTACACCGAAGCACATTACACCGTTCTACAGAATTCTATCTTGGCAGCCCCATATATCGAGGAACACAAGAAAATCTTACGCTCCAACAACCCTGGAAAGCATGACTCTTGGATTAGCGATGAACACATGAAGAGTTTTGGCGGTTGGTTGCAACATCTCATAAAAAACAACACTCTTGTAGATCAACTATACTTGTTGTCTAGGTCACCATCTTCGACTATATCGACTTTCCAAGGGTACGAGATAAATGGGTATACATTTTACACGATAGCCCAAGATAAAAAGAGCACCAACCAAAACAGTGGTGTCCGCTTTGATGCAACAGACAACAATGGGTCAAAGACCACATATTATGGTTACATAGAGGAGATATGGAAACTTGACTATGGACCTACTTTTAAGGTCCCCTTGTTTCGGTGCAAATGGGTCAAGTCGAGGGAGGGGTTGAGGTAGACAAGAAATACGGAATGACATCGTTGGATCTCAACAATCTTGGGTACTTAGACGAACCATTCGTCTAGACAATGATGTGGCTCAGTTTTCTATGTGAAGGACATGACTACCAAACCTAGAAAAAGAAAAAATAAGAAAAAGAATACATCAGACGATGAGCCAAAGCGCCACATAGTTCTTTCATTAAAAAGAAACATCGTGGGAGTGGAGGACAAGACAGACATGTCAGAAGATTGTGATAAGTTTCATGAAATTCCTTCAGCGGTGAAGGATGACCCAAGCATCATGTTAATGAATGAAGATGATCCATGGATACGATCGAGAGAAAGGAACACACGAAGAAATGATATGTAATAATTGTAACATTTTATGAGTGAAGATGTTCCATGCATGTGTCCATTTTATAGTGTTGTTCGCAAACAATCTTGAGTGTGTTAGTCAGCTTTAGGGTGGACCGACTAAAGGAGGGCCTTTAGTACCGATTCATACTTACCATTAAGATCCGATCTCCAAACGCGTGATGTCACATATTAGGAGTGCCTCTATGACCGGTTTCGGAGATGCCGAGGACTGGGCTCCGGCATCCCCGAAATCGGCCGTAGTGGTGTCCTCGCTCGAAAACCATCTTGCGCCTTGTAACTTCTAACTAGATCAATACGCTTGGGAGCTAACTAATTTCACATATTAGGAGTGCCTCTATGACCAGTTTCTAAGATCTTTGCCGGAGGACTGGCTCCGCGGCATCTCCTAATCGGCCGTAGTGGTGTCCTCGCCTCGAAACCATCTTGGAGATGCCTCAAACTGGCTGGAGGAGTGGACTCACAAGGATGCCTATTTATAGTACAAGCAGTTCGGCATAATGTAGACACTCACGACATAATGTCGACACTCACCCCTATTATTAGTGCTGACTCATGTTTAGTCCCGGTTGGTGTCTCCAACCGGGACTAAAGGTTCATCTTTAGTCCCGGTTGGTGACACCATCCGGGAAAGGGTACAAGCCGCACGACATAATGTCGACACTCACCCCTATTATTAGTGTTGTCTGGCCCAGTCTGCCGCAATCCCTTCAGTCGCGGTTGGTTTCTCCAACCGGGACTAAAGATGAACCCTCTCTTTATTTGGATTATTACAATAAAATATATGATTTTCCAAAGTTTTTATATTTGATTTGAATCAAAAAAAAGAAAATTTACAAATGAAATAATTTATAAATGATGCAAACAGATAAATGGATATTATATTAAGATTCTTTATATTTTTCTTATAATAATAGACATATTATTTGTTTTATTTGGATTATTAGAATAAAAGATATGATTTTTCAAAGTTTTTATATTTGATTTGAATTAAAAAAAGAAAATTTACAAATGAAATAATTTATAAATGATGCAAACAGATAAACGTATATTATATTAGGATTCTTTATATTTTTCTGAAAATAATAGACATATTATTTGTTTTATTTGGATTATTACAATAAAAGATATGATTTTCCAAAGTTTTTATATTTGATTTGAATAAAAAAATAAAATTTACAAATGAAATAATTTATAAATGATGCAAACAGATAAATGGATATTATATTAAAATTATTTATATTTTTCTAATAATAATAGACATATTATTTGTTTTATTTGGATTATTACAATAAAAGATATGATTTTTCAAAGTTTTTATATTAGTTTTGAATTAAAAAAAGAAAATTTACAAATGAAATAATTTATAAATGATGCAAACAGATAAATGGATATTATATTGAAATTCTTTATATTTTTCTGATAATAATAGACATATTATTTGTTTTATTTGGATTATTACAATAAAAGATATGATTTTTCAAAGTTTTTATATTAGTTTTGAATTAAAAAAAGAAAATTTACAAATTAAATAAATTATAAATGATGCAAACAGATAAATGGATATTATATTAAATTCTTTATATTTTCCTGATAATAATAGACATATTATTTGTTTTATTTGGATTATTACAATAAAAGATATGATTTTTCAAAGTTTTTATATTAGTTTTGAATTAAAAAAGAAAATTTACAAAAAAACAATTAGTCGCGGGCCGTGGCTGGACCCGGGACTAAAGGGTGCTCGCAGCAAAAACGAGCCCGAAAAACCCTTTAGTCCCGTGGCTTAACCCGCGACTACCATGACTAAAGACCCTTTAGTCCAAGCGGGCTTAGCCCGGACTAAGGGGTATCTATATATCGCGCGCCCGCGCGAGCCAAGCACTTAGCACGCGACGATTAAGACGAGGCGCCATCGACGCAGAACACAGTGGAGGTGCCTCACGGCCGATTCCTCTGTGCCGCCTGCCTCAGATCAGTCAGCCGCCACCGAGCCTCTACGCCATTGCAGACGTGTCAGGCGTGTGCTATAGAACAAGAGGTTAAATTCCTAATAATTAGGTTTATTAGGGTTTTTTGTTATAGTTTTTTTCTATAGTTTTTTTATAGATTTTTTTATATTAGGGTTTTTTGTTTTAGTATTAGGATTATTGTTTTAATTAAAATATTAGAATTAGGATTATTGTTTTAGTGATTTTTTTGTTTTATTTATTAAGATTAGAATTAGGATTAGGGTTATATTTTTTTTAAGTTATTATAATTAGGATTATATTGTTTTAGTTAATAGGATTATTGTTTTTTCTAACCTGTTTAACTCTCTTTTTGTTATAGATAATTAAGTCATGGATCCATCCGAAGATCCTGGTCGCATCGGTGAAGGTTTTCTTCAGGGCATGATAAAAGGTGAAATTCCTCTTAATATTACTACCGGCGCCGAAGATATTTTGCTCGAGGAAGAGATATCCTCGTATCTGAATCCATCCGGTGATAGACTAGAGGAAAACCTAATGTACCAAGGGGAAGACCAGATGGACGAAGGGCAAACAATTAACAACAATAATGATGGCCCCTCGACAGGATGCGGCGAGGTACATATATATATATGTACCTCTATTCATTAACTGATCTAGATATATATTAATCACTCTCTCTCTTCTTCTTTTAGCCCACCAGATCGAAGCAATCGATAGCTCGAATGAAACGAGGGACGAACAAAAAGTTGAATGGTAATTAGAGGTTCACCATCGAAGAAATAGATGATGATGATGGTGAACTGATTGCTCCAGAGAAGCACCGGAGGATGTTTATAAATAAATGCGGGGTGCTTGTTAGGGACAACCTGCCGATCACCATCCAAGAATGGAATAAGTCAAAGAAAGCCGGTGAAGAATCCAACAGCTATGTCACCGATGATGCCAAAGATGACCTTTGGCAGAAGCTCATAGCGCATTTCATACTACCTCCAGAGTATGAGGAATTTGAGGTAGATGGTATTACCCCAAGGCCAGGTGGGCTTGAAAATAGAGCAAAAGTCAAGGAGTGGGCACTGAGCAAGATGGCTGAACTGTACCAGAACCACAAGAAAAGTTTATACGCCAAATATGTCGCGAAAAAGAAAACTCCAGACTTCAAAGGAGTAAACGAGAAGTTGAGAGAACAGTGGCCCGATTTTGTACAGTACAAGCAATCTGATAAAGCAAAGGCAAAGTCGGCAAAGAACGCGTTAAATGCTGCCAACAAGAAATACCATCATAAAATGGGGACAGGTGGCTAAAAGAGTGCCATCCCTAAGTGGGAAACTATGGAGAAGGATATGAGGGCTAGAGGTGTCATTCCTGGTACAGATGGATGGCCCGAGAGGTCAAAGCACTGGTGGTACGGGCACGGGAGATCTTTGGACCCAGAAACAAGGAAGACATTATTTTATGATAAAATTCTAAAACCCTCCCAAGACCTTATTCAAGCAATGAACGATGCTCAATTGGGATTATTCCGTCCCGAGAGAGAGAACGACGAGCTGACACGCGCCCTAGGGAATCTGAAAAGGGAGGACGAACACGAGGCAAAGGCGCCAGTGTCTCGTGGAAGAAAGGTTTTCCTCGACGATGCCGCCATGAAGCCGCCGAGAAAGAAGGATCGGGAGGCAGACCGGATCTCCAGGGTAGAGCGGGACCTAGCTGATCTCAAGAACCTCATTCATGAAATTAGCCAAAGGCCGCCGTCGTAAACTCACCCGCGGTCTGATGATCCTGCATTGGATCTTAGCCAACGGAGAAGCAGCGTGGCTTCCACGAAGGTCCGTGCTGATGATCAAGCACTGCTGGATGATTCACCGGCTCCTCACTACCACGTGGATGATGTCAGAGAGATGGCACAATGTGAGCTACATCAGCCAATGAACAACCTGTCCTTCAAGGTGGCGATCGGCACTGCTTTACCTTGTCTACCTGGAGCACTCCACCATTCACTTCCGATTCCACCAGGCTATGCTCGTGTCATGGTGGATGACATAGTGGAGAATTTTGCGGACCTAGAGATTGAAATCGCTACGCCTGAAGGCCTTACGAAACTAGGATATGTCAAGCGCAACATCATTCTATGGAATAAGAAGTACATCAAGTTTCCAGGCTCGGCGCCAAGGCCACCAACTCCAAGGAATCCAAATCCACCCCGCATCGAATATCGTCAACCTCCAAGTCCACCCCAACCCGATTATCACCAACCTCCAAGTCCACCCCAACCCGATTATTGCCAACCTCCAAGTCCACCCCGCCCCGCTGACGATCGCCGCAGTAGGAGTACATCAACGCGATCTCCACCTCCGCCTCCATGCAATACTACTACCTCGTCGAAGAAACAGTAGGAGAACATTTCTTAATCCCTAGTGTTTTGTGTGTTAGATAACAATACCAAGGATCATTTAATGTGTGTTGAAGTTTTGCAGCTCTATTTGAGAACAAAGGGAAAAGGACTCTGCCTTTGGGGGTGGATAATCCGGCCCCACCAGGGGCGGATAATCCTCCCCTCCCTTTGCCTAAGCAGGCGCAAGCCCCAGAAGGGGGGCGGAATTTTGGCCGGATTTTCCCGCCCACGGGATACGCCTCGGGGCGGATAATCCGCCTGCTCATCGCCAAGGCGCAAGCCCAGAGAGGCGGAGTTTTGGCCGACTTTCCTGCGGCGGATAATCCGCCTCGGGGGCGGAGTATCCACCCCCCAAGAACTTCACCAAGCTTCACCAAGGCGCAAGCCCCAGAGAGGCGGCGGAGTTTCCCCCGGAGAATCCGCCCTTGGGGCGGAGTTTTCCCAGGGGGCGGATAATCCGCCCCAAGTGGTGGGAGGATAATCCGCCCCCAAAGTTGTGCAACGGCCAGATCTAGGGAGGTGGTATTTAAGCCAGCCATCCCCCTCCTGCCAGAACTCTTGATTCATCTCGAAAAAGAACAGATCAGATCCGAAAGCTTCATCCAAGAGTGCTCCACCTAGATCCACCCAAAGGCCCCCATCCCTTGGGGAATCGAAGGAGGAGAACTCAATCTTCATCATCAGCAATCAAGCGCTTCATCTCCTCTCCATTCATTTGGAGAACCTCCGATCTAGTATTTCTTGCAAATATCTAGATCCTCGTTTTTGTTTATATTGATAAACCTTGTTCTTGTGGCAGATTATTGTCATCTCGGGAGCCCCCAATTCGATTGTGGGTGTGTGCCCCGATAGTGTTGTAAAGGCACCGTTCCGCCTCAAGGGATCCAATAGTGGAGAAGGTGGATCAGCCTCTCGTGGCGAGATCCATCGAGAATAGGGTGAGGTTATTGTGGCGTGGTGGTCTTAGAACCGCCCACCCCTCCAACGCAGATGTACTTCCCTTAACAAGGAAGGAACTGCGTAAAACAAATCCCAATGTCTCCGCAAGTGCTCCACTACGGTTTCCTCGCTCCTCTTTTATGTGCTTAGTAGTTAGGGTTACATATAGGAAATTCTCGAAGTTAAGATCTAGAGAATTTACTTTGTGTCAAGCCTAAAATTGAAAAAGTATTAAAATTGGTTAGCACCTATTCACCCCCTCTAGGTGCCCATACGATCCATTTCAATTGGTATGAGCCTCGGCTCTTATTTCGGCTTAACCGCCTAAGAGAAGTATGAGTTCCAAGGAGATGGGAGTGATGCTCGGAGGTAGTCACCATGAACGATCTCAAGACATTGGAAACAACCTTGGTGAGTTCAATGGAGGCTAAGATGGAAGAGATGCGTCAGTTGATAATGCGCCTCTCCACATCCGCAGCATCACCTCCATCTAACTCTGAGGATACCACTCCAATCCAACCAAGGAAACGGGTAAAACTGCTTTCCAAAGATAACGAAGTGGTAGGTGATGATACTAGTAAGAGCTCCTCCTCAAAAAGGATAGCGATAAGGATGGATACAATGAGGTTTCTCATGTGTATTCCCCGATCCGCCTATTCCTCACCCACATATACATAATAGGGTGATCCACCTAAACTTTCAAAGCATCTACTTTCTCTCAATGGCAATTTTGATGAAATCTCATGTGTGCGCCTCCATAGAGTTATGGAAGATCATCGAAAATGGTCTTCATGTTGGAAATCCTAACAATCTCACAAGAAGAGAAGTGGTCGAGCCAACTCAATGCTACAGCACACATGATACAACTTGGTGTGGGTGAAAAAGACATGCCACACATTCAAGATCTTAGCATGCCTAAAAAGCTTGGGATGCTCTCACCGAGCTCTTCATCGGAAATGAAAGTATGAGAAGGAATAGATATGATGCCTTGAGCAATGAAGTGAAGGATTTTATATCTGGATGGATAAGACCACGAGGACATGTATAGGAGGCTCAAGGCAATAGCCACAACCTTGAAACCACGTGACGGCTCATGTTGATGATGCTTGGATCAGCGCAAGTATGTCGGTGCTTTATGCCATTTGAGCCCAGATTTGAAAAGTCTCCAAGGTAGGCATAACTATCACCTCATGTCATCCAATGAGGTAATGCAAGAAATGGCCGCTCAAAGTGGTACGCCAAGAATGTCAAGATGCTCGTGCTCGAGCTATGGGGATGCAAAAGGGGGTCAACATGGCCTTGAAGATTAGTGTGATTGATCATGATGAATATGGGGTAGAAGGTTTGGACTATCCCGAAGATATAAAAAGGATCCACGGACAATACTTGGCTCTTTATGCAAGAAACTTTTGAAAGATCCACCAAGGCTAAAGCTGAACTAGATCGCAAGAGGAGCCTATGGAAGAAAAGAAAATGGTCCCATGCTTTGTGAGGTGACATGACCATTTGCTGAGTGTCCATATCAAAGTTGATAGGATAATGGAGGAAGACTCATTTTCAAGGACAAATCAAACACGTAAAAAGCAGTTTGCTTAAAGAAGAATGCTCCTTTCATTCCTTTCAAGAAGCAAAGATTGTTCTAGTGGCTCAAGAAGAATATTCATCGGGGAGTGAAGATGAGTGAGGACGAGGATAGCTCTCAAGAGGTGGCTGCTATAGCCACCACATCTACATCAACATCTCTCTCTCTCCTCCGAAAAAAACATCATCAACAAGAATACTACTTGCCTCATGGCAAGAAGCCCGAGGTAACTTCTTCTAACTCTTCTATTCCCAAGGCTATGATAGACATGGATGATCCCGCTGATCGTTAAGGTTAAAGAAGAGATTATTGCTTTGGATTTCTATACTAGCCTCGGTGAGCACAAAGTTCGTTTGAGGCTCTTATGGATCACCGGCCCAAAACGAAGCACTTCTCGAAGAAAAGGGCAGAATTGAAAGGGAGGATGCAATGGAAATTGCATCCCTAAAAAATGCTCTTGAAGAAGAAGAAGCTCGGGTCTCTCTTGAAGAGAGGCTTGAGTCTATGGAAGAGTCACATGAAGAAATTGTGACTAAACTCGTTAAGGAACGTGACAATGCTGTCACCAAGGCAAAGAAGTTAAAGAAGGAAAGGATTGACTTTGGGGCTGCTCATGTTAGACTCTCCGAGGAATTGGAGAAACTTGACAATGCTCACAAGGCGTTGAAAAACGAGTTCTCTAATCAGCTTCAAAGTCAATTGGCCGAATATGATACTCCTAGCTCGTCCAACTCAACATATAGTAACAAGAAAAATGCTAGTGTGGAAAAAGGAGTGATCAAGGACATCACTACAAAGGACAAAGGTGTGCTTGATGAAGTCCTTGGCAAGCAAAGGTCAAATCATGGTAAAGAGGGACTTGGGTATGTCACCAAGTCCAAGAAGAAGAAAACCAAGAAGAACAAGACCAAGAATGTGCAATTAAAGACAAGCAACTCACGAGAAGGTTGTCACACAAGACAAGACTAATAATATTGGTTTTAGGTCTCACAATCAATTATGAACTCTTTTGTGATGACTATGGCGATGTTTATGCTTATTATGTTGGTCCTTTGATGAATATATTGCTTGGTCTATTTGGGTCCCAAAGACCCTTGTTACTAACATGAAAGGACCCATTGAAAATGGGTACCTAAAACCAAGAAGTAATTTTCAGTGGCTATGCTTCCGGTGGGTCAAAATGGGTCCGGATAGTGGCTGCACTAGTCATATGACCGGAAGCAAGGAGATCATCACGAGATGTCCAAATCTTGATAATATCACGTCTCCTATGGTGATAAGTCTAAATCTCGTATTGGGTCTGCAAGGTTGTGGTTACGATATCTCTCTCGTGGACGTCATGCTTGTTGAGACCCTTGGCTACAATCTTCTTTCTCGTGCCCTTGGCAAGATGGGTTTTGCTGTTTTATCGATGATGATTTGGTGGTACTCTTATGGAGCAAGTATCTAAAGGTCGCTTTCGTTGGATACGTCGAAAATGACCTGTATGTGGTGGACTTCTCGGGGAAAACCACTTCGGGTCCGATGTGTCTATTCGGAAAGGCCGACGTGGGCTGGCTATGGCATCGCCGTTTAGCCCATGTCAACATGAGAACTTTGCAAAGTCTCCAAAAGGGTGGCCACATCCTTGGACTAAAAGACAATGTCTCTTTTGCCAAAGATCGTGTTTGCAGGGCTTGTGTTGAAGGAAAAATGCATGATTCTCCCCACAAGAGGAAGACTATTGTGTCATCAAAGAGGATCTTGGAATTACTTCATGTGGATTTATTTGGTCCTCCTTCTCATGCAAGTCTTGGTGGGAAGAAATATTGCTTGGTCATCGTCGATGATTACTCAAGATATACATGGGTATATTTCTTCAAGCTAAAAAAGTGACAACGGCACAGAATTCAAGAACTACACTTTAAACGAGTTTCTTAGCGAAGAGGGGATTAGACACTAATATTCCGCTGCGTACACCCCTCAACAAAATGGTGTAGCCAAGAGGAAGAACCGGACTTTGATGGATATGGCAAGATCTATGCTAGCTGAATTCAAGTCTCCTTATAATTTTTGGGCTGAAGCCATATCCACTGCTTGTCACTCATCAAACCGGCTCTACCTTCGGAAGATCTTGGACAAGACCCCATATGAAATACTTACTGTAACAAACCCAACATCTCATACTTGGTATTCGTGTAAGTGTTTCTTTCTTATTAAAGGTGTCCGTTTGTCAAAATTTGAATCCAAGGCTTTAGAAGGTATTTTGTTGGTTACTGCGAATCCCACACTTATAGAGTCTACAACAAGATCACTTTGGGATTGTTGTAGAATCTTGTAGTGTGGAGTTCGATGAAAATAACTCCTTTGTAGGGCAAGTTGATGTTTGTGATGCGATGTTGAAATACCCCAAGATTCCATAAGAAGAATGGGCGTGATTTTTCCCCATTGAGGAACCCCTTGTGGATCGGGAAGGACAATGCTCCACACATGTGGAGCCCTCATCTCAACAAGATCAACAAGCTCCTACTATTGGAGACAATCCTGCACCAACACCACAATCTTTGAAGACCATCATCCTGGACAATTTGGTAGTCCCAGGCGGACTATCCGCCCCCTCCAAGGGGCGGACAATCCTCCCCTGGCACTCCAACTCGTTCCAGGATCCAAGGAGAAATCAACATCTTTGAAGCTCCCAGCGGATTCTCCCCCTGTGGCGGAGTGTCCACCGGTCTCCAACTCAGTCAGGCTTTCTCGGGAAGATGGTTCGGTACTTCACCTCCCAGCCGGATAGTCCCCCTCCAAGGCGGATTATCCGGCTGAAGAAAATGTTCAACAATCTTCGGCGATACGGTGACCAAGATCAAGGGCAGGGCAGTAATCAAGACAAGGATACAACTATTGAATCCACTCCTCCTAGAAACAATAAGGACATTGAGGCTCGTCGCAAGGCTCGTGCTGATCGGAACCTTGAACTAAGAGGTCACACTCTTGACAAGGTTGTGGGTGATCTACGACGAAGGTTATCCACTAGAAGAGAGCTTGCAAGCTTCTGTGATCATCAAGCTCACATTTCCATGGTTAAACCAAAGAAGGTTTTTGATGCTCTTGAAGACCCCAATTGGGTTGTCGCAATGCATGAAGAATTAAATAACTTCGAACGCAACAAAGTTTGGAAGCTCGTAGAAAAACCAAAGGATTGCCGCAATGTTATCGGCACCAAGTGGATCTTCAAGAACAAACATGGTGAAAATGGCATTGTTGTGAGGAATAAAGCACGACTCGTGGCTCAAGGATTCTCTCAAGAGGAAGGAATTGATTTTGGCGAGACCTACGCTCCCGTGGCTCGCCTTGAGTCCATCTGTATCCTTCTTGCATATGCAGCCCATCATAATTTTAAATTACAACAAATGGATGTTAAGAGCGCTTTCCTTAATGGTCCTCTACATGAGTTAGTATACGTCAAGCAACCCCCGGGGTTTGGGGACCACAAATTTCCGAACCATGTCTACAAACTCGATAAGGCGCTCTATGGCCTTAAACAAGCCCCACGTGCGTGGTATGGGCACCTTAAAGAGCTTTTGCTAGACCGTGGATTCGAAGTTGGGCAAATCGATCCCACTCTTTTTACTAAGAAGGTTAATGGGGAGCTTTTTGTATGCCAACTTTATGTAGATGACATTATTTTTGGCTCTACTAACCAAGCTTTTAACGATGAATTTTCGAAGCTTATGACTGGCAGGTTTGAGATGTCCATGATGGGTGAGCTCGGGTTCTTTCTTGGATTTGAGATCAAACAACTTAGAGAGGGAACCTTTATTAATGAAGCTAAGTACATCCAATACATGCTCAAAAGGTTCAAGATGACGGATCTCAATGGCGTTGCTACCCCTATGCAAACAAAGTGTCATCTTGAGCTCAATCCCAAGGGTAAAGACGTGGATCAAAAGGTATACCGATCCATGATCGGCTCTCTCCTTTACCTTTGCGCATCTAGGCCCGATATCGTGTTAAGTGTAGGACTGTGCAAGGTACCAAGCCGCTCTAAAGAAAGCCACTTAGTGGCGATCAAGCGAATCTTCCGATATTTGGTTCATTCCCCAAATTTTGGGTTATGGTATCCCAAGGGTTCAAGTTTCTCTCTATGTGGTTACACGATTCAGAAATTTGGTGACAAAGATGATAGGAAATCAACCTCGGTGCATGTCAATTCTTGGGCAGGTCTCTTGTGTGTTGGTCATCAAAGAAACAATTGTATTTCACTCTCAACCGCCGGTGAATATGTTGTCGCCGCAAGTGCTTGTACTCAATTGTTATGGATGAGGCAAACTTTAAAGGAATATGGTGTCAATTGTGACAAAGTGCCTTTTATGCGACAATGAAAGTGCTATCAAAATTGCTTACAATCCCGCAAAGATACAAGAACAAAACATATAGAGATTCACAACCACTTTATTCGGGATCATGTTGCTCGTGGAGATATTGCTCTATCCTTTGTGAGCACGAAGAACCAACTTGCTGATATTTTCACGAAGCCTCTTGATGAAGCAAGATTTTGTTATTTGAGGAATGAGCTAAATATCATAGATTCAAGGAGCTTGGCTTGACTACCCTTGCACACTCACTTGCTCTTTTTCATGTATTTGGTTTAGATGCGGGCATAGACATAGGGGGAGTGTGGTCCTAATTGATTGGGCCAACCCTCCCCCCATAATGCCGAAAGCAAGTCAAATCATTTCCCTTAATATCATTTTGTGATATGTGGGTCATCGATGAGCATTGGTTTTGAACTCAAGATACATCTTCGCGGTGTCATGCCATGCGCTCCAACATGGTGGCTTCGGCCACCGCCCTCTTCCTTGAGAATAGTTGGTTTTTCATGGGTCCCGTTGGATTTTCTTGCATATCTCTTGTTCTTATGGAAAACACACTCAAATTTGGCTTTTGATTGATTTTATTCTTGCGAATTTGGGTGTGAATGCGGAGTGATCTCCAGGGGCGTTAGCATCGCTCTTCTTCCTTTTTGGCGTTTCGATGCCAAAGGGGGAGAAGTAGTTCTATTAGGTCTCGTGGATTTGCAAGGGTCGGGCACAAGCTCTTCGATTTTAGTCGTTTTTATTTGCTTGCTTGTGCCTTTTCTAGCGTGAACTTGTTTGCTATTTGTGGTTGTTTGTGTAAGACTATGTCGTACTCCACAGTTTGGTACTATGTTTAGTATTCATGGATTTCTGGATTTATCTATCATGGACCCCATGGAATTCTGGATTTATGGAGCATATTTGATGGCATATGGATTCATGGGATTATCTATGTATGCCTTGGCTATATATTCCGGTGGTATGACATTTTTTCCCCAACCCTTAAAGTAGTGTTCTACCTAGTGTGTGTATTTGTATTCAAATGCAAATCTTAAATATGCACACATCTAGGGGGAGCGTCTTTCATTATTTAAGGTGGCGTATTTGTTTTATTGCAAATCCTAGTATTGTCATCTAACACCAAAAAGGGGGAGATTGAAAGAACATTTCTTAATCCCTAGTGTTTTGTGTGTTAGATAACAATACCAAGGATCATTTAATGTGTGTTGAAGTGTTGCAGCTCTATTTGAGAACAAAGGGAAAAGGACTACGCCTTTGGGGCGGATAATCCGCCCCAGGCGGATAATCCGCCTCCCTTGCCCAAGCAGCGCAAACCCCGTATATGGAATTTTGGCGGATTTTCCGCCCGCCGGATAATCCGCCTCGGGGCGGATAATCCGCCTGCTCATCGCCAAGCCCAGAGGCGGAGTTTTGGCGGACTTTCCGTCTGGCGGATAATCCGCCTCGGGGCGGATTATCCGCCCCAAGAACTTCACCAAGCTTCACCAGGCGCAAGCCCTGCAGAGGGGGCGGAGTTTTCCCGCGGATAATCCGCCCAAGTGGGGCGGATAATCCGCCTCAAAGTTGTGCAACGCCAGATCCGGGAGGGGTATTTAAGCCAGCCATCCCTCCGCGAACTCTTGATTCATCTCGAAAAGAACAGATCGATCTGAAAGCTTCATCCAAGAGTGCTCCACCTAGATCCACCCAAAGTCCCCATCCCTTGGGGAATCAAGGAGGAGAACTCGATCTTCATCATCAGCAATCAAGCGCTTCATCTCCTCTCCATTCATTTGGAGAACCTCCGATCTAGTATTTTTGCAAATATCTAGATCCTCGTTTTGTTTATATTGATAAACCTTGTTCTTGTGGCAGATTGTTGTCATCTCGAGCCCCCAATTCGATTGTGGGTGTGCCCGATAGTGTTGTAAAAGGCACCTGCCGCCTCAAGGGATCCAATAGTGGAGAAGGTGGATCAGGCCTCTCGTGGCGAGATCCATCGAAGAATAGGGTGAGGCCTATTGTGGCGTGGGTCTTAGAACCGCCCACCCTCCAACGCAGATGTACTTCCCTTAACAAGGAAGGAACTGTAAACAAATCTCTGTGTCTCCGCTGCTCCACTACGGTTTCCTCGCCTCTTTTACGTGCTTAGTAGTTAGGGTTACATATAGGGAAATTCTCGTAGTTGCATATCTAGAGAATTTACTTTGTGTCAAGCCTAAAATTGAAAAAGTATTAAAAATTGGTTAGCACCTATTCACCCACCCCCTCTAGGTGCCCATACGATCCATTTCAGCAGATAAATAATAACAAGCATCCAAGTACTAAACAATCCTAGGCATGTGCTCCATATATAGTCATACGTTCTCGCAATGAAATGGTACTAGTTTTGTCACAAGATACAAATTAAGTTTATCTCAATTTAAACTATGGGTGGCACAATGAAATGGAAAGAAATTTTCCATGATGGATTTAGATGAATTCCAAAGTTAAGACATTGTGACGGATACTACAACAAAAGGCTTAGTATATGACTGCTATAGTAGCAGCAAAGGAGGGCATTTGTGTCAAATAGTTTGTTATCAAACTAAGGTGTGGTTCGCAACGAGCTAATGCTAAAGATATATTGTACGACAATAGTATCGACATGATTTAACCTAAGGAACTAAAGGTCTCACCAAAAGACCAAATTTATACAATGTCGTCTCATTAGAGAATGAGTGATGCGTGAAGACGCAAAGACATGCAAATACACACGGACCTGAAAGCGTCAGATCCGTAGATTATGTTAACCACTTGCAATCGCGTATATGGAACACCAGAAAGCCATAGGTGTTCAATACGCAAAGTTTTAAAACTAGATTATTATCTCTAGTGCAAGTGGGAGACTGAAGGGAATATGCCCGAGAGGCAATAATAAAGTGGTTATTATTGTATTCCTTGTTTATGATAAATGTTTATTTTGCATGCTATAATTGTATTAATATGGAAACATTAATACATCTGTGTTTAATAAACAAATAGAAAGTTTCTAGTTATGTCTCTCTTATAAACTAGCTCATTGATTAACAAGATGATCAAAGGTTTCCTGATCATGGACATTGGATGTTGTTAATAACGAGGTCACAACATTGTTGGAATGATATGATGAACATTCATCCGAAGTATAGCATTACGATTAAGGTCATTGTGTTTATATTGCTATAACATCATACAAAGTAATCTTAATCCTTAGACCATGAGATCATGTCACTCACGAACACCGTAAGAGTATCTTGATAACATCAAACGTCATACCGTAACCGGGTGATTATAAAGATTAGTTCAGTGCTACGAACATGTTATGTTGAGGCTCATGGATCAAGAGTGGAATTTGTCCATCCCGATGACGGATAGATATACTCTGGATCCTCTCGGTGATATCACATTAGTTAGCTTACAAGCAAGTGATTTGATCACTAGAATGTTATATCATGGGACAGAGAAAAGAGTACATGTCGGTAACGAGATCAAACTAGGTATGGAGATACCGATGATCGAATCTCGGACATGTAATATATCGCGAGATAAAGGAATTGAGTTACATGCGTATATGGTTCACACGATCACAAAAGTCATCGTTGAATGTGTGGGAGTCAGTACAGATCTCCAGGTCCCGTTGTTGATTATTGATCAGAGAGGGTCTCGATCATGTGTACATTATTCGCGAACCGTAGGGTGACACACTTAAGGGATACTGGCACCATTTGGAGCAAATAATATGCCAGAGAAAGAAAAAGGAAAGCGCATGAATTTATTTCACTAGACATCGGAACTGTTTCGGTTGAATTTGCTAAAACTGGTTCTGCATTTGAAATTGAAATGTTGTAAGGGGTTTTATGTGAATGTTTGTTAATTAGAGTAATTAAAAAATTCGGAATAAATAAATAAAAGAGTTTTATTTAAATGAGAGCTTGCATTAAATTTGGTGGAAATTTAATGCATGTGAGTGGATTTTTTAGTGGAGGCATGTTTATGTGAGTGGAGGCTTTTCATTTTAAGTGGGAGCTCCACCCACATGAATGTGGAAGAGGTGGGTGCAACCACCATGGCTGGGCGCCATGCCTCTTGGGTGCCCTCCTCTCCCTATAAAAGGCCTCCCTCTCCTCCTCTCAAAACACACCTCCTCGCGAAGGATCTCACTCCCCCCTTTAGAATTCCCCCATAGTCTCGGATCAGCGAGATACATGTTCCCGATGGCTTTTTCTGAAAGGATTTGTTGCTTCCGCTGCTTCGTTGGAGCGAGGGCGCGGAGGTTGTCGGGGTACCCGGACGTGTGTGCAATCACGGATGCACAACTGCTTTGCGGTGCTGGACTTGATGGTGCTGGACCGGCTGAACCAGATGGACTTCATCACGATCTTGAGATCGGCAATCGTTCGACTACATCATCCATGAGTATAACCTCGTTAACGCTATTCGGTCTTCGAGGGTATGTATTCTATGGATGTATATCCATCCGTTGCTTGTATCTAGTAGATAGATCTTGGTACATAGTTCCTATCGTAGGAATTTTTTTGTTTTCTATGATGTGAACCCTTCACCAGGTCCTCCGGGATGCCGGGGCAGAAGGGGAAGTTTGGGGAGGGGACGCACCCGAGATGGAACAGGTGGGCACGCGTCCTAGTACGACCGAGGCGTAGAATCCAGAAGAACACCCTAACACGGGATTGCGCAAAGTTCGTCCAGTTGATCTCATGGTGCGACACTATGCACCCCGAGGAGCACAATGCCCGATACATGTCTCCCGTGCGAAACTCGCCCGCGGGGCAAAGCGTAATAGTGCGGCTGTCGGGGACATTGGAGAGCTGGAGAGCACGCAGGCGGGTATGCAGGAAGGCCAACTCGGCCTCCGCCTGGATAGTGGTACGCGGCCGCAACGGGATGCGCATGGTACCATCGCTGACAGTCTTGCCCACCGACAACATACGCGAGAGGCAGTGGGAGAAAGCGGCAGGGAGGGCATCAGCTAGCGGTCCAAGCGGCGTCCAAGAGTCGAACCAAAGGGAGGTTGACACCCCGTCCCCCGGGACCACGCGTGCGATGGAGCGGTACAAAGGGATCAAGAACTAAAAGCCTCGCCATGAGGGCGTAAAGGGCTGCGGATCCCCACACAGGTAGCTCCAACGGACCCAGCGTGTCCAAGGGGTATCACGCCCATAGAAGAGAGCGTGGAGGTTTTTGAGCAGTAAACATGTGTTTTGGAGGATGAAGTCTATGACACCGAGGCCACCTTAAGACCGCAACCGGCAGACCAGGTCCCACGCCACTTGGCAGTCGCCGCCAGAACATGAGGTCGTGGCCTTCCAGAGCATGTCGTGCCTAGGCCTATCCATCTTCGCGAGGGTGCCCTTTGTGAGGGGAAACACAGAGATGGCGAGCAAGGGAATCGCAGAGTGGACGGCAATGGCGAGGGTCAAATGGCCACCCATCAGGATCAGTGAAGTGCGCCATCCTGGGATTTGGTTTGATATCCGCATGGCGAGGAACTCCAAGGTGCCTGCGGGTAACTTCTGGTCCGATAAGGGAAGCCCGAGGTACGTGTGGGGGAAGCTCGAGATGGGGCATCTGAGGATGCCGGCAAGGGTGGCGGCGTCGGAAGGGGGCACATGTATTGGGACAAAGGTGCTCTTGTGGGCGAGGGAAAAAATATCCAAGATAATGCACACGTGGCGAGGAAAAAAATATCCAAGATAATGCACAAGCGCTGCATCTGAGAGGCTTCAGCTTGGAGTATAATCAACGTGTCGTCAGCATACTGGACCATGGGGCATGCCAGATCGTCCACAAGAGGGTGCAGTAGGCGTTCCCCGCCCACTTCCTCCACAAGCAAGCAACGAAGGAGCTCGCCCACGGCCAGGAATAAATACGGAGACAACGGGTCACCCTAACGTTGCCCATTCCGGCACCTGATCCATCGGCCCGGTACACCATTCAGAAGCACCGCCGCCTTCTCCGTGGACAGAATTGCAGCAACCCAGCCACGAAATCAGGCACGCGCCTCGCGCCGACGGTAGTGATACACTGACGATCCCCTCGATCGAGCTGTCGGCATACCTCCCCTACGCCGACAGCAACAATCCAGGTCCTGTAGTGAAACAATTCATGCGTGAATTTAAAAAAAATTCATGCATGAAGCCATTATATAAAAGTAAAGAATCGCTAATTTATAGAATTTTCTAATTTTCATGTCATAGAATTTCCTAATTTTGTGCAAGACATTCTCATGTTATAAAGTTTCCTAATTGATTTGGAAAATTTAGCTTCACGATTGGACCAACAAATGTACTCCTTACTTTGGAGAGGCGCCCATACGTACAGCCGCCAGGTCCATCTAAACCCTGGAAGGCCCGGAGTCCCGGCGAACCGCAGCGATCTGGTCGGGGAGATGCCGCCAGGAGGGATCGAGCAAGGCTGCACGCCGCAGGTCCATCCACCGACGACCGGCCACCGAGGCCGCCACGACGGCGCTCCGCCCCATCCGCCGCCGCCGCTCTCCGCCACAGAGGTAGCGTTTTAAGTTTGTTCTTTTTTTCCTTTTTTTTCTCAGAATCGTGGATCCAATCAAGGGAAATTTTTTTTTTGAGCTTTAACGACAAAATCTATTAACCAGAGGACTCAGCAGCCGCGCTGGTCACAAGAGCACTTACATCATCCGGCAAAGAGTCCAGCCACAGCGACCGAACCTCCTGCCTACGCACACCAACCGCCGCAAATTCGTGTGCCACCTTATTACAGTTCCAGGGACAGTATGAAACAACTACAGACAGGAAATTTAAACGAATAAAAGCACGAATATCACGGTATACTACACCTTCTGGCGTACGGTCGAGGCCTTTGTCTTGCATGGCCTTAACCAGATTCTGAGCATCTATTTTCACATGGACGTGACCCATTCCCCAGTTAGCAGCAGCATGCAAGGCTTCATGACATGCAATTGCTTCAGCGAGCGCGGCGCTGCTGACATGCGCTAAAAATCCTGCCCCTGCTCCCAAGATGTCACCGGCACTGTCCCGCATCACAAAGCCCCAGCCTCCTGTCTTATTCCCCGCATCGAAAGCACCATCAGTGTTAATTTTGATCACATTTCCTTCTGGTGGCCTCCACTTAATCTGTTTAGGAGCCCTTGTATTGGTGGAATCCTTGGACGAGTCTCCTCGGCAGTGCTGTACCGACTCAGCAGCCCAGTATCTTGCTTGTCTGACTACAGTTTCAGCCGACACCACCTGTCCTTCTGCATTCAGTTTGTTCCTTCCTGTCCACCACTACAGGAATGGCGCCGACGGCCAAACGTCGGGGCCGTCGGCGTAGCACCGCACCAGGCCAGCCCAACAGGCCAGCCCTCGGCGTAGCCCAGCCGTCTGCGTAGTATGCACTACACCGACGGTCACCCTCGGCGTAGCGGAGGCCCTCAGCGTAGTATGCACATGCCGGCCAGCACGGACGGCGCGCTAACGGTGCCGTCGGTGAGGCCGACGGCGACCCTCGGCATAGCATACGCCGACGGCCACCCTCGGCGCATAGCCAAAGCACGTGACGGTCACCCTCGGCGTAGCCTTATGTATTTTTCATTTATTTTGTATTTGTATCAATTATTTATATATTTTTATTAATTGGATAATTTCGTACCCTCTGAATAGCAGTCTACACGTCCACATGAAATGTCGTTGCGAATCTTCTCGCACCCCGAGAAATTTCTATATGTTTGTAAGTGTTATTATCGCATGTGGTTCTCAATAGCACTCACCACGACCACATGAAGTGCTTGCATGTGTCCACCCTCTCATGCATGCGCTCTAACCTAGAGGCGAAGGTTCCGTACCCGTATAAGGGAAGAATCTCCCCGTTTAGGTGAAACCGGGTAGGATAGTGCCCCAACTTGTGAACCAACATGGTTTTACATCACCCTATGACCTAAACAAACACAAAACAAGAGAGAGCTATGCCGGCTACCTGTCGAGGAACGCCTAGGGGGTAGACGATCCGAGTGTGCACAGAGATCGTGGTTTCACGAGGAAGACCACGAACATCGGAATCGACGAGAACTTGCATGTGTCCCTAGCATATGTGTGTGAGTGTGGTGAGAGGTTGGTATAGGTGCTGCATGTGTCCCCTCGCATGCATGCGCTCTAACCTAGAGACGAAGGTTCCAGACCAGATAAGGGGAATCTCCGCTTAGATGAAACCGCAGGATAGTGCCCCAACTTGTGAACCAACATGGTTGTACATCACCCTATGACCTAAACAAACACAAAACAAGAGAGAGCTACGCCGGCTACCTCGCCGAGGAACGCCTAGGGGGTAGACGATCCGAGTGTGCAGAGATCGTGGTTTCGCTGGAGGAAGACCCCGAGAACATCGGAATCAGATGAGTACTTGCATGTGTCCCTAGCATATGTGTGTGAGTGTGGTGAGAGGTTGGAATAGGTGCTTGCATGTGTCCCCCCTCGCATGCATGCGCTCTAACCTAGAGGCGAAGGTTCCGACCGTATAAGGGGAATCTCCCGCTTAGGTGAAACCGCAGGATAGTGCCCCAACTTGTGAACCAACATGGTTTTACATCACCCTATGACCTAAACAAATACAAAACAAGAGAGAGATACGCCGGGCTACCCCTGTCAGAGGAACGTCTAGGGGGGTAGACGATCCGAGTGTGCACAGAGATCAGGGTTTCGCCGGAGGAAGACCACGAGAACATCGGAATCAGACGAGAACTTGCATATGTACCTAGCATATGTGTGTGAGTGTGGTGAGAGGTTGGTATAGGTGCTTGTGTCCCCCCTCGCATGCATGCGCTCTAACCTAGAGGCGAAGGTTCCGTACCCGTATAAGGGGGGAATCTCTCCGTTTAGGTGAAACCGGGTAGGATAGTGCCCCAACTTGTGAACCAACATGGTTTTACATCACCCTATGACCTAAACAAACACAAAACAAGAGAGAGCTACACGGGGCTACCCCTGTCAGAGGAACGTCTAGGGGGGTAGACGGTCCGAGTGTGCACAGAGATCAGGGTTTCGCCGGAGGAAGACCACGAGAACATCGGAATCAGACGAGAACTTGCATGTGTCCCTAGCATATGTGTGTGAGTGTGGTGAGAGGTTGGTATAGGTGCTTGCATGTGTCCCCCCTCGCATGCATGCGCTCTAACCTAGAGGCGAAGGTTCCAGACCAGATAAGGGGGAATCTCCCCGTTTAGGTGAAACCGGGTAGGATATTGCCCCAACTTGTGAACCAATATGGTTTTACATCACCCTATGACCTAAACAAACACAAAACAAGAGAGAGCTACGCCGGGCTACCCCTGTCAGAGGAACGTCTAGGAGGGTAGACGATCCGAGTGTGCACAGAGATCAGGGTTTCGCCGGAGGAAGACCACGAGAACATCGGAATCAGATGAGTACTTGCATGTGTCCCTAGCATATGTGTGTGAGTGTGGTGAGAGGTTGGTATAGGTGCTTGCATGTGTCCCCCATCGCATGCATGCGCTCTAACCTAGAGGCGAAGGTTCCGTACCCGTATAAGGGGGGAATCTCCCCACTTAGGTGAAACCGGGTAGGATAGTGCCCCAACTTGTGAACCAACATGGTTTTTACATCACCCTATGACCTAAACAAACACAAGACAAGAGAGAGCTACGCCGGGCTACCCCTGTCAGAGGAACGTCTAGGGGGGTAGATGATCCGAGTGTGCACAGTAATGTGGTTTCACGAGGAAGACCACGAGAACATCGGAATCAGAGGAGTACTTGCATGTGTCCCTAGCATATGTGTGTGAGTGTGGTGAGAGGTTGGTATAGGTGCTTGCATGTGTCCCCCCTCGCATGCATGCGCTCTAACCTAGAGGTGAAGGTTCTGATCAGATAAGGGGAATCTCCCGCTTAGGTGAAACCGGTAGGATAGTGCCCCAACTTGTGAACCAACATGGTTTTACATCACCCTATGACCTAAACAAACACAAAACAAGAGAGAGCTACGCGGCTACCCTCAGAGGAACGCCTAGGGGTGAGCGATCCGAGTGTGCATAGAGATCGTGGTTTCGCTGGAGGAACACCACGAGAACATCGGAATCAGATGAGAACTTGCATGTGTCCCTAGCATATGTGTGTGAGTGTGGTGAGAGGTTGGTATAGGTGCTTGCATGTGTCCCCCCTCGCATGGATGCGCTCTAACCTAGAGGCGAAGGTTCCGTACCTGTATAAGGGGGGAATCTCCCCGTTTAGGTGAAACAGGGTAGGATACTGCCCCAACTTGTGAACCAACATGGTTTTACATCACCCTATGACCTAAACAAACACAAAACAAGAGAGAGCTACGTCGGGCTACCCCTGTGAGAGGAACGTCTAGGGGGGTAGACGATCCGAGTGTGCACAGATATTAGGGTTTCGCCGGAGGAAGACCACGAGAACATCGGAATCAGATGCGTACTTGCATGTGTCCCTAGCATATGTGTGAGAGTGTGGTGAGAGGTTGGTATAGGTCCTTGCATGTGTCTCCCTCGCATGCATGCGCTCTAACCTAGAGGCGAAGGTTCCGTACCCGTATAAGGGGGGAATCTCCCCGTTTAGGTGAAACCGGGTAGGATAGTGCCCCAACTTGTGAACCAACATGGTTTTACATCACCCTATGACCTAAACAAACACAAAACAAGAGAGAGCTACGCTGGCTACCCATGTCGAGGAACGCCTAGGGGGTAGACGATCCGAGTGTGCACAGAGATCGTGGTTTCACGAGGAAGACCACGAGAACATCGGAATCGAGGAGTACTTGCATGTGTCCCTAGCATATGTGTGTGAGTGTGGTGAGAGGTTGGTATAGGTGCTTGCATGTGTCCCCTCGCATGCATGCGCCTAACCTAGAGGCGAAGGTTCTGACCAGATAAGGGGAATCTCCGCTTAGGTGAAACCGGGTAGGATAGTGCCCCAACTTGTGAACCAACATGGTTTTACATCACCCTATGACCTAAACAAACACAAAACAAGAGAGAGCTACGGGCTACCCTCGCCGAGGAACGCCTAGGGGGTAGACGATCCGAGTGTGCACAGAGATCATGGTTTCACGGAGGAAGACCACGAGAACATCGAATCGACGAGAACTTGCATGTGTCCCTAGCATATGTGTGTGAGTGTGGTGAGAGGTTGGTATAGGTCCTGCATGTGTCCCCTCGCATGCATGCGCCTAACCTAGAGGCGAAGGTTCAGACCAGATAAGGGGAATCTCCGCTTAGGTGAAACCGAACGGGTAGGATAGTGCCCCAACTTGTGAACCAACATGGTTTTACATCACCCTATGACCTAAACAAACACAAAACAAGAGAGAGCTACGCCGGGCTACCCCTGTAAGAGGAACGTCTAGGGGATAGACGATCCAAGTGTGCACAGAGATCAGGGTTTCGCCGGAGGAAGACCACGAGAACATCGTAATCGACGAGAACTTGCATGTGTCCCTAGCATATGTGTGTGAGTGTGGTGAGAGGTTGGTATAGGTGCTTGCATGTGTCCCTCGCATGCATGCGCCTAACCTAGAGGCGAAGGTTCCACCAGTATAAGGGGAATCTCCCGCTTAGGTGAAACCGGTAGGATAGTGCCCCAACTTGTGAACCAACATGGTTTTACATCACCCTATGACCTAAACAAATACAAAACAAGAGAGAGCTACGCTGGCTACCCATGTCGAGGAACGTCTAGGGGTAGACGATCCGAGTGTGCAGAGATCGTGGTTTCACGGAGGAAGACCACGAGAACATCGGAATCGAGGAGTACTTGCATGTGTCCCTAGCATATGTGTGTGAGTGTGGTGAGAGGTTGGTATAGGTGCTTGCATGTGTCCCCTCGCATGCATGCGCCTAACCTAGAGGCGAAGGTTCTGCACTGTGATAAGGGGGAATCTCCGCTTAGGTGAAACCGGCAGGATAGTGCCCCAACTTGTGAACCAACATGGTTTTACATCACCCTATGACCTAAACAAACACAAAACAAGAGAGAGCGACACCGGGCTACCCCTGTGAGAGGAACGTCTAGGGGGCAGACGATCCGAGTGTGCACAGATCAGGGTTTCGCCGGAGGAAGACCACGAGAACATCTAATCGACGAGAACTTGCATGTGTCCCTAGCATATGTGTGTGAGTGTGGTGAGAGGTTGGTATAGGTCCTTGCATGTGTCCCTCGCATGCATGCGCTCTAACCTAGAGGCGAAGGTTCCGACCAGAGCAGGGGGGAATCTCGCTTAGGTGAAACCGGTAGGATAGTGCCCCAACTTGTGAACCAACATGGTTTTACATCACGCTATGACCTAAACAAACACAAAACAAGAGAGAGCTACGCCGGCTACCATGTCGGAGGAACGTCTAGGGGGTAGACGATCCAAGTGCATGCAGAGATCGTGGTCACTGAGGAAGACCACGAGAACATCGGAATCGACGAGAACTTGCATGTGTCCCTAGCATATGTGTGTGAGTGTGGTGAGAGGTTGGTATAGGTGCTTGCATGTGTCCCCTTGCATGCATGCGCTCTAACCTAGAGGCGAAGGTTCCAGACCAGATAAGGGGAATCTCCCGCTTAGGTGAAACCGGTAGGATAGTGCCCCAACTTTTGAACCAACATGGTTTTACATCACCCTATGACCTAAACAAACACAAAACAAGAGAGAGCTACGTACCCATGTCGGAGGAACGTCTAGGGGTAGACGATCCGAGTGTGCACAGAGATCGTGGTTTCACGAGGAAGACCACGAGAACATCTAATCAGAGGAGTACTTGCATGTGTCCCTAGCATATGTGTGTGAGTGTGGTGAGAGGTTGGTATAGGTGCATGTGTCCCCTCGCATGCATGCGCCTAACCTAGAGGCGAAGGTTCCGTGACCAGTATAGGGGGAATCTCCGCTTAGGTGAAACTGCAGGATAGTGCCCCAACTTTGAACCAACATGGTTTTACATCACCCTATGAATTAAACAAACACAAAACAAGAGAGATACGCGGGCTACTCCCTGTCGAGGAACGTCTAGGGGGCAGACGATCCGAGTGTGCACAGAGATCGTGGTTTCACGGAGGAAGACCACGAGAACATCGGAATCGACGAGAACTTGCATGTGTCCCTAGCATATGTGTGAGTGTGGTGAGAGGTTGGTATAGGTGCTTGCATGTGTCCCCTCGCATGCATGCGCTCTAACCTAGAGGCGAAGGTTCCGACCAGTATAAGGGGAATCTCCCGCTTAGGTGAAACCGGTAGGATAGTGCCCCAACTTGTGAACCAACATGGTTTTACATCACCCTATGACCTAAACAAACACAAAACAAGAGAGAGATACGCCGGCTACCTCGCCGAGGAACGCCTAGGGGTAGACGATCCGAGTGTGCACAGAGCTCAGGGTTTCGCCGGAGGAAGACCACGAGAACATCGGAATCAGACGAGAACTTGCATGTGTCCCTAGAATATGTGTGTGAGTGTGGTGAGAGGTTGGTATAGGTGCTTGCATGTGACCCCCCTCCCATGCATGCGCTCTAACCTAGAGGCGAAGGTTCCGGACCCGTATAAGGGGAATCTCCTTAGGTGAAACCGGTAGGATAGTGCCCCAACTTGTGAACCAACATGGTTTTACATCACCCTATGACCTAAACAAACACAAAACAAGAGAGAGCTACTGGGCTACCATGTCGAGGAACGCCTAGGGGGTAGACGATCCGAGTGTGCAGAGATCGTGGTTTCACGGAGGAAGACCACGAGAACATCGGAATCAGAGGAACTTGCATGTGTCCCTAGCATATGTGTGTGAGTGTGGTGAGAGGTTGGTATAGGTGCTTGCATGTGTCCCCTCGCATGCATGCGCCTAACCTAGAGGCGAAGGTTCCGACCAGATAAGGGGGGAATCTCCCCGTTTAGGTGAAACCGGGTAGGATAGTGCCCCAACTTGTGAACCAACATGGTTTTACATCACCCTATGACCTAAACAAACACAAAACAAGAGAGAGCTACGCCGGGCTACCCCTGTCAGAGGAACGTGTAGGGGGGTAGACGATCCGAGTGTGCACAGAGATCAGGGTTTCGCCGGAGGAAGACCACGAGAACATCGGAATCAGATGAAAACTTGCATGTGTCCCTAGCATATGTGTGTGAGTGTGGTGAGAAGTTGGTATAGGTGCTTGCATGTGTCCCTAGCATATGTGTGTGAGTGGTGAGAGGTTGTTATAGGTGCTTGCATGTGTCCCCCCTTGTAACACCCTCAGAATCGACCCTATGCAAGTTTCAGCGCTTCCCGCCAAAACCCGCATAGAAACGATTCAAAGGTGCCATGAGCACTTTTTCATGGTGGAAAAAGTAATAACATTACACAACAGTCCTCGATGGGACCCACGAGCAGATATATACAATGACTCAACGAGTCAAGAATACAGATATAATATACAAAGATCCAAATCACCTTGAAAGCGATAGGCGTCCAACTACGGACAAGATGCAAATGGGGCTAAGAGCCTGAAGAATAACCAATGGCATCCATAACCCTGCCCAAGCCGGAAGGGTAACCTCGCTAACGTTCTCAAACACCTTAAACAAAGGGTGCCGACAAGGGCAAAGGAAAAAGAGGCGTCAAGATTGAGGCCATTACAGCGAGGCTAGAATTCGGTCTCGCCTACATAGGTATGGTGGATCAAGCGTGGCAGCAAGCACTAAACAACCTATAGAGACTCGATATACTGTCGGCTATCAGAGGGGGGTAAGAAAGACCTATTCGTATCCAACCTGAAACTATCACCAAGCATACCCATCCTGGTGTTTCCCCCTCGAGACCAAACGAGGAAGTCAACCGAGGAACTCACACCGTTGGCAGTTTTACTTATTCGGTTATCGTTGCAGCAATTACTAGTCAGGTATAGATAATCATCCTGATAAAATAAGCAGTGGGCCGTTTTAGTTAACCATTCCATTGTAGTTGCAACACTTACTAGTCAGATACAATTAGCATGAGATATCCCAAAACCCAGCAGTTGTTGGTACTTTTATTTAGCCATTCCGTGATAGTTGCAATACTTACTAGTCAGATACAATGGTCGCAAGCGACAACACAAGCAAGCAATTGTTGGCAGTTTTATTTAGCCATTCCATTATAGTAAAGCTGATTGCTAGTCATTATAAAGTCAAATTTATAGCACTACTTTAGTTATAGTTGTCTATGATCGAGAATCTTGCTCCAAGTCGTCCATAACCATGGACATGGCTTTGAAAGTTTTACCCGTCCGGGTGCACCAATAGCAACACACTCGATCAACCTCGGAAAAATAAATCAAAACCCAACGAGGCTTTCACGACAAAGCAATCACGATTCAGAAATATTTCAGGGCCACCCCTGAGTACACCCACAACGGTTAATGACTCGAGACGGACTCAAGGTTTGCGACAATGGTCAGAACGACCGGGAACCCAAAACTGGGCTTGTCGACACCGAAAACACTCCGCTTACCTAAGCGATGCAGTGCTCCTCGCACAATCTTAAATAAAGCAGTAGCATGGCATAGGTACAGGATAGTAAATAAAACCTCAAACTAGTTTGTGGCCCCAAGAAATAAGAATGAATCAAGTTCTGGCTCAGGGGGGTCCCATAATCCTCCCGGATGTGGATAGCGCGAATAATCAAGGAACAGGTATCAAGTACTCGGGGTCCTACTGGACAAAAGTGGACGGTTAACAACCAAATAACATCTATTGCCCACCTGTGCCTCTGCTTACTTACTTCAATTTTAGTTGTTAAACAGGAATTAAAGTGAACGATAAGTAAAGCCATGATCATCTCCAACATCAAACATGCGGCAATATTCCAACAACTGTGGTACTGGACAACACGCGACAGCACTTGAGCAAGCGACTATGACGCGCAAGTCCAACTATCTACCAAACAACAGGTAATAGGATGTGTCCAAGGCAATATAAGGCTGCAAGGGATATGACGGATACGAAAACTAGAGCATCGCAACACAGATAGCAATAGATCAACAGGAGGGAATAAATACTATAAAAGTAAGATAGGTAGAAAGAGGGGAGATGCTCTTTGAAAACATTGCGAAGGTTCATCCAAGATAGGGTCGACACTCGCATCAACTCAACGGCCTTATCCGAAGAAGCAAAACACTAGAATAAACACGGATGCAATATTTAATACTACGGCAAAAGATCGGGCATGATGCATGTATGATGCGACATGGCAAAGATGCGATGCAATTAGGTCATATTAAGCGGAAGGGTCCGACTATTTAAGCGGTTCAAGTTGTTTAGACACCCCGCATTTTAAATGTTTTTTTAACAAGACAAGATTAGGGCAACGGTACGCTACTCAATTTTAAATGAGGCCAATATAAGACTAGATTTGCCCGCATATGGGCCCCATATTTAATTATGAGGTGAATCGGCATAAGGCCCCCAACCATAATATGTATGCATGAACAATTTAATATGCAACAAGATATATCATTTATAAAATATAGGGGCTTAGGGTCACACATTAGGGTCGGCAGATCTTGGGGTTCCGGGGTTCGGGGTCGGTCTCAGGGTTCGACAGGGTTCGGTCTCGGCGGGAGCGTTCTCGGATTCAGAGTAGATCTTGGCGTTTCGCGAAGAAGGACTTGGTTCGGTGTCGGGGCGCATCGGATTCTTCCGGGTCGGTGTTGATCTTGTCGTCGTGAAGATCTTGTCGGGTCCGTGAATCGGGACGGTCTTGGCGTTCGGAAAAAAATAGAGCTTGGCATCCTTGTGGCGGTCTTGGCGTCCTTTCGGTTCGGGTTTTGGCGTCCGAGGAAGTACTTGGCGTCCGTGAAGGAGAACTTGAGGGTCCAGCGTCTCGGTGTCCTCGGATCCGAGAGGAAGAACTTGTCGGGCCGGGTCCGGCCTTCGGGGTCCGGGAGGGAGAGCTCGGCGGCCATCGGATCCATGATAGGGTACTCATTGACTCCACTTTGAAGGTCTTGGGGTTCTCCGTGTGGTCGATTCTGGAACGGAGAGCTTCGAGGAGCGCCCACCTCACGGCACTGTTGGCAAACAGCAAAGTCCGTGCTGGGTCACAACGGCAGCGGCGGCCGACGTCTGGCGAGGAGACGGAAGGCGGCAGAGAGACGCCTGTGGCCGTGTTCGAGGGCCGGGCACTAGAGGGGGTGGGGAAGGCGGACTGGGAGAAGACGGCGGCTGCCGGAGGAAGGAGGCGGGCGGCTTGAGGCGGGGGCCAGACTGTTAGCGGAGGCCGGGCTCAGAGGCGGAGGCAGCGGCGAGATGGCGTCCGGCGGGCAGGCGAGGGCTCGCGGAGAGGGGTGGCGGGGCGTCGGAGGAGGGAGCGAAGGGGTGATGGCGATGGGCGGGCTGCAGGCGTGAGAGGCGAGTGGCGGTGGCGGAGGCCAAGGAGGATCGGGAGGCAGGTAGAGGTCATCATGGCCTTGGGCCAGGGGGAGGATGGTGGAGGTCGGAGGGCGGGCTGGGAGAAGGTGGCCGGAGAGGAAGGGGGAGGCGGGGAGGAGGATGAGGCCGGCTCCGTGGGGGGATGTGGAGCGAGGCGGGAGGTGGAAGAGAGAGAGGAAGGGGATGGGAGGGTTGGTGGGTGGTGGGACCGGGGTGGGCCAGGGCTGGAGAGTGGGGTTGACCGGTTGGGGTGGAGGGAGTGGCTGACGAGTGGGACCAGGCGGCGGGGCTGGTGGGGACTCGGTGTGGGGACGCGGGTGGGGAGAGGGGGCTGCAGCGCGCGGGTGGGGAGGTTGAGTGGGGGTGGGGCTGGCGTGTGGGGCCAGGGGGAGGAGAGGGTTGACCAGGGGAGAGAGAGGGAGGACTGCGGGATGGGGCCAGGCGCGGGTGGGGCCCAGGTGTAAGGGAGAGGGGTAGGAGTGGGGAGTGTGAGGAAGAGAGAGAGGGGGGAAATTCTGGGATTGGTGAGGTGGCAAGGTTGGTAGGGCTTGGGGCCAGGGGTGAGGTGGCGAGCTGTGAGTGGTGGGTAGATTAGGACTAGGTAGTTTTAGGAATTCGGGTGGGCTGGGTAGATATTTTAGTCTAGGGTTTTTCTTTTATTTAATAATAACTTTTGTAAATAGTTTTAGACAAATAAAAGACCGGAACAGACCTATGTTTTAATTTGAAATAAAGACGGGGTTACTTTAGAAAACAAAACTAGGCGTTTCGAAATAGTTTCAGACAAACAATGCATGCTGATGACGATGCAATGCACAAAAACAACGCGATTTTCTAGTAGTGGTTTTGCGGGATGCCACAATTCGACACCACTAACAATGGATCTCGCCCTCAAGATCCGCCTCATGGTACCGGAAGGAAGGTCGGCGACCTGCGTCTTCTCGCTTCGTGTAGATCCTCGCGACACCACTAACAAGAGGTCGTTGTCCATGATCGTCGAGAGGACACTCCGGGAACAAAAGGTCGAAGGTAGAGGTATCAACAAATAAAGCCACCTCTAGCTTCGATGGACAGAGGGAACCGATGCATTCTCATCCACTTCAATGTACAAAAGCGAATAGGAGGGGTAGTCGGCATGGGGGCCAATCCATCACGCACCCAAACTATTACTCTGCACAATCAGTAGAAAAGAGTGCAACCATTCTCGGAGTCAGACTGAAGATCTCGACAATCGAGGTTCAGAAACAAAGGAGTGATGCAGACTCTGCATCGGATCTGGCGTAAATGATGTCACGTCGGAAAGCACCGGAAGGCACGAGAAGGAACAAAGAGGAGTCCACCAGACGAAGGATTCCTCGGATAGCATGAAGACCAGATGTAGCAACACCGTTACCAAAGGAGGAAGCGAAACCCTGAAGGTACGATGGAACCCAACCACGAGAAATCCTGGACTCGAAGAGAGGGAAGAGAGCGGATTCAAAACACGTAGAGGTAAGAGGAGGACAGCAGAGGAGAACAGCAGAGGGGTAAGGAGTAAAATCAGACCTAATCAGAACTATCCAACCGATTTTTCAAAAATAGTTTTGACACTCTACTTCGGCCGTTAGCTAGGTTATCCTACAGGCTGGACTTGTGGGGTATCGCAACTGCTGAGCTCTGATACCACTCTGTAACACCCTCAGAATCGACCCTATGCAAGTTTCAGCGCTTCCCGCCAAAACCCGCATAGAAACGATTCAAAGGTGCCCACCAGGCACTTTCGTGCGGGTGGAAAACGAAGTAATAACATTACACAACAGTCCTCGATGGGACCCACAGAACAGATATATACAACAGCGACTCAACGAGTCAAGAATACAGATATAATATACAAAGATCCAAATCACCTTGAAAACGATAGAGCGTCCAACTACGGACAAGATGCAAATGGGGCTAAGAGCCCTGAAGAATAACCAATGGCGTCCATAACCCTGCCCAGGCCAGGGCAAAGGAAAAAGAGGAGCGTCGGTACTGAGGCCAGTACACGGCGAGGCTAGAATTCGGCGGTCCTCGCCTACATAGGTATGGTGGACTGAAGCGGCAGCGCAGCAAGCACTAAACAACCTATAGAGACTCGATATCGGCTGCCATCGTGAGGTAAGAAAGACCTATTCGGATCCAACTCAAACTATCACCAAGCATACCCATCCCGTGTTTCCCCTCGAGACCAAACGAGGAAGTCAACCGAGGAGCTCACCGCTGGCGTTTACTTATTCGGTTATCGTTGCAGCAATTACTAGTCGTATAGATAATCATCACGATAAAATAAGCAAAGCGTTTTAGTTAACCATTCCGTTGTAGTTGCAACACTTACTAGTCAGATACAATTAGCATGAGATATCCCAAAACCCAGCAGTTGTTGGTACTTTTATTTAGCCATTCCGTGATAGTTGCAATACTTACTAGTCAGATACAATGGTCGCAAGCGACAACACAAGCAAGCAATTGTTGGCAGTTTTATTTAGCCATTCCATTATAGTAAAGTTGATTGCTAGTCATTATAAAGTCAAATTTATAGCACTACTTTAGTTATAGTTGTCTATGATCGAGATACTGTGCTCCAAGTCGTCCATAACCGCGGACACGGCTTTCAGAAAGTTTTACCCGGCCGGGGTGCACCAATAGCAACACACACTCGATCAACCTCGGAAAAACCAAATCAAAACCCAACGAGGCTTTCACGACAAAGCAATCACAGATTCAGAATATTTCGTGGGGCCACCCTTGAGTACACCATAGAACGGTTAGTGACCGAGACGGACTCAAGGTTTGCGACAATGGTCAGAACGACTAGGAACCCAAAACTGGGCTTGTCGACACTAAAAAACACTCCGCCATTTAAACATAAAGGTGCTCCTCACACAATCTTAAATAAAGCAGTAGCATGGCATAGGTACAGATAGTAAATAAAACCTCAAACTAGTTTGTGGCCCCAAGAAATAAGAATGAATCAAGCTCGCTCGGGGGTCCCATAATCCTCCGGATGTGGATAGCGCGAATAATCAAGGAACAGTATCAAGTACTGGGTCCCACGGACACAAGTGGACGGTTAACAACCAAATAACATCTATTGCCCACCTGTGCCTCTGCTTACTTACTTCAATTTTAGTTGTTAAACAGGAATTAAAGTGAACGATAAGTAAAGCCATGATCATCTCCAACATCAAACATGCGGCAATATTCCAACAACTGTGGTACTGGACAACACGCGGCAGAACTTGAGCAAGCGACTACGACGCGCAAGTCCAACTATCTACCAAACAACAGGTAATAGGATGTGTCCAAGGCAATATAAGGCTGCAAGGGATATCACGGATACGAAAACTAGAGCATCGCAACACAGATAGCAATAGATCAACAGGAGGGAATAAATACTATAAAAGTAAGATAGGTAGAAAGGGGGGAGATGCTCGCCTGAAAACATTGCCGAAGGTTCATCCGAAGATAGGGTCGACACTCGCATCAACTCAACGGCCTTATCCGCGAAGAAGCAAAACACTAGAATAAACACCGGATGCAATATTTAATACTACGGCAAAAGATCGGGCATGATGCATGTATGATGCACGACATGGCAAAGATGCGATGCAATTAGGTCATATTAAGCGGAACCGGGGTCCCGACAACTATTTAAGCGGTTCAAGTTGTTTAGACACCCCGCATTTTAAATGTTTTTTTAACAAGACAAGATTAGGGCAACGGTACGCTACTCAATTTTAAATGAGGCCAATATAAGACTAGATTTGCCCGCATATGGGCCCCATATTTAATTATGAGGTGAATCGGCATAAGGCCCCCAACCACAATATGTATGCATGAACAATTTAATATGCAACAAGATATATCATTTATAAAATATAGGGGCTTAGGGTCACACATTAGGGTCGGCAGATCTTGGAGTTCCGGGGTTCGGGGTCGGTCTCAGGGTTCGACAGGGTTCGGTCTCGGCGGGAGCGTTCTCGGATTCAGAGTAGATCTTGGCGTTCCGCGAAGAAGGACTTGGTTCGGTGTCGGCATGGAGTTCTTACGGTCGGTGTTGATCTTGTCGTCGCGAAGATCTTGTCGGGTCCGTGAATCGGGACGGTCTTGGCGTTCGGAAAAAAAATAGAGCTTGGCATCCTTGTGGCGGTCTTGGCGTCCTTTCGGTTCGGGTTTTGGCGTCCGAGGAAGTACTTGGCGTCCGTGAAGGAGAACTTGAGGGTCCAGCGTCTCGGTGTCCTCGGATCCGAGAGGAAGAACTTGTCGGGCCGGGTCCGGCCTTCGGGGTCCGGGAGGGAGAGCACGGCGGCCATCGGATCCATGATAGGGTACTCATTGACTCCACTTTGAAGGTCTTGGGGTTCTCCGTGTGGTCGATTCCGGAACGGAGAGCTTCGAGGAGAGCCCACCTCACGGCACTGTTGGCAAACAGCAAAGTCCATGCTGGGTCACAACGGTAGCGGCATGACGGCGGCGGCGAGACGGAAGGCGGCGGGCCGCGACGCGGCCGTGTTCCGAGGGGCCCGGGCACTAGAGGGGGTTGGGGAAGGGCGGACCAGGAGAAGACGGGCAAGCCCGGGAGGAAGGAGGCGGGGCGCGTGAGGCGGGCCGACGCCGGGAAGGCAGCGCGGAGCGGAGAGAGGCCGGGATCACAGAGGCGGAGGCCGGCGAGATGGCATCCGGCGTGGGCGACGAGGGAGGCTCCATGAGGAAGAGGGTAGCGGCCATGGGCCGGTGCGAGGGAGGAGGGCGGTGGCGATCGAGGGCGGCCACACGGGAGGCGTAGGTGAGGGAGGGTGCGAGCTGGTGGCGGTGGCCGGAGAGGCCGAGGAGGAGGATGCGGGGAGGCGGTAGAGGGTCGTCGCAGCGCGAGGTGAGGCCGAGGAGGACGGGGGAGTCGCCGTAGAGAGAGAGAAGGAGGGAGCAGGGCGCGCGGTGGCCGGAGAGGGGAGGAAGGTGGAGGCGGCGAGCGCGTCGGGGAGGGGCGGAGCGGCGGGAGGAGGCGATGGCGCGGAACCGGCCGGAGGCGGGGAGGAGGATGAGGCCGGCACCGTGGGGATGGGAGCGAGGCGAGGTGGAAGAGAGAGAGGAAGGGACGGAGGGTTGGTGGGTGGTGGGAGCAGGGTGGGCAGAGGCTGACGGGGTTGGGGTGGAGGGAGTGGCTGACGAGTGGGACCAGGCGGCGGGGCTGGTTGGGACTCGGTGGGAAGGGGAGAGCTGGCAGCTGGGGAGAGGTGAGGGTGGGGCTGGCGTGGGGGCCAGGGGAGGAGAGGGTGACAGGGAGAGAGAGGGAGGCTGGATGGGGCCAAAGGGTGGGGCCTGTGTAAGGGAGAGGGGTAGGAGTGGGGAGTGTGAGAAAGAGAGAGAGAGGGGGGAAAGTCTGGGATTGGTGAGGTGGCAAGGTGGGTAGGGCTTGGGGCCAGGGGTGAGGTGGCGAGCTGTGAGTGGTGGGTAGATTAGGACTAGGTAGTTTTAGGAATTCGGGTGGGCTGGGTAGATATTTTAGTCTAGGGTTTTTCTTTTATTTAAGAATAAATTTTGTAAATAGTTTTAGACAAATAAAAGACCGGAACAGACCGATGTTTTAATTTGAAATAAAGACGGGGTTATTTTAGAAAACAAAACTAGGCGTTTCGAAATAGTTTCAGACAAACAATGCATGCTGATGACGATGCAATGCACAAAAACAACGCGATTTTCTAGTAGTGGTTTTGCGGGATGCCACAATTCGACACCACTAACAATAGATCTCGCCCTCGAGATCCGCCTCATGGTACCGGAAGGAAGGTCGGCGACCTGCGTCTTCTCGCTTCGTGTAAATCCTCGCGACACCACTAACAAGAGGTCATTGTCCATGATCGTCGAGAGGACACTCCGGGAACAAAAGGTCGAAGGTAGAGGTATCAACAAATAAAGCCACCTCTAGCTCGATGGCGGATGAGGAACCGATGCATTCTCATCCACTTCAATGTACAAAAGCGAATAGGAGGGGTAGTCGGCATGGGGGGCAATCCATCACGCACCCAAACTATTACTCTGCACAATCAGTAGAAAAGAGTGCAACCATTCTCGGAGTCAGACTGAAGATCTCGACAATCGAGGTTCGAACAAAGGAGTGATGCATCGGATCCGCGAGGGTGATGTCGTCACGTCGGAAAACACCGGAAGGCACGAGAAGGAACAAAGAGGAGTCCACCAGACGAAGGATTCCTCGGATAGCATGAAGACCAGATGTAGCAAAACCGTTACCAAAGGAGGAAGTGAAACCACGAAATGATGGAACCCAACCACGAAATCACGGACTCAAGAGAGGAAGAGAGCGGATTCAAAACACGTAGAGGTAAGAGGAGGAGAGAGGGTAAGGAGTAAAATCAGACCTAATCGAACTATCCAACCGATTTTTCAAAAATAGTTTTGACACTCTACTTGACCGTTAGCTAGGTTATCCTACAGGCGGACTTGGGTATCGCAAGCGAGCTCGATACCGCTCTGTAACACCCTAATCGACCCTATGCAAGTTTCATGCTTTCCGCCAAAACCCGCAGAAACGATTCAAAGGTGCCCACCAGCACTTCGTGGGTGGAAAAGTAATAACATTACACAACAGTCCTCGATGGGACCCAGCGTAGATATATACAACTGACTCAACGAGTCAAGAATACGATATAATATACAAAGATCCAAATCACCTTGAAAACGATAGAGCGTCAACTACGGACAAGATGCAAATGGGGCTAAGACAAGAATAACCAATGGCCCATAACCCCTGCGCCAGGGCAAAGGAAAAGAGGAGCGCCGATCGAGGCCAAGACACGGAGGCTAGAATTCGGCGGTCCTCGCCTACATAGGTATGGTGGACTGAAGCGGCAGCGCAGCAAGCACTAAACAACCTATAGAGACTCGATATACTGTCGGCTATCAGAGGGGGGTAAGAAAGACCTATTCGGATCCAACCTGAAACTATCACCAAGCATACCCATCCTGGTGTTTGACCAAACGAGGAAGTCAACCGAGGAACTCACACCGTTGGCAGTTTTACTTATTCGGTTATCGTTGCAGCAAATACTAGTCAGGTATAGATAATCATCCTGATAAAAGCAGTGGGCCGTTTTAGTTAACCATTCGCTAGAAGCAACACTTACTAGTCGATAAAATTAGCATGAGATATCCCAAACCCGCAGCTTGTTGGTACTTTTATTTAGCCATTCCGTGATAGTTGCAATACTTACTAGTCAGATACAATGGTCGCAAGCGACAACACAAGCAAGCAATTGTTGGCAGTTTTATTTAGCCATTCCATTATATTAAAGCTGATTGCTAGTCATTATAAAGTCAAATTTATAGCACTACTTTAGTTATAGTTGTCTATGATCGAGATACTGTGCTCCAAGTCGTCCATAACCATGGACACGGCCAGAAAGTTTTACCCGCCGAGGTGCACCAATAGCAACACACACCGATCAACCTCGGAAAAACCAAATCAAAACCCAACGAGGCTTTCACGACAAAAGCAATCACAGGATTCAGAATATTTCAGGGCACCCTTGAGTACACCAACGAAGTTAATGACTCGAGACGGACTCAAGGTTTGCGACAATGGTCAGAACGATCGGGAACCCAAAATGGGCTTGTCGACACCGCAAAACACTCCGCTTACCTAAAGACAAGGTGCTCCTCACACAATCTTAAATAAAGCAGTAGCATGGCATAGGTACAGGATAGTAAATAAAACCTCAAACTAGTTTGTGGCCCCAAGAAATAAGAATGAATCAAGCTCTGGCTCAGGGGGGTCCCATAATCCTCCCGGATGTGGATAGCGCGAATAATCAAGGAACAGTATCAAGTACTGGTCCTACACAGGACACAAGTGGACATTAACAACCAAATAACATCTATTGACCACCGTGCCTCGCTTTACTTCAATTTTAGTTGTTAAACAGGAATTAAAGTGAACGATAAGTAAAGCCATGATCATCTCCAACATCAAACATGCGGCAATATTCCAACAAGCGGTAATTTGGACAACACGCCGACAAAGATTGAGCAAGCGACTACGACGCGCAAGTCCAACTATCTAACAAACAACAGGTAATAGGATGTGTCCAAGGCAATATAAGGCTGCAAGGGATATCACGGATATGAAAACTAGAGCATCGCAACACAGATAGCAATAGATCAACAGGAGGGAATAAATACTATAAAAGTACGATAGGTAGAAAGGGGGGAGATGCTCGCCTGAAAACATTGACGAAGGTTCATCCGAAGATAGGGTCGACACTCGCATCAACTCAACGGCCTTATCCGTGAAGAAGCAAAACACTAGAGTAAACACCGGATGCAATATTTAATACTACGGCAAAAGATCGGGCATGATGCATGTATGATGCACGACATGGCAAAGATGCGATGCAATTAGGTCAGATTAAGCGGAACCGGGGTCCCGACAACTATTTAAGCGGTTCAAGTTGTTTAGACACCCCGCATTTTAAATGTTGTTTTAACAAGGCAAGATTAGGGCAACGGTACGCTACTCAATTTTAAATGAGGCCAATATAAGACTAGATTTGCACGCATATGGGCCCCATATTTAATTATGAGGTGAATCGGCATAAGGCCCCCAACCACAATATGTATGCATGAACAATTTAATATGCAACAAGATATATCATTTATAAAATATAGGGGCTTAGGGTCACACATTAGGGTCGGCAGATCTTGGGGTTCCGGGAAGTCGGTCTCGTGGTTCGACAGGTTCGGTCTCCGGGAGAGCGTTCGATTCAGAGTAGATCTTGGCGTTCCGCGAAGAAGGACTTGTTTCGGTGTCGGGGCGCATCGGATTCTTCCGGGTCGGTGTTGATCTTGTCGTCGCGAAGATCTTGTCGGGTCCGTGAATCGGGACGGTCTTGGTGTTCGAAAAAAAAATAGAGCTTGGCATCCTTTTGGCGATCTTGGCGTCCTTTCGGTTCGGGTTTTGGTGTCCGAGGAAGTACTTGGCGTTCGTGAAGGAGAACTTGAGGGTCCAGCGTCTCGGTGTCCTCGGATCCGAGAGGAAGAACTTGTCGGGCGGGTCCGCCTTGGGTCCGGAGGAGAGCTCGTGGCCATCGGATCCATGATAGGGTACTCATTGACTCCACTTTGAAGGTCTTGGGGTTCTCCGTGTGGTCGATTCCTAACGGAGAGCTGAGGAGCGCCCACCTCACTTAATGGCAAGCAAAGTCCATGCTGGGTCACAACGGGCTGCCGTATGACGCGGGGCGGAGACGAAGGCGGCGGAGGCAGGGCAGACGCTGGCAGGTTCCGAGGGGCTCGGGCACTAGAGGGGGTTGGGGAAGGGCGGACTGGGAGAAGACGGCGGCTGCCGGAGGAAGGAGGCGGGGCGCGGCTGCGGGCCGACGCCGGGCAAGCAGCGGCTGAGCGAGAGAGAGGTTGGCTCATGAGGCGAGGCCGGGCTGGCGAGGATGGCGTCTGGCAAGGCCGGGCGAGGAGGCTCGGCATGGCGGAAGAGGGCGAGCAGCGGGAGCTTGTGCGGAGGGAGAGGCGCGGGCGATGGAGATGGGCATGCACGGAGCAAAGTGTAAGTGAGGAGGCGAGCTGGTGGCGGTGGCTGGAGAGGCCGAGCGGGAGGATGCGGAGGCCCAGGGAGGAGGGGTCGCCGAGCGCAAGTGAAAGCGAGGAGGAGGGAGGGCGTCGATGGCAAGAAGAGAGATAGAAGGAGGGCGCAGTGGCGGAGAGGGAAGGTGGAGGCGGCGAGCGTGTTGGGGAGGGGCGGAGCGGCGGGAGGAGGCAGTGGCACGGAACCGGCCGGAGGCGGGGAGGATGAGGCCGGCGCCGTGGGGGGATGGGGAGCGAGGAGGTGGGAGAGAGAGAGGAAGGGGACGGGAGGGTTAGTGGGTGGTGGGACCGGGGTGGGCTGTGGCTGGAGAGTGGGGTTGACCGGGTAGGGTGGGAGGAGTGGTGGCGACGAGTGGGACCAAAGGCTGGGCATGGGACTCCGTGTGGGACGGGTGGGAGAGGCTGCAGCCAAGGCCGGGTGGGGAGGTTGAGGGGGGGTGGCGGGGGGGAGGAGAGGGTTGACCAGAGAGAGAGAGGAGGATCATGGGATGGGGCCAAAGCGGGTGGGGCCTGTGTAAGGAGAGGGGTAGGAGGGGAGTGTTAGAAAGAGAGAGAGTGGGATTGGTGGTGAGGTGGCAAGGGTGGGGCTTGGGGCCGGGGGTGAGGTGGCGAAATGAGTGGTGGGTAGATTAGGACTAGGTAGTTTTAGGAATTGGTGGCTGGGTAGATATTTTAGTCTAGGGTTTTTTATTTAAGAATAAATTTTGTAAATAGTTTTAGACAAATAAAAGACCTAACGACGGATGTTTTAATTTGAAATAAAGACGGTTATTTTAGAAAACAAAACTAGGTTTGAAATAGTTTCGCACAAACAATGCATGCCGATGACGATGCAATGCACAAAACAACGCGATTTTCTAGTAGTGGTTTTGGGGATGCCACACCTCGCATGCATGCGCTCTAACCTAGAGGAAGGTTTGTACCCGATAAGGGGAATCTCCCGCTTAGGTGAAACCGGCAGGATAGTGCCCCAACTTGTGAACCAACATGGTTTTACATCACCCTATGACCTAAACAAACACAAAACAAGAGAGAGCTACGTGGCTACCCTGCCGAGGAACGTCTAGGGGTAGACGATCCGAGTGTGCACAGATCGTGGTTTCACGGAGGAAGACCACGAGAACATCTAATCGAGGAGTACTTGCATGTGTCCCTAGCATATGTGTGTGAGTGTGGTGAGAGGTTGGTATAGGTGCTTGCATGTGTCCCCTCGCATGCATGCGCCTAACCTAGAGGCGAAGGTTCCGACCAGATAAGGGGAATCTCCCGTTGCTTAGGTGAAACCGGGTAGGATAGTGCCACAACTTGTGAACCAACATGGTCTTACATCACCCTATGACTTAAACAAACACAAAACAAGAGAGAGCTACCGGGCTACCCTGTGAGGAACGCCTAGGGGGTAGACGATCCGGAGTGCACAGATCGTGGTTTCACGAGGAAGACCACGAGAACATCGGAATCGATGAGTACTTGCATGTGTCCCTAGCATATGTGTGTGAGTGTGGTGAGAGGTTGGTAGGTGCTTGCATGTGTCCCCCTCGCATGCATGCGCTCAACCTAGAGGCGAAGGTTCCGCAGACCAGATAGGGGAATCTCCCTGCTTAGGTGAAACCGCAGGATAGTTCCCCAACTTGTGAACCAACATGGTTTTACATCACCCTATGACCTAAACAAACACAAAACAATAGAGAGCCATGGCTACCCCTGTCGGAGGAACGCCTAGGGGGTAGACGATCCGAGTGCAGAGATCGTGGTTTCATGGAGGAAGACCACGAGAACATGAATCAGATGAGTACTTGCATGTGTCCATAGAATATGTGTGTGAGTGTGGTGAGAGGTTGGTATAGGTGCTTGCATGTGTCCCCCCTCTCATGCATGCGCTCTAACCTACAAAGGTTCTGCAGTATAAGGGGGAATCTCCCGCTTAGGTGAAACCGGTGGGATAGTGCCCCAACTTGTGAACCAACATGGTTTTACATCACCCTATGACCTAAACAAACACAAAACAAGAGAGATCTACGCGGGCTACCCCATGGGAGGAACGTCTAGGGGGTACGATCCGAGTGTGCACAGAGATCGTGGTTTCACTGGAGGAAGACCACGAGAACATCTAATCGGGATGAGTACTTGCATGTGTCCCTAGCACATGTGTGTGAGTGTGGTGAGAGGTTGGTATAGGTGCTTGTGTGTCCCTCGCATGCATGCGCTCTAACCTAGAGGCGAAGGTTCATGCAGTATAAGGGGAATCTCCATGTTTAGGTGAAACCGGTAGGATAGTGCCCCAACTTGTGAACCAACATGGTTTTACATCACCCTATGACCTAAACAAACACAAAACAAGAGAGAGCTACGCTGGCTACTCCTGGGAGGAACGCCTAGGGGTAGACGATCCGAGTGTGCACAGATATCGTGGTTTCATGGAGGAAGACCACGAGAACATCGAATCGACGAGAACTTGCATGTGTACCTAGCATATGTGTGTGAGTGTGGCGAGGTTGGTATAGGTGCTTGCATGTGTCCCCCTCGCATGCATGCGCCTAACCTAGAGGCGAAGGTTCCAGACCAGTATAAGGGGAATCTCCGCTTAGGTGAAACTGCAGGATAGTGCCCCAACTTGTGAACCAACATGGTTTTACATCACCCTATGACCTAAACAAACACAAAACAAGAGAGAGCTACACCGGCTACCCCTGGAGGAACGCCTAGGGGCAGGTCCGAGTGTGCACAGAGATCAGGGTTTCGCCGGAGGAAGAGCACGAGAACATCGGAATCAGATGAGAACTTGCATGTGTCCCTTGCATATGTGTGTGAGTGTGGTGAGAGGTTGGTATAGGTGCTTGCATGTGTCCCCCATCGCATGCATGCGCTCTAACCTAGAGGCGAAGGTTCCGTACCCGTATAAGGAGGGGAATCTCCCCGTTTAGGTGAAACCGGGTAGGATAGTGCCCCAACTTGTGAACCAACATGGTTTTACATCACCCTATGACCTAAACAAACACAAAACAAGAGAGAGCTACGCCGGGCTACCCCTGTCAGAGGAACGTCTAGGGGGGTAGACGATCCGAGTGTGCACAGAGATCAGGGTTTCGCAGGAGGAAGACCACGAGAACATCGGAATCAGATGAGAACTTGCATGTGTCCCTAGCATATGTGTGTGAGTGTGGTGAGAGGTTGGTATAGGTGCTTGCACTACTAGAGAAAAGCCTATCCGAGGCGCACCAAAAAGCCTATCCGAGGCGCATATCACATGTGCCTCTAGCTTCAAGCTCGGAGATTTCTTAGAAGCGCGATCGATGCGCCCTATATTACATATGCAGGCGCATCGATATGCGCCGATAATAATATTGGCGAGGCGATATCGACATATGCCAAGATATGCGAGGCGATATCGACATGCGCCGATATGTGAGTATAGGAGGCGATATCGGCGCGCCGATATGTTTCGAACGCGCGTATTTATAGTATATGCGCCACATATGTTTCAATGCGCCGGTATTTATAGTATATGCGCCTCGCATATGTTTGACGCCTCGGGTATTTATAGTATATGCGCCCAATAGTATCCTATATGCGCCCCGGTAATATTTTCAAATTCAAGTTTTGGACGTATCACTATATATAAATAATATACAGATATTCAAATATACAATATAGTCCACAGAATTTTTCAGAAACTTGCATTTTGCGAAAGCATAATAGAACCAACATGAATACACATCAATCATGACATACAAGTTCATACATCAATGCCACAAGTTCACACCTCCGATCGGTACAAGTTCACAATCACATTACACCTTCGAGTACAAGTTCACAATTCACATTACAACTCCAACGACGTAGCTCTACCTAGATGAAGTAGAACACAACCTACAATGAAGAGCAACAAGGTGGTGATCACGAGGAAGTTCCTCCATTTCTTCCTTCCATGCCTCCTCCACTTCTCTTCAGCCACCTCTCTACTCTCATAGCCTTGGTAGTCGAGAAGTTGTTCACTTGCTTCCGCGTCTTTCCACCTCGTACACCGAACCCGACCGACGTACACGACATAACACCTCGGCATCTCCTACACATAATAAAGATGATATTACTTATGTCGGAAAGCAATAGCTAGCAGTTCACAAAGATAGAATCATCGGCATTTCAAGAAAGACCAAAAAAGCAAACCAAGAATGACTTGGATTAGTGCCTCATACTTAGATTAGGCACGGAAATAATAATGCTCGTTGTTCGATCTCATGCGCAAGTAGAGTATATGCCCAAATTACTAGTCTACTTGGCACACAAGATCGAACAATGACATAGTCATACACGTGACACCACAACACGTTCTAATCATCGGCATTTCAAGAAAGACCAAAAGAAAGCAAACCAAGAATGACATGGATTAGTGCCTCATACTTAGATTGGGCACGAATAACAATGTTGCTTGATCTTGTGCGGCAAGTAGAGTATATGCCCAAATTACTAGTCTACTTGGCACACAAGATCAAACAGCAAGATAGTCATACACATGACACCACAACACGTTCTAATCATCGGCATTTCAAGAAAGACAAAGAAAGCAAACCACAAGAAAGTAGGGAAGCAATGACAAATGAAAAGCAACAAGCACTTAAAATAGTTCGTAACACAAATAACTAGCTAGTGTCTCTCACAATCAAGTTCAACGTGATGAAACATTCTAGAGGTTTTGCTAGGCAAGTTTAACACAGTGATAAGAGGTTACAACACGAGTTCGGAACTATGACAAATAGGTACCCGTGCAATGCAATCATGAAGTCTTCTTGGCTCTTGAGTCGGCTTTGGGGGCATTGATGAAGCCCGACCGAAGTTTTCGCCATTTGCATGAACATCCCGCCGTCACCCTGCGCTAAGCGCTCGTCTATCTCCCTGCTGGACGGTGTATAGCCGCTGGAAGGTGCCTCCGGCTTTATGACTCCCTAGTACACGATTGTCGCGATCTCCTCGGATGTTGAAGAAGTGTTGCACGAGGTTGCGAGCTTTGTATGCATGCAAGCTTTTCAGCCCACTTCACGAGGTCGATGGCGCGCTTTTGGTCTCCATGTCATTGAAGAACGCCTTCATGTGGTAAATGGCGTAGAAGGCATCCTTCCCACTGCCAGGCGGCTGCTTGACGCAGGCAAACTTCATCGTGTGGCGGAACACGTGCGCGCCGAACTTTACATGTGGCCTTGCCGGTTTGACACCTCCCGCTGCGACGTAGCCGATGAGAGCGCCATCAAGAATTTTCTTGATATTGGTGTAGTTTTTTTGGATCGCACTGTTTGAGTCGAGGTACAAGGCTGTTGAGTGTTTCAAATTCAAGCTTATGAGCACACAGCCTGTCCGATCATCCTCCGTGATGGGATGGTAGGGAAGGAGAATCACATCCTTGTCCGAGTATGTTTGCAGGAAGTTTGAGAGGTAGTCGGTCGCGGATCTATGGCCTCAAAGCATCTTCGTGACGGCGTCACGCATGAAGTAGGGATCCACTATCTGGATGCCGGGATCTTGTCTCTGGTGATCTCCATGGCCATATTGAGGAGAGAACGGACCAGGGTATTGTGCAATCGAAACCCGTTCAACATGTCAAACAGGTCGGTATGCCGTAGAAGATATCCCGGGAAGTGTGAAGCACGGCATGTGAGAAGGCACCTTAGCCTTGAAAACGAGTCTGATGATCGTTGTCGCGAATGCGGCCGCTCAATTGTGAGACATCCATAATGAATACTACGCATATGCGAGCTGCGACCTCGAGCATCGATTTACACATCATCGGTACACCTTGCGTGTTGCTGATTCACGGCTTGCCACAAAGACCGTCCGGAAAGAGGATTTGGATCCTGGCCCGATCACCCTTAGGCTTCCTTTGCGACCCTTCTTGCTTTTTACGGCCGACTGCGTTCACCTCACCGACCGTCTTATGGAGGGTGCCGGGCTGATCAAAGGAACTCCGGCCTTGGAGGCTCGGTGAAGGGACGGTGGCGGCGTCTCGACTAGTTGGGAAGAGACGCACCTTGCAAGGGTTTCGCTGGTGCTGGTTGGGTCTCGGCAACTTGATGTGTGCTGATGGTCCCGGCTCATACAAATCGAAAACCTTGTGTTAACAAACTGGTCACCGTAGTTGGTCAATTTCTTCATCATCATCGGGATTCGTGCCATGTTGTCCAAGTCTCCCATCTCAAGTCTTCATCATGTCTGGTTGTCTTGCCTCTAGGGTGATGTTGAGCTGGTCCTCTGTCCCCAAGCGGATCCGGCTCTTGGCCATAGGTACAAATGGCCGAAGCGGTATTGAGGACCGCTGCCGTGTCCTCATCATCCCATCCTTGAGGTTGAGAGGAGGTTCCACTTGCTCGTAGCCGGAAGCACCATCTGTATTGACCCTCATCATGTCGGTGGCATTGTGACATTGTGCATTTTGCGGTTCTCTGGTTGAACAATAGTACCCTTGGCAACATCCATCAATCGCCGCCCACCCAATGCATTAGAGTGCAAGGAGTGTCTCCGCGAAAGATCGACATGTAGGCGAGCGTTAGAAAACATAGATCAAGTCATCGGTGTGGTTGAGCCTCCCAACTCTCGCTTTAATTAGTTAGTTACCTTGAGGGCGCCAAATTCGGCCAATGTCGAGGCACCGACGGACAGCTTGAGCACGCAAGTGGAGTGGCTGCTGATGGCACGTGGTGCGGGCGCGCCGGCCGATGGGCAAGTTAAGCTCGAGCTAGAGGAGTCTCCACCACCACCGGCCTGCCGGAGTCACCGCCTCCGGCCCGCGCCACATTGTCCGATTGGTGTTGAGGTTGGGAACCGGTGGCGGCCCCCGTTTACCACCCTTCTGCCACTTGTTGTACTTTTCCATGTAGACGGGAAGGATGGTGTTGAGCTTCTCGTTCACTTGTGAATGGACTTGTGACTGGACTTGTTCTTGGAACTTTGTCTCGGCAGCTGACACAGCCTTGTTCACGGCATCTTGGACTATATTTGGAAAGGCTTCCACCTGTTCCCTTAGGAGTTTTACCTCGGCGCTTTCGGCCTTCTTGCCCTTCCGCTCGGGTGCCATAGTACTCGGACCATGATATGCCGCCAAACCGACCACCGACCAGCCAGGGCGCCGAGATCGACACTCTTGGTCGGTTTAGCGCCCTATTAAAAGTGGTGTCCCACTTGGCGACAGTGGCGGCCACAGGATGAGGAGCTCCTACACTCCGTCCTGCGCACAAGGAACGCGAAGCATTTGATCAGAAAACTGGACTTCATTGATTAATCATGAATGCAATTAATTGACTTGCATGCAAACTACTTACATATTTTGCATGAAGTCCATCACCCTCGGAGCAAAGGGGCCGGCGGGCTCCGAAGAATAATCAGAACCCCCTTTCTTCGGCGGGGCAAACCGGGCCCTGACGAAGTTCTTTGCCTGCTCCTCCTTTATGTCGTCAAAGGACGTGTCAACCCCTTTGCCTGGCGTCGGCGTCCTCCTTATCCCATTTGGGCCTCGCGGCTCTATAACCGGAGCCGAGATGGTGGGTACCAATGTTTGGGATCTCATATTCTTGCCCTTCTCGGTCCTGGCCTTGCCCAAAGGCGGAGTTACATCCGCCTTGAAAACATTGTAGTCTTCTTCCTTGACGGAGGCTCCTTCTTGACGAGCTCGATAACTTAACTTCTCCTCGAAAATCAGATTCTTCACCCGAGCCTTCCAATTTGACAAGGCCTTGGTCATCCTCCGAGGGCATACTTGTTCACCGGATTCCCTTTGAGATTGTCATTATTATACTTGTTTTCCTCATCACCCGGAGCAGCGTATCTTGCGTGCGACTTAGGAAAAGCTGGATGAGGAAACCCTTCTCTTCGGCCTTGGGTTCTCCATGTTGATCGTGGCGGTGTTCGGAGGATTGCATGAGCTGGTTAGAGTAACCCCAACAAATTCTTACGGCTCCAAAGGCGCACCTTTAGGGCTCACGCTTGTGATGATGGACCTTTTGAGGTCAACCACGATCGGTCCGATCCTTCCGAGACTTCTTCGATGCGCTACCACCGTCTGTAGTAGCTTCACCGCCGCCATCGGTGGTAGTGGCGCCATGCCGCCATCGGCGTCCCCATCTCCTCATTGCCCGACGAGGTATCCTCGTCCTCCTCCATCTCGTCGTCCCGGAACAAATTCCGGGGCCTCTAGGGATTCCATCTCCTCCTGCTCCCAAAGGGCTTACTAGAAGGGCCCGGATCCGACATTTCTAAACACACAAATAAATGAAACTAATAAGCATAAAAATTCACGAAAATTTTGGCATGAACTTTGCTAATTTTCTATGTCTAGGAGTGCAGAAATTAGGAGAATGAATCAACATTCCGGCGAAACATTGGCAACTCAAAAAGAAAAACCTGCACAAAAAGGATCAAAACACAGCCATCATCACAGCCATTTTGCTAGCATACATACACAAACACCATGTATATATATCATGCTCCAGGCCATACATACACAGAGGCACCATGTATCATCTGTTTGCTTGTCAACAACCTGAGCATGAATAGTACAGTTACCAGGAACTAAAGGAATAAATGATCAGAAGCTCAAATGTACAGAACTGCAGGGGCACAATAAAGTTCAAAAATTGTCACCACTAGGTTCAGAGAAAACAAAATTGTCACCACTTGGTTTAGACTAAAAAATTGTCACCAACGCATGTATGTATACACAGAGCTGAATCTGTCTTGCCACTTCTTGAAAGGAAGAAAAAAGAACTGAACCTGTCTGTATGTGTGCATGCATGTTCCAACACCAAGGTCCCAGCAAGCAAATTTGTATTCTGTGTGATTCATAGTGTTTAGGAAATAACGAAAAAGCAATCTATGATTCATAGTGTTACTGGAGCAAATTTGTTCAGGAAATGCTTGCTTACGGGGCCCTCGAAAGTCCAGGAGATATATAAAGCCTCACTGGAGCAAATTTGCTTCTTTGTTGTTCACTGAACACATAGATAAACTATTCCAACGACTAGATCATAATCATCATAGATTGCCTTTTTGTTGTTCTCTGAACACATATACTCCGTACATATACATATGCTCTACAGGAAAGAATGATCACAAGTTCGAACCTTGATGTGCAAGCAACTGTTCCTTTCAATGCAAGATAATTAACCACATGTCATCTACTTACTCCTATCATTATTGTCTTTCATTTCTTTTCTAAGATCTACACCAGCCAACTACCATGCCCATGAACTAAGGATGAAAAGGAACTGGTCTTGTCGGTGTTTGGCCAAATTAGCTGTTTCCCTCAAAAAAAAGTACAAGTGATCGTGTTTTGTGGAAGGCGAGTGAGAGGACCTGGGAGGAGCAGCTGGGCAACACAGTAGGAATAAACAGCTAGCAACAAAACCTTGAACATTAGGAAGATGTTCGTTTGTTTTTCTAAATTTAAATTGATCGACCACAGTAGCAGGTCACCAAGCCCCAACCACGGGAAGGAAATCAGCTACTACACAAATTAACAATTCATTCGACGCACAAGGTCTGATGCAACTCAACACAGCCGCAACATCATGTGGACAACAAATCAACCAAAAAAGGTAATCAGCAGTACAACAGAGATACACACGAATAAAACAAGAAGGGACAATACATGCACTAGTGTCACATATGGCAGCCATACACGGCAGCACAAAGTAAAAGCACAATCGATCTTATTTAGAGTATCTCAAGAAACAACATCACATTTGCTAAACAGGGAGAAGTAGCTAGTAGGATGATCATTTAAACAAGATAAGTAGTACAACATCTTCTAACTTGACTGCATTTGTCCTAGCTAGTCTGGGCACATCAGCAGACACAAAGAGGCAAAACAGATTCCTCTCCACTGCCTCCTATCAACTTGACAGGTGACAAGTTCTTCCATGAGGGCAAGGACCAGAGTGGAGCCAGTCAGCCTTGAAGAATACATAGGCAAACTGCATATCTATTTCGACACTAAATCTTTTGGAATTTTGCAGTTGGACTCACGTGCTACTAAATCTTTTGGAATTTTGCAGTTGAATCAGATCAAGTTTTTAGGCAACAAAACAATGGAGAAATTTGCTGGACTGAGAGGAATAGAAGGGGAAGAGGAGGGATAGGGACAAGCCGGCTAGGGGAGGGCTAGGGATCCGCCACCGTTCCTCTCCTTGCCGCTCCACATGTCGGCCCGGTTGAGAATCAGAGAATCGAGAATCATGTCGGGCGGAAGAGGAGGAAATGATTTGAAGGGAGGAGAGGGAAGAGGCATGGGTGGGTGGGGTCGGGGACTCACCGGAGAGAGGGGAAGAGGCGTGGGTGGCGACGGCGGCGTCGGGCTCCTCGCTTCACACAGGGCGGCGTCGGGCTCCTCCTCCAGGCGTGGCGGCTCCTCCTTCACGGGCGGCGAGCTCCTCCTTCACGGCGTGGGCTCCTCCTCCACGGGACAGCGTCGGGCTCCTCCACGGCGGCGACGGCCGATCGTCGCGGGCTCCTCCGGCGTCGGGCTCCTCCTCGAGATATGTGAAGTCGTGTGCATGCTAGGCTGCTAGCGTTGTGTGACTTGGTCGATGGGTGACGGTTATGCGAGGCGATATCGCAAAGTGCGCCTCGTATAATACGCGAGGCGCACAGGCTAAATGCGCCTCGCATAATATGCACTCCTAGACAAAATAGAGCAATGCATGTTTCTATCAACTATCACACAGCAGCCTAGTGGTAACATGCCTTGTCCTTCACTGTTGGCCACCCAAGTTCGAATCCTAAGGGGGCCAATTTTTTGGAAATTTTTTTTAAAGGCCAATTTTCATGTAAAAGCATACAAATATGAACTATAAAATATACTACAAATATTTTAAATATTCAAATATTGCTAAAACAACAAAAGTGAGTATTCTCAATGAATGTGTCTTGTCGATACATAATATTCTCAATGCAATATTATTATAACACACACATAATGAAAATTAAGAATGTTTTGATACATAATAGTAGGCCACACACACGACGGTTCTTGACAATGACAATGGTCGTCTTCTTGCCCTTCTTTGTCGCGGTTGCATAGGTTAGGTCCGGACGTCTTCACTACTTCTCTTGAGCGGAAGTCCTTTCTTAGGTAGGGTTGTGGTGTACGGTGTTTGGTTGCCATACCCGTCTTCTATCTTCGTCGATTACGGTCAAAGTCTTGCTCGTTGGCGACTCCGTCCATTCCAATAATGTTCCTTTTGCCTCTCGGCGACAACCCGGCTAGGCTTTGACGGGTCTTTGATGTACCAGATTGGTTGACTTTGCTAGCCAAAACCCAAGGCTCATTTCTTGCTTGGTGCGTTCGCTGGTGGTCTTTGACGGTATAACCATCGTGGTGAAATACGGTCTTCTTTCTCGACGCTCTTGGCCCACCTGACACGGAACATCGGCACCTTCTCCGTAACATAGTCGAGCTCCCAAATCTCCTCGATCCTTCCGTAGTATCTTTCCGGGATGTCGCTGGTGTAGAATATCCATGTTACCCCTGAGTTCGTGTCCAGCTATTGTCTTTTTCCTCTGTAGAACGGTATCCGTTGATATCGTAAGCTGATAGGTCATGAGGTTGTGCGAGGCGCCCGTGACAATGAGAATATGAGTTTATCTTCCTCCGAGTACTCGCCTGCGGTGGATTAGCTATGACCTTCTCCTAAACCACGCGTGAAACCGGAGTTGTGCTCCTTGATAACATCTTCCTCCTCGGGACTGGCGCCTGATCAGCGTAATTCTTCTTGATAAACTCTTTGTGCTCATGTATGTATGGATCAACCACTGCAGGTGTTGCGGTGCCGACCAGGTTTGCTCTTTCAAAGTCCTTGGTTCGCCCTCCATGTCAACATGCTTTGCACGCCGACCGCGGTGACCCCATCCAGCGAGCCTCCCGAGGTGCTTGTTGAATGGCATACCAAGAGGGGTCTCGGTTTGTAGAAAGTTCGAGCAGAAAGAGATGCACTCTTCGGCCAGGAAGCCGTTTGCTATGCTTCCATCTGGACGGGACTTGTTCTTAACGTATCCCTTGATGTGTCCATTGAGCCTTTCGAACGGCATCATGCTTCGTAGAAACGCAGGACCGAGCTGGACGATATCCTCCACGACATGGAGAAGCAGATGAAGCATGATGTCGAAGAAAGCGGGGGGGAAATAGATCTCGAGCTCGCACATTATCACCACGATCTCGTCCTGTAGCCTCGTGAGCTGCTTAATGCCTATCGACTTCCGAGAGATGACGTCAAAAATGTTGCGAGGCCAAACAGTGTTTCACGGATGTGCTTGTCCATTATACCTCGGATCGCGACAGGAGTACTGCGTCATTAGCACGCGGCGACGCGTGAGACTTCATCCATTGCCGCCGCCGTCTGCCTAGCCATGCTTATCTTCGTGCCAGATTCGAAATTTGACTCGAGGAGGCACTTCATAAACCGTATGGCCTCCTTCTTTTCAGTGAAGCATGAGGCCTTGAGCTTGACCTCTCCTTCTTAACCTTTTTCCCCTTGCGGCAGCGGCTATTACGTATTCTGTCTCCTCCACCTCGCCCTCCTCCTCATCATCGCTAGGTGGTGGTTGAAGTTCATCCCTGATGCCCATATGCTTCAAGTCGTTCCTTGCCTTCGGCCCATCTTTGGTCTTGTCGGTGTTAAGGAGGGTGGCAAGCAGACTCTCCCCACGTTCTTCGTGATATGCATGAGATCAAGGCTATGAGGCACGCGGAGGATCTTCCGTATGGCAAGTCGAAGCAGACCTCGCCTTCCATACCTTCAAAGAACGGCTCGCTTCTTGGGTCTTTCTGGTAGGCACTCCTTCCGCTTATTCAAGCTTGTAGATTTCCGCCACTCTTCTGGTGTGGGATTCCTCGGAGCTCGATCGTCCCATCGAACAGATGTCCTAGCTTTCTCCAGGCGTGATTCTTGGGAAGCCACCTCCGAGCCCCAAGGAACACGGTTTTCCGGACCGGGATCTTTACAGTCGGCGTGACGTTGTATTATCCTTGCACCTAACGCACCCATAGAATCCTTGGACCACCTGCCCCGAGAAGTATCCGTAACCGGGATAGTCTTGCACCGTCGTGATCACCGCCGCTCTCATGTCAAAGTACTCTTGTCTCGAGGCGTCCCATGTACGGGCTCCTTCTTCCCATAACGTGGCCAACTCCTCTTTCAACAACGTGAGATACAGATTGATGTCTGTACCAGGTTGTTTTGGCCCTTGAACGAGCATACTCATGGTTACGTACTTCTTCTTCATGCACAACCAGGGAGGGAGGTTGTAGATCCATACAAACACGGGCCAGGTGCTGTGTGTGCTGCTCTGGCTTCCAAACGGATTGAGTCCGTCAGTGCTCACGCCCAGCCTGAGGTTCCTTGACTCTTTCCCAAAATGTTGGTAATATTGTAGGTCCAACGCCTTCCACTGGCAAGCATCCGAAGGGTGCCTCAACATTTCCTCCTTCTCCGGATCATCGTCTTCCGGCCTCTTTCTTTCCGCGTGCTAGCGCATGAGCTGTGCTTCCTTAGGGTCTGCGAAATACAGCGCAACGAGGAGTTAGAGGAAAGTACCACACCACCTTCCTAGGAGCTTTCTTGGTCCTCTCTTGTATCGAGAGGTCTTGCACACCGGACACGTGGTCTTCTCGCGTCCTCGCCCGGTAGATGATGCAATCGTTATGCAGACGTGGTATTTCACGTGCGGTAGATTGAGAGGACACGACTTTCTTCGCCTCAGCGATACTAGTCGGACATGTGTTCCCCTTCTTGGGAAGAATATCGTGCGAGAATACAATGTTGTCGTCGAAACATTCGCCGGTCATTTTGTGTTTCGCCTTCATCTCGAGCCCTAAAGCGTTACATTTAGGCAGGTATCCCGTCGTTGCATCCGTCAAACAATGGAGTGACCGCGTCTTTCTCCATTTGCTCAGTTTAGCCTTCTCTACCGGCGGCTCTGGCGTTACTCGTCTCCTTGAGAAGAAAATCTTGGACATGAGGGTCTCGCAACCAGCTCGAATCATGGTCGGCACCACCTTGATCATCTTCGTGTCCATGCCCGACGCCACCTTGATCATCTTCGTGTCCATGTCCGTGCCACCACCGATCTTCGTGATCGTGGTAGCGTCTTGATCTTCGTGATCATCACGCATCTTGATCTTCGTGATCATCACGTATCCATCGAGTGTAGCCATCCATGAAACTACGCCGAAGCGGTGCGACTCGATTCCGAATCATGCCTTATCGATACATCGACTGCGTCCCGACATGGACATCTTATCTCTGTCTTGTTTGCACGTTCCATGTCGGCCCTCGCGCATGTCATCCACCTATCCACGCGGCTTTGTTGATCGCTGGTCGGACCATGTCCGCTGCGTACAAAGAGCAAGAGAATAATTAGAGCATATATGGACGTGGATCGCGGAAAAATTCGGCATGACCTCCCTAAAAGAGGACATCCGAGTGCGAAATTACGGAAAAGAAATAAATCGACATTCCGGCGAAACATTGGCATCTCAAATGAAATCCCTGCAAAAAAAGTAGCACCACAACACAATCATATAGTCGGCGTCTCCGATAACGCGCATGCATGCAAGCAACGCCTTCACGCTTCCTCCAACAACGACTTGCGCAAGAGAGCCGGAGGAGAAGTAAATGGACATGTTGTAGATCTAGAGGAGCAAGAGACTTCACTTACATATGGGTGTCAACCAATGGATGTTGAGCAAGATTCGAAGGTGAATCAATGGGGGAAATGAGGTGGGGAGGAGGAGGGGGGCGACCAGATTTGTTTGGTGGAGGAGGAAGAAGTGACACAAGTGAGTGGGGTGCTAGTTGCCTCCATGTGCAAAAATTGGAAAAAAGTGGTGCGACTGCGCATATTGCACAATATGCGCCTCCTATAATTCAAACTATAGGGCGCATATTGTGCAATATGCGCCGCCACCTACCGCCTTGCCCGCATGAGTTACTTGAGGCGCATATGGCCATATGCGCCTCGCATATTGTCCAATATGCTATATGCGCCTCGCATATTCGTGCACCTACCAATGAGGCCCACGAGAATATGCGAGGCGATTACGCCATATCGCCTCGCATATTGTCCAATATAGGCGCATATAGCCATATCGCCTCGCATATTCGTGCACCTACCAACACGCGGCCCACACAAAATATGCGAGGCGCATTACTCTATATGCGCCTCTTATTCGATATATAGGAGGCGCATATGACTAGAATGCGCCTCGCATAATATGGGGCTGCTAGATTACGTCTGCAGGATTATAGGAGGCGATTCTTATCATATGCCTCGCCGCCTATTTTATACTAGAGGCGCATATCGCAATGTGCGCCTCGCCTATTTTTATAGGAGGCGCATATGCTAAATGTGCCTCGCATAAGCATGTCTCCTATAGCCTTTTCTCTAGTAGTGTTGCATGTGTCCCCCCTCGCATGCATGCGCTCTAACCTAGAGGCGAAGGTTCCGTACCCGTATAAGGGGGGAATCTCCCCGTTTAGGTGAAACCGGGTAGGATAGTGCCCCAACTTGTGAACCAACATGGTTTTACATCACCCTATGACCTAAACAAACACAAAACAAGAGAGAGCTACGTCGGGCTACCCCTGTCAGAGGAACGTCTAGGGGGGTAGACGATCCGAGTGTGCACAGAGATCAGGGTTTCGCCGGAGGAAGACCACGAGAACATTGGAATCGGATGAGTACTTGCATGTGTCCCTAGCATATGTGTGTGAGTGTGGTGAGAGGTTGGTATAGGTGCTTGCATGTGTCCCCCCTCGCATGCATGCGCTCTAACCTAGAGGCGAAGGTTCCGTACCCGTATAAGGGGGGAATCTCCCCGTTTAGGTGAAACCGGGTAGGATAGTGCCTGGGAAGTCAAAGGATAATGTCAAGGCTAGAGTCGATGTTGAGAAGCTTTGTGATAGGAAGAGATTACACATGCATCCTCCTACTGTCCGTCGAAAGAATTGGTTCAAGCCGCATGCCTACTACTGCCTTGATAATGTCCAAAAGAAGGAGTCATTTAGGTGGCTCAAATACGTCGTGATGTTCCCTGACGGTTATTGTTCGAATATAAGTAAGGGAGTTAATCTTTTGACGGGACAAGTCAACAGGCTCAAGAGTCACGACTATCATATATGGATTGAGCGGCTGATGCCGGTGATGGTTCGAGGGTATCTCCCCGAAAAAGTATGGCGAGTGCTTGCGGAGTTGAGCCATTTCTTCCACACCCTCTGTGCTAAGCAGATATGTCCTCTGGTGATTGAGAAGCTGCAAGTTCAGGTGCCGGAGTTGCTATGCAATTTGGAGATGATCTTTCCGCCAGGCTTCTTTACTCCGATGGCACATCTCATTGTGCACCTCGCGAACGAGGCACTCTTGGGGGGGGGGTGCAATTTCGTTGGCAATTTTGTATTGAGAGAGAGTTTAAGTATATTCGAAAGATAACTGGAAACAAAGCCAAGATTGAAGCATGCATAGCTGAAGCAACATGCCTTCGGGAGATGGCAAACGCCGCGACAACCTACTGGCCCGATGATGTTCCCACTATGCATAACCCGGTCTCTCGTTACAATGTCGACCTGCCCAAGAATGACCCAATCTCGAACTATTCCAATTTCCCGGTGGCAAGGCCGGTAAAGGACTAAAATATAGGTTGCCAAAGGAAGAGAAGGATTGCATAATGCTCTATGTGCTTATGAACATGAAGGAAGTGGTCGATTTCATTAGGTAAAATGGTGAACACCCTATTTCTCTATGCAGCTAGTAACTCGGTCTCCGTCTAATTCTTATTTTCTCCTTCTTAGCGATTTCACGGATGAACAGTGGCCGGGACCAACGGATCCCTCTCCCATGGAGTTGGACACTCTACTGAAAGAGGGTGCTCCCGGAAATAAAAAAACTTTGTGTCCTGGTTTATGGAAAAAGTAATTTCTAACCTGTCCCTCTTACCTTGCAATATGTGACTTGTCGCTCTTATTCCACGTAACTCTTGAGCAACAAATTCCTCTTGTACCAGAGGGAGCTGATCCCAACGTTGAGATGTCAGATGAGCTGAAATGTGTTTCCCAAGGTTGTAACAGTGTCGTCATGAAGTATGAGAAGTATGATGTGAACGGGTTTCGCTTCCATACAGAGACGCACCAGAAAGGGTGATCGAATGCAAAAACGGTAAATACTGGGGTGTTCACCAAAGGAGCCTATTCCCTTGATTACTACGGAAGGTTAGAGAATGTATACGAGCTGACCTTCAATCGTACGAATGTCGAACTCAATCTTGTTGTGTTCAAGTGCCACTGGTTTGACCCAAGGGGTGGTGAAGTACCCTTCCATTGGGTTAGTTGAAGTTAGGCCTTCAACCACCTATAAGAGCCGACGTCTTTGTTGTTGCTCACCAAGCCAACCAAGTTTATTATTTGCCCTACCCATGCCGTAAATGGAACTCGGGCTGGGAAGTCGTGTTCCGGTATCGCCACATGGTAACCTACCGATTCCCTCGAGGACGATTACAACAACATTAACCTGTACGTCAGGGAATTTTCTATCAAGAGCAAGAGGACTTCGGACACTTTGATTTAGAACCGGTTGATCTTGAGGACCTTGGGAATGATGTAGAAACTCGGGGTGAGTCAGTGGTGAATCTACATGACATAAGTATGCTCGAGAAGCTCCATACCGAGAATGACAACGATGATGAGCCTACACCCTTCGATGAGAATCCAGATTTATACTCAAAAGATAGTGATAGTGAGAATGAGAATGAGAATGAGAATGAAAATGATAGTGAGTATTTATTTTTTAATGCATTTTATTTTGTCTTTGTGCTTAACTGTTTTCTTAATTGCATTATGCCTTTATTCTTTGTGTATACATTTTATTATGTCTTTGTGCTTAACTGTTTTCTCTTATATCGGTGATTGAACAATATGAGCAGCGGCAAGGCAATCAGTTAAATCCTTGCTTAATGCTGAAGCAGCCGCAAGAAAAGAGCTACACGGAGGAGACAGCCAAATCCCATCGCGTTACCCGATCTTGCTCCTGGCGAGAGGACGGGGTCGAGGCCGAGGTCGAGGAGGACGAGACGAGGTGCCACGAGGAGGCGTGGACTTTGACCCACCACCCTCGCATCGGCGTGGCTCTGAGTTGTTCTGACGAGCAACCTTCAGCGGAGGGAGGCAGTCGAGAGGAGGCGAGTCTCAGAGGGAGGCGAGGAGGAGGCGGGGACCGATACGGAGGCGGACACTAGCCGCGAGTTGGTGGGGCCGAAGAAATTCGGAATCGTGGGGAATCGGAGTCCTGACGAGAAGTTTGAGCCTAGGACTCGAGGCGAAAGCCCTTATTATTCCGATGGCCTTGAGTAAGTGTACTAATTTGGCAATTTAAAACATTTTATTTCATGTTGGTCATAAATAATTATTGTGTACTAATGTTTATTATTGTGCAGCAATTGGACATTTCCTCCGGGGACCAAGCCTAACAGCCTTGTTGGAGCTCTGATTAGGAAGTTCTGGCCGGGCTATCACATTACCCACGAGGGTGACAGGAAGCTAGCTACTACTTGGGCGGACTACGGACTACCGTGTCCGGGCTTTACGACAAATGGCGATCTTGTCATCACCAAGTTTTGGGTAAGGCATATTTCTCGAGTTATGTTCATACTTGATGACCCCACCGTGCTAACTCATGACTCTTATGCATTATTGAAGTGCTTTTACCGTGTGGCCGAGGAGGACTAGGAGAAGGCGCATAGGACTTTGCTTGGGGCTTGTGTGAAGTTGACCCCCCAGGTGTGGTACAACCAGAAGGTCATGGCCGCTAGCCACTTACGGGCCGACAGGCGTGAGGGTCGAAGGAAGACATTGTCGGTGGAACCCTAATCCGAGTACTCGATGGCCTTGAGAAGAGTACATGTCGGTGAGTAAAATGTCAATGATATTCTACATTGCTTCTAAGTTGACATTGCATTGTCCGGGTTGAGTATTGCATTTTCGGTTATCCCGATTGGAGCCGCATCGACTCGCATGGGAGGAGCTGGTTAGGACGAGGTGGCTTAGAGAAGATGAGGAGTTTGCAGCCTTGTCGAGGAACGCGGTAACCGAGGCGATGGTGGAGCATAACTGCGGAAACCGCAACTTTGACCGCTTCAAGGGAAGGTGGTGCGTATACATGGAGCGACCTGCGTGTATTTCTCGTCATGTTTGTACTTCATGTGCATAATATTTCTTTTCGCGTTGGTGGCGAGGCACAACCGGGAGGTGATTCATGACGTCGCCGTCTATGAGATGATGCGTGAAGAAGCCCAATTACTCGAGCCTCAACCTCGTTGCGTGTACTTGCCGAGCGACTTGGGAACTACGGACGATGGTGAAGGCTCGTCACCCACATGTGGATGACCCCATTCACGGAGATCGACGAGTCGTTGGTCCTGTCGGGCACGGATTGTAGCATGGACGCCTCAAGATTACGAATAAGAAGGTTAAGCCTACCCTCAAGACGAGCTTCAACCGTCTCAAGGCTACCTACCCGCCCGGCCCCCTATCCCGCCTCGTGGACAGCCTCGTCGCTCCGCCGAGGATGTAAGTTTTTCTCGTTCTCATCATCTTTATGACTTTTGTTCCTGCATGTCTAACCACTGACGAGATTCCTTGTATTTGAAATTGTAGCCTGAGTTAGACGCGGCCTACGATACCGTTTATGAGGAATATCAGGTGGCCTTTCGGCAGCATCAGGAGGCGCTTGCGATCTACATGCAATACATAAATGTAAGTCCGAACCTTTATTTTGCAAAAGATACAAGTCCCCCTCCCCCCCCCCCCGTTTGTTGTACTACGGCCTGACTTCTAAACTATCTTGCAGGACATGATGGTGAATATTCAAACTGGCCAGAATAGAGATTTGGGGCCCATGCCTCCCATGCCAGGTCCGGCACCATTTTTGCAATCGAAGGAAAGCTTCGCTAGGACCTACTACGCATCGACACCGGTAAGTTCTTTGCTAACCCACTGGTTATCGCTTTACTTTGCCTCGCAAGTTGCTAACATGTAGGCAACATGTAGGGAACGGGAGCTTCTGGGAACCGGCACTTTGGCCACGCCTCGCCGGATGGGCGTCAGATCACACCGCTTCATGACGATGGTCCATCTCCTGGCCATTCTGCAGGTGGTTCTCCCGAGCTTCACACTTCTACTCCCTCGCCAGGTGGCTCTTCTGCTGCTTCTACTGGACGCAACCCTCGGCAGAGGTCGCCACTTTTCACCAGGGGAGATCTCGGGTACACCTCCTCTCCTCCAGAGTTGTAGGCATGTGTGATGATGTATGAACGATGTATGGATGATGTATAAACAATGTGTGATATGACCATGTGTGATATGAACAATGTTTAATATGAGCATGTGTGATATGAACAATGTGTGATATGAGCAATGTTTGATATGAGCAATGTTTGCTATGAGCATGTGTGAAATAAAGGTGAGCATTGCTGTGAGCTGTGAGGGTTTGATATGAGCATGTGCTGAAATAAAGGTGAGCATTGCATTGCAGAAAAAAAAACTGGGGCTGGTCCTACGCCGACGGCCTTGCCCTCGGCGTATAAGGTACGCGTGACCAAATGGTCATGGCTACGCCGACGGCAAGAGGGCCAGCCAGCTGCTGCCAGGCCGCTCCGCTGCCTCCACGTGGCATATGTGCGCCGAGGGGGAGGCCGTCGGCGTAGGCGCTGCGTCAGGCCGCTCCGCTGCCTCCACGTGGCGAGAGTACGCCGAGGGCGAGGCCGTCGGCGTAGCCGACGCGCCGTTAAATGGCCGTGTGACGGCGCTGCCGACGTTCGCCGACGGCCTCTACGCCGACGGGCGCCATCAGGCCGTCGGCGTTGACCTACGCCGACAGTCTTGTCCTACGCCAACGGCCGCGCCTGCTCCGCCGAGGGAGAGGTCCGCCGAGGACAGTACGCCGACGGCAGCCGTCGGCGTAGCTTACGCCGAGGGTTTTCCTAGCTACGCCGACGGCAATAAGCCCTCAGCATATCAGGCGTTTCCTGTAGCGAGAGAGTACAACAGACTAATATCCTGTCTACTTCCTTTAACTCCAGAATTTCTTGCACCACCAAATCTGCAGCATTGTATGCGCTCATGCGAACACGGACCTCATCCAGTCCAATCAGTTTCTAGACCTTCTTCACTTCTTTACATTTTAGAAACAAATGAGCACCATCTTCATCCATCTTGCTACAGCAAACACAAAGTGTATTGCACTCAATGCCACGCCTCTTAATATTCATTTTTAGCGGTAAGCTGTTATGAGCCATTCTCCACAAAAAATGCTTAATCTTTGGAACTACAGCAAGATCCCAGAGTTTCTTCCAAGGAAAAATATTTCCACCCGTCCCAGTCATTCCTTGAGCTTCTGTGTTACTCACGGTCATATATAGGTGGTAAGCAGATTTGACTGAGAACAAACCCTTGTCATCAAAGTGCCATGCTGGATAATCCTCAAAATCCTCTCTTATTGGGATGGCCAGAATCACATTCGCATCCGCTGTCCAGAAAGTGCCACGGACAAGTCTTTCATCCCAATTTCCCAATTTTGGGTCTAAGAGCTCATACACTTTAGTAAGGACATTTCGCCCGCGTGGGGTGATAGGAGTTCTGGACCCATTCCTCGGTAACCATGGGTCTGTCCATATGTTAACTTGTGTGCCATCGCCAATCCTCCACACCAGCCCTTCCTTGAATAGACTAACACCCTTTAAAATACTTCGCCACGTGTATGAAATGCCCGGTGATGGAGTAGCCCCAAGGATAGAAGAATTTGGGAAATATCTTGCCTTGAGAACCCTACCACAAAGAGAAGTCGGATTGTCAAGCAGCCTCCAAGCTTGGCGTGCCAACATAGCAATGTTAAAACCATATAAATCCCTAAATCCGAGGCCACCTTCACTCTTTTGTTGTGATAGTTTCTCCCAACTCAACCAATGGACTTTATTTTCGTTATCTTGTTGGGCCCACCAATATCGGCATATCATCATGCTAATATCCTCACAAAGTGTCTTAGTGAGATCGAAGCATGACATGGCAAAGGTTGGAATAGCTTGGGCACAAGCTTTGATGAGAATATCCTTTGCCGCTTTGGATAACATCTTCTCCTTCCATCCCTGCAACTTTTTCCATACTTTATCCTTTAGGTATGCAAAGATTTGTGACCGAGATCTACCAACATGTACAGGTAGACCCAAGTACTTTTTCCATATCAAGGGAATTTGAATGGACTGTCTACACCATGTTTAGGAGAAGAAGAAAAGAAAGAAGAAGGACCACTCACCGTCGACTGGCAATGGATGCTGCGAAAGCAGCTATGACCGCTTCAAAGTCAAGGGATGCTGCGGGGGCCTTCTGCTCTGCGAATGCTGGGAATCTCATCACAAGAAGAACAAACACACGTACATAGTGTAGTGCAATCCTATGACTTGGGAAGTGGACTCTGCTGCCTCCTATACTGTCGCAGGACCAAGAGGATGGTGACCGTGTGTGTGTCAAACCAATAATGGAGATCTTCCTAGGGTTCGACGCGGCGGTTCCGTCTTGCTTCACGGTGTTTGCGACCCTGAACTACTGTGAGTACAGCGAGTTCACAGAAATGGCGATCTTTTCATCGAAGACGGGACGATGGATCACGGTGGAGACCGCCCCAACAGCTCTGGATGCAAATTCAGGGTGTGTCTTCTTGAATGGCACTATGCATTTGGCTACCAATTATGGCTCGATAGTCACCCTCGACACCGAGGGGGAGGATTGGGGGGAGATTAATATGCCAGACCACATGTCAAGTAGCAGAAGTAGTAAGGTTTTCATTGGGCAGTCTCAGGGACGGTTGCATGCGTGGCAGATAGTATATAATGACTATGATGACGTTGATAATAGTGATGATTATGGTGATTCCCACCTCTATGTTTGGGTTCTTAAGGATTATAATAATAGTGGAAACTGGACCCTAGTACATAATGTTTCTGTCCCGGAACTGTTCGGAAGGGAGTGTGGCAAAGATGATTTCTCATATACCGCGTTTGCAATTCATCCCCAATCTAATTGTATTTTCCTTACCGACAAGGAGCAGATGACAGTGTCGTATGACATGGATAATCAGAAAGTGAGTGTTATCTGCACTTTAAAAGAGTTCAAGGATGTTCTACCTTATATCCCATGTTTCGCGGAATGGTCTTGTGCTTAGCATGGAGCTAGCTACTGAAAGTCACTCCAGCTCATGTGCTTAGCGTGGAGGTAGCTACCTCATAAAAATCAGTTGTTCGAGATGGGCTTAATCTTTCTGTCTTTTTGGCACCGGCTTGGATATGTCCTTGATATCTCCTATGTCAAACTTCAGTTTGGGTTTCCTATTTATTTGTGACCGGATGCATTCTGTTTTCTGGCTTTGAACAATGTTGCATGGTTACCATAGATAATTAGTACGGAACCTTCTAATGGGATATTTATTGAGTTCTCTTTATAAGCTTGCTGTGTGGGGGTAAATCTAAGATACAACATTATCTATGTTTAAAACTTATTTTGTTTCAGTTTACACCATCAAGTGTTTTTACTATGCAATCTGTTATCCCTTGACGTTAAATATTGATGCCATGTCGTTATTCTGCATTTGGAAGTATTACTCTCTTCACCTTTTTGAAATGGTTTCGTTTTAGTAATAGAACATAGTGGAGTAACCTATCTGCGTGGCTGCATGAAAGGGTAAAGAACCCATGTACAAAAAGGCACCTATAATACCAGTTCGTCAGCTGTGTCCTGTTCAACGGATCCAATCACTAGTAGAAGAAGAAAGGGGGCTTCGGTTCATTCCCAAGGCTGACACTAGTCCCGGTTTGTTACGGGTCCGGACTAGTGTGGGCACTAGTCCTGGTTCGTACCATTTTTAGCGGCTAGGAGCTTGGGGAAGCTCTAGTCCTAGGTTATTTCGGACCTTTACTCCCGGCTCGTGATATGGCCCGGGACTAAAGGGGTGCGGACACGGGCAACACCCTGTCTCCAACCGAGACTAAAGCAGCACCTCTAGTCCCGGTTCAAGACATAAACCGGTTTAGAAATGTTGAAACTCTTCTGTCTATAGTTTGGTATTCATGTATTTTGTTGCCCGGGTGCATGCCTGTTTGTGCTTTGAACAATGTTGGTTAGCCAAGACTTTGTAAGGGTAATGCTTAGTTATGTCAATGAACCTAGCCGTTTAATCTATTTCCTATCATGTAGTGCCAAGTGCTCGTTTAATCTATTTCCTATCATGTAGTGCCAAGTGCTCGCTTGTTAGCTCTTGATGTGGGGGTAAATGTAAGACAATCGGAGAACATTATCTTATATAGTCTATGTTTGGAAGTGTTAGCATTTTCTCCTTTTTATTTCCATTTATTTCATGCAAGTAAAATATCTTCTATGTGCATGTTCTTATCCTACTTGATGTGGGGGAAATGTAAGACAACGAGAGTACATCATGCTAGATTATCTATGTCTGAATTTTTTATGGCTTATAGCAGATGTTGTTTTTCCCATACTAGGTGTTTTTCCCATACTATGTAGATTATCTACATAGTGTAACATGGTGCACCTTTTTTATGGCTTTTTCAGTAAATGCTGGTTAGCCATAGAGAATTTGTAAACAACCCTTGGATGGGTAGTGTTCAGTTATAGGAAGGAAATGAATCGTTCATCTTTTTGCTTTCATGTACTAATTATTAAGATTACCTTGTAGCTCTTTGCGTGAGGCAAATTTAGGAGAAACATTCTATGTTTGAAACTCTTATATTTCACTGTACTTCATGCAAGTGTTCTTAGCATACAACTATATTTCTGGAAGTATTCATCTGTCTTTTGTTTTATTTATAATGGTTACCTTTCTATGTTGCTGCATATAAAGAGGTGTTAAAGATCTGTGTCCATTGTCAGGGTCCATCAAAATGCATCTTTTTTCCCTCAATGGTACATTAATATGTGGATTAACAGAGCTACAGAACATAATTCCTTCTTTCAGTGCTTTTTAAAGTTTGGTTGATCATTTCATAGTGAAGTAGAAATGAGTATCGCAAGAGCGAGCGAGATCATGGCGGACCTGTTACGGGTTCGGAAATGTTTGGGAAGTAGAGTTTTTGTCGGTACGACTCTGAAGAGAGTGATGGAATATATCTTATCAGCTGCTTCAGGATGCTGCAACACAGGGTCCCGCCGTTACGATGTGACACAGGTCCAGCGTTGCCAGCGGAGAGCTGAATTAGTTGATTCACATACGCCCAGTTTATTCAGCATAAATAGCAAGAATTAGTATTTGAATGGACGCATGCGTGACTTACAAATGGAGTAAGCAAGAGATTTGTACTGGGCACCTAAAGAGATCTTATAACATAAAAGCGTCTGCCAGATTCCACAAATGCCTACTAGGTGTGTATGATTAACTACTGATACTCTCTCCATCCTAAAAAGATGTTTTAAATTTGTTAAAATTTAGATATATCTACACACTAAAAGTTGTCTAGATTCATTTAAATTAGATAAATTTGCGACATCTTATTTTTGGAAACGGAGGGAGTACTAAATACTTCGTCACAATTAGTTATCCCAACTTTATCTTAATACACATGTATCTAGACATGTATCGGTATAAGATATATACGAATTTAGACAAAGTTTATTTGAACTCGTAGACTTGTGGAAAGAAGAGTTTGCATTGGAAATAGATCAATTTTGTATAGACGCTTAATGATGTTGCAACAGTCTCTCTTTAGCACTCACACATAAGCACCTCGTAATTTACATATTCCTACGGTCTCTTTGAATTAAATGGTTCCCGTATAACTTGAAGTATTGGATACCTTTGAAACCATGCCTGAAATACACGTTTTGTACAAGGCGTTTACAAATACGAAGAATAAAATAATGAGTTTAGCACTGCTTTTACAAAAAGGTCCTAAGAGAATAGAAAATTATAACCAAACCCTTACAATTTGCATAGGGTACCTCATAAGTGAAACAAGAAAAGCAACCAAGCCCTGCTCCTTCTCCACTGCAACAGGGCTCGTCGCAGTCGATCTCCACGTTGCCTGGGACGTGTCCACTTGGGACAAGGAGATGGGAGCACACTGCGCCGATACCAGTGGGCCTCCGAAAGTGTCTCGATAGCCTAGAGGTGGTTGAAGTCCTGAAGCTACTGGCCAAAAAACGTCATCGACGCTAGAAATTGGAGGGGTCGCCCTTCGGCCATGAATACCGATGACAACATCGTGATGAACCTCCGAATAGAAGCTTGCTCACTCCCCTGCTGCAAAATGCACCCTAAAGCCCGCTGCTAGCAGATCTCCTCCATCCCCGTCACCACGACAAGCGAGCGAAGAGGACTCGCAGCTCCAACCTTGGTCGCCAGATCTACATAAATCAAACTTATTTACGGAGAATCTATGCTGCGCACAAGTCTATAAAATGATATGAGCAACAATTTGCCTTCCAACATAACTTTATTACTAGCACAACACTATTTTTAAGTAGTACTATAGGTAATATTTTGTTGGAACTTTTTTCTGCATATTTTGTTGTAGTATAATAATTTACTACATCAGCAAGGTTAAAAGAAAAATAGAGCCAAAACCTTGCGATACAAAATTCCTTGACAAAAGGAAAACGATACTATTCCCCCGGGGGATATCGCTTTCCATCCCCGGGTTGCTTTCGCTCGGTGGCTTTGTCTCTTTCCACGCACTGCAGGCCCCCCAATCCTTATCTTCAGTTAGTTTTTCTTCCTCTGCCTGAAGCCAATATCTCTAGATCTCAACCGCACGCCGCAGTAGCTCTCAAGAACGCGTCTGCGGCCGCTTACTCCCACTGCTCCGCCTCGCCGCCGGCCCTCCCATCGCCGCCTTGCTCGCAATGCCTCGATGCTTTGCTTGCTGGCACGCTCACCTCCGGCCACCTTGGCGCTTGTGCAGGGAGGATAGCGGTGCTCCTTGCGATGCCTCCGTTTCTCCGTGAGGATTAGCGGCGCTATGTGTGGCACGCCAGCGTGCTCCTAACGCCTGTGTGTGTCTCTGCTGCTGCCCTCTCGGTCGAGCGCCGCTGCTGGCTCTCTTCGCCGTGGCGCCTTCGCCTCTTTTCTTATTTTGCTACAATAGCACAAACTTCTTGCTACGAGGTATCCAGCTCGTGTCAGTTCTTGCTACATGCGGTCGATGGCGATACTACAAGCGGGTGTTGGATTTGCTACATGCGGCTTCTGATATTGCTACCTACGGCCACAGTCGTTGCTACCTGCGGCATCCTGACCTGCTACCTATGGTGAGAGGCGTTGATACCTGCAGCGACCGAACCTGCTACATATGCTTTGTGGTGTTGCTACATGCGCGAGCGGTGCTGCTATAATGCCATATTTTTTTGCTACAATTTTTCCTCCGACAATGTCTCCGGCGAAGTTAAGCTTTTGCTACATTAGCATGATCATCTTGCTACATACATTTTTCGATTTTGCTACAAAAGCACAATTTTTTGCTACGTTATTCGGCGAGGTCTCCGTGATTCTCCGAGTCTCCGGTGAAATCGGTTTTGCTATATTAGTATATTTTTTTTGCTACACCGTCGCCGGCGAGGTATCCGGCGAACTCTCCGGCGAACTTTAGTCTGTTTTTCTATTTCTATGTTGAACCGTTTTTTGCTACATGTAGCAAAAACGGGATATTTTGTAGCAAAAACGGGACGTTTGTAGCAAAAGTGGAAGTTTGGCTGTTATTTAGTGGACACGTGTCGTGAGGAGGACCCGGGGGATGGAAAGTTTTAATCCCGAGGGACGCCTAGTATGACCCTTGACAAAAAGGTTCTTTCTACGGGGGTATTTTGGAGAGGACCACGAGCTGAGCTGAGCTCATTCCATTTCCTTCGGAAAAGGAATTCCCGTCTTTCTTCACGAAAGCCACTCTGTTCCGGACCAGAAAAAAAAAGAGAAAAGCAGTCACTCTGTTCCAGCGGTGCTCCCCCTCAGTCCCGGCGTCCGGCGGCCTGCGCCGTCAGCAATCCACGGCCAAGTCGAGGGCCTCGTGGTACGGATCCGCGAGCCAGGGGGTAGGCGATGCAGCCAGTTGGAGGGGAAGATGTCTGCAAGGACCAGGGCAGCCCGCCGGCGACCGGCCACCGAGTCCGCAACAACGGCGCTCCATCCCATTCGTCCCCCAAGATACCATCATCCCAGGTTTGTTCCCCTGCTCTTGCTTTTATCGATCTGTGATCCAGCGAGCCAAGGGAACCGGGGACCTGAACGTAATCTCCACCGTCTGTAGCAGCAGCAGATGCATGAGCATGGGGACGAGCAGCAGCAGCAGCAGCCCGCGGCGAGCCTCCCGGAGGACGCCCTGGTCGAGATCCTGTCGCGGGTGCCCTACAGGTCGCTCCGCCGCTTCAAGTGCGTGTCCAAGCCCTGGCTCGCCCTCTGCTCCGCCACCGACATCCGCAGGAGGTCGCCGCAGACACTGTCCGGCTTCTTCCACTTCGGCATCGACGGCCTCAAGTTCCACAATCTGTCCGGCAGAGGACCGCCCATGGTCGACCCGTCTCTACCTTTCCTGCGCGAGAGCTACAAGCGCGTCACGGTCGAGCAATGCTGCACCAGCCTTCTCCTCTGCCAGTGCGGCAAATCGTGTTCAGAGGAATACGATTACGTCGTGTGCAATCCTGCGACCGAGAGGTGGGTCGTGTTGCCTCCTCTAGTATTGCCCGACGGTGAGCCTCATAATTTGGACCCAAGCAATATCTTCTTAGGTTTCGACACCGCCGCTCCGTCCAGCTTTGTGGTGTTTGTGCCCATGAGTGGCTATTGCAATGAATTTGCAGCAGCAGTAGCCATCTACTCGTCAGATAGTGGACGATGGACTTTCGTGCAGAGTCACTGGGGTAGCAGAACTTTTCTGGTCGGTAACCCCGAATGTGTCTTTCTCAATGGGATTATGCATTTGGCTACCCATCATTCCTCGGTTGCCACGGTCAACACGGAGGGAAGAGCTTGGAGGAAAATTGAGATACCGGGCATCATGCCTAACAGGTATGATAACGCTATCGCTTCCATTGGCCAGTCTCAGGGACGCTTGCATGCGTGGCGGATAGACTATCATCATGATTGCCAACTCTATGTTTGGGTTCTTGAGGATTATGACAGTGGAAAGTGGTCCCTGAAGCACACTGTTAATGTTCTTGAACTGTTCAGAAGGCATTGCCACAAAGATGTCGAGTCCTATACAATGTTTGCAATTCATCCGGAATGTGATTTGATTTTCCTTACTGATGGGGAGGAGATGACAATGTCGTATGATATGGATAATCAGAATGTGAATGTTATCTGCACTTCTGAAGAATTCCTGGGTGGTCTACCTTATACTCCATGTTTTGCTGAATGGCCATCACTAAAAGTCAGTGGAGCTTCGTAATCTTAGCATGGCAACAAGAATCAGTTGCTGGTATGTACCTTGTCTTCTAATTTTATGGCACTGGCTTGGAAATGTCCCAACTCCTGTGTCTACAGTCTGTATTCTTGTATCTTGTTGTTTGGGTGGGCATGCCTTTTTGTGGCTTTGAACAATGTTGCTTAGCCATGACTTTGTAAGGGCAATGCTTAGCCGTGTCAATGAACTTAGTCATTTATCCTATTTGCTGTCATGTACCACTAGCTGTTGTGTCCACTTGTTGGACCTTGATGTGGGGTAAATGTAAAGACAGTGAGAGTACACCATTTTACATAATATATGTTTGAAACTGTTTGCATTTTCACTTCTTTGCTCCCCTTTATCTTTTGCAAATAATATCTTCTATGTACAGATTGTTATCCATCGATGCTAAATATTGACATTGCTCTGTTTTCATGCATTCCCAGCATTTGAAATGCTTACCTCTAGATTACCCCTTCTATATTGCAGCAAATACAGAGAGGATAAAGAAGTATTATTGTCTTCTTTGAAATCTACACGACCTTCCATTTATGGTTTCAAATAGTATGCAGCTTGACAAACCTAGAAAACATATTTATTTTATCTTCATTCTTGGTAGGCCTTAGCATAAGAGAATAACCTAAAAAATTGTGCACCGTTCATCACTATATCACTTACTCTCCCCCATTGTGTTTTTAATTCTTGTTCTGATTGAGCTGTGCGTAACCATTCTCCTACTTGAATTCTGTCCAGACTGATAAGTTTCTAGCTAGATTGCTGTACGAGTAAATCTATCTGTGAGCATCTTACTCTTTTGATGGCCATAATGTTATAGAACTTTCTTGTCTATTACCAATAATTTGAAATGGTGGAATGCATTGCATTTTGCGGAATGACCGTCAGATGGTCACTAAAGGACAGTTGAGGTTAACAATATTCGCATGGAAACAAAAATCAGTTGCTGGTATGGACCTTTTCTTGTAATTTTGTAGCACTGGAATGGAAATGTCCCATCTCTCGTTTCTACAGTTTGGTATTCCTATATGTTGTTGTTCGGATGCATGTCTTGTGGCTTTGAATAATGTTGGTTAGCCAAGACTTCGTAAGGGTATTGCCTACTTATGTCAATGAACCTAGTCATTTGTTCTGTTTGATGTCATGTACCACTAATTGTCGTGTCCACTTGTTAGATCTTGATGTAGGGTAAATGTTAAACAGTGAGAGTACATCACCTTACATAATATATGTTTGAAACTGTTTGCATCGTCACTTCTTTGTTCCCCTTTATCTTTTGCAAGTAAATATCTTCTATCCACAGATTGTTATCCGTCGATGCTAAATATTGACATTCCCCTGTTTTTATGCATTTTCAGCTTTAGAAATGCTTTGGATTATCTCGTTTACATTTCAGCAAATACAGAGAGGATAAAGAAGTATTATTGTCTTCTTTGAAATCTGCATGTCTTTCCATTTATGGTTTCAAATATTATGCAGCTTGACAAACCTACAAAACATATTTATTCCATCTTTCTTGGTTAGGGCCTTAGTGTAAGAGAATAACCTAAAATATTGTGCACAGTTCATCACTATATCACTTATCCTCCCCCAGTGTGTTTTTAATTCTTGTTCTGATTGAGCTGTGTGTAACCATTCCCTACTTGAAATATGTCCAGAGTGATAAATTTCTAGCTAGGTTGCTGTCCGACTAAATCTATGTGCGAGCATCTTACTCTTTTGTTGACCATAAGGGTATAGATTTTTCTTGTCTATTACCAATAATTTGAAATGGTGTATTGAGTTCTTGAATATGCAAATCGAGTTATTTCTAATTATTAATTTTTCTCAAATATTCCTGATGTTCCGATGCAAGATGATAACCTGCGGACGTGCCAGTGACATGACCGCGTGCATATTCTGCCCAAAATATAAGAAACAAACATGCATCAGATCACGCCTTTATGGGAATGGCTTACTTTGTAGTAGTATTTTTGTTGAATATTTCAGAGGTTCTTGCATTACCAAATTTCCTACAACCGCGAGTTTTGCAACGACGAAGGCCTGGTGGCCCGTAGGCGCGGGAAGATGCAGACTACTAGTTTTCTGTGTCGTGGTTAGCAGACTGATATTAGACTGTTATTTTCGGCGGAGGTGTCGTTGCCAAACTCTGAAACCCTGAAACTTTCTGAAAAATAACACTACAAAAGCAGAGAGAAAACAGAGAGCGGGATAGATTTGGTGCCACGTAAGACTTGCGAATTTCTATTCCTTTTTATTCTTCGTATGAAGGGGATTACAACTGAATAAACCGATCGAGCCATGATCCGCAGCATTTTATCTGAAAGCTAGCTAGCTGACTGAACTTTTAGCTGAAAGCTGGCTAACTAACTGAAGAACTAGTCTAACTGAAGAACGGGTTGCAGCCTTATGCGCAAATAACAGCTAGCTTAATGTTGGGGAAACGATTTTATTTTGTGTCTGTTAAAATTTATCTGTGCGCACGAGACCTGGGTACTAAGCCAGTAAGCCTACCATTTTGAATTTGAAATGAAGGGTAAGACAAAAACGGTCCAAAAAAAATTATGTTAAAAAACGTAGATATAAAACTGTACATGCCAGTCAGGTCGGCGGTATTTTGGTTATTGGGGGCCACCGGTTTGCAGCACCCGGGCACTATTGTGTCTTCTTTTTTTATTTTATTTTTGAAAATTGTACTTTCGAGTATATCCGATACAAAGTTTCGGCAGAAAGCTCGTTATGTTTTGTGTTATAGTAATAAATAAACAAATTTCTGAATATAGGAGTTAAATACTACCCCCTTGTTCCTTAGTTCTTGTCAATATTAGTTCAAATTTGAACTACAACCACAACAAGAATTATGAAAGAGGGAGTAATATTTTTTTGCCAGAAATTAGTCTCTTTTTGCATTTAAATAACCTTGGTTTAAACATATTCTGCATGCCAAGAGCGACCTCCCTGTTCTCTCTCCAGTTATTACCGTTGCGGCAACATGTAATCCAAAAGAGCTCATATCTAGATTCTAGAGTACAATTCACTTGTCTTCCATGCACAGCCAGTCTCCTATATATATATTGACAGAGTAATATATCATACATACTTGGAGTAAAATTCCTAGTACTCATCTACCAATACCAAGTACAGTAATTAATAGTTAGCTACCTGCTCCTATATAAACTCCGTGAACCAACACAACATATATCAGTATATCAAGTGCAAGGCTAGCAACAATATGCCCAACGCCAAGCTTGTAGTGGTCATCGTGGCCACCCTCCTGATTCTCCTCGAGGTGTCAACCTGCGCCGTGGCCCGACACCACCACCACCACCACCACCACCACCGCCACCGCCACCACCACCACGGCAAGCCAGACCCGTGCAGTGGCGAGGACGACGGAGGCTTCGTGCCGGGCACGCTGCACAAGCACAAGAAATCGGGCCATTGTCCATTGCCGGGCGGCAGCCTCGGAACCCCTGCCATCATGACACTGAACGGGTTCCAGAGAGGCGAGGACGGCGGCGGGCCGTCGGCGTGCGACGGTAGGTATCACAGCGACAAGAGCCTGGTTGTGGCGCTGTCGACACGGTGGTACGCGGGAGGGCGCCGGTGCCACAAGCCAATCCGCATCACGAGCCGACAGAATGGGCATACCGTGGAGGCCATAGTGGTGGACGAGTGCGACTCCAATGACGGCTGCAAGGACAATATCGTGGACGCCTCCGAGGCCGTGTGGAAGGCGCTCGGGCTCGACAGCAACATCGGTGAGGTGCCCGTCACTTGGTCCGACACATGATTCGAAACCTACTGCCAGCACCGGATGAATCTCATGGGTAGCCACGTACTTAGTCAATCGAGCAGCAGAATAACATATAGTTGAATAAACTACTTGTATGGACGGGTACATCTTGCAATGCAAGTGTACCGTCACACTTATGTAATCTACTAGTTCCAAGTTTTATGTTGCTATATATTATGTTGTGTTTGCTTGCTTGTCCACAATATGACTCGTCAGGCGTCCTTGTCCAACACAATGAGCCGCCAACCTGGAGTTTTTTATATAGTATGGCAACCAAATTTGACTCTGTATTTTGCCCGAGAAGTACATTAATAGTTCCAAACCTAGCTTCAATGATGGCGACTTAGCTCGGTTACAATACGAGGTGCTTAAAGAGAGAGAATGGTGCCACATTATTAAGCATATACAAAATTGATCTATTCCAATGCAAGCTCCTCTTTCTAGGAGTTGAAATGATTCAATAAATCAATATACATTATCTAGTATTACTAATTAAATGCATACTCTATGTGATCACTCCCATCTATAAGTTACGCATGCTGCCATTCAAATACTCTATGTGAAGTCATCAGGAAGATTTGGGATAATTCTTGCTGTTTATATCTCAATGAACTGGCGTCTGGGAAACTATGCAACACTATACAAAAAAATGCTCAATAATACCACACATACGAGTGCGCGAATCCATCACTTTCAGAATCGAACTTACAAATTTTCCACTTCTAAAGAATTTCTGAAACCCGTAACATGTCCTCCGTGATCTTGCTCATTCTTGCAGTACTCATTTTTTACTTCACGATGAAATGATCAGCCAAAACTTAAAAAATATATCAAAAGTACCAACTAGTACTACGCTGCAGTAAGAACTTGCATGATTTACATGTCATGCCAACTTGGTTTTCAAAAAACATTCACTAGGTAAGAATTTAAAAAATAGAAACAAAAGCACTCAACTTGCATATTAGGAACTAATACACAACTCATAATACTAGAGAGTGGATGAGAAGGCTCCATAAGTTACAAATGGTCAACAAATTATAAGATGCTTCAAAAAATTGATTTTAGTTGGGCTCGTGCTAGTGTAAGGTATTGGTCATGAGCAGCTTAGTGAAAATTCTGGTCATAGATAGCTCAATGAAAACAAGAATAAGAGAACACTAAGGTGCAAGGATGGTAATGGAATGCCAAACTTGTGTGCTATTACCCCAGTCTAAACTAAAATACACTGGGTGGGTGAACTATATTGTTCTGTACCCTTACGGAAACAAAGTTATTGTCCCCTCAAAGCACTAAAAGAAGGAATTGCGTTCTCTAGCTTGGTTAAGCCGCATATTAAAGTACCGGCCAAAATAAAAGATGTATTTTGATTGACCCTGTCAGTGGAACACGATTCTGTAACACCTCTGTATATGCAACAATATAGAAAGGTCAATCCAAAACATTTATTACTTCAAAAGAGTAACCATTTCAAATAAAACAAATGAGGGAGTAATACTTCCAGAATATATAGTTGCATACTAAATACACTTGCACGAAGTACCATGAAATAAAATAGTTTCAAACATAGAAGGTAATCTTAATAATTAGTACTCCATGAAAGCAAATAGATGAACAATTCAGTTCCTTTCTATAACTGAACACTACCCATCGAAGGGTTCCTTACAAATTCTCTATGGCTAACCAGCATTTACTTAAAAAAGCCATAAAAAAGATGCACCATGTCACACTCTGTAGTTTAGAACACCTAGTATGAGAAAAAACATCTGCTATAAGTAAGAGGACTTCAGATGTGCTGATTGCTAAAAAATGTTGGGTGCTCAGCTTCTAGTAAATTGCAGGGCCATAAATCCAGATTATGCAAATAGATGAACGATTCAGTTCCTACATATAACTGAACACTACCCATGGAGGGTTCCTTACTAATTCTCTAGGGCTAACCAGAATTTAACGCACGCACCCTGTTACAATCTGTAGTCTAGAACACCTGGTATGGGAAAAAAAATCTGCTATAAGTAACAGGAGTAGACGTGCTGATTGCTAAAAAAAATGATGTGTGCTCAGCTTCTAGTAAATAGCAGCCTAGAAATCGAGATTATGCAGGTAACAAGTCGACAACTATAAGCTACAACAAGAGCTTTACATGATTAGAAGTCATGACCACATTAGATTTTTCTTTTTTTTCCTTCTCTCCAATTTAACTTGACAAGTACATAATATTAGTCACACAAAACTGCTAGATAACTGTGGACAAGAAAATTGTGCAAGCTACATTATGGTCAACTAAATCTTAAGATGCTTAAAGAATAAATCTAGTTGTACAAACAACATGGAAATTGCCAGTCTAGTCAGAATTCAAGGTGGATAAATTTATCCTCTTTGTATGCTACAATATATAAGAAGAGATAAACCACATGTGTAAGCATTTCAAATCTTGAAAATGCGTAAAAACAGGGCAACATCAGTATTTAAGCATTGCTGGACAACATGTTGTACATAGGAGAGGGGGGAAAAGGTGAAACTGCAAACAATTTCAGACATAGATAATTTAAGATGATGTGCCCTCACTGTCTTACATTTACCCCACGTCAATAGCTAACAAGTGGATACAACAATTAGTACTACATGGCAGCAAATAGATTAAATAACTAGCTTCATTGACTAGATTAATGACTAAACATTAACCTTACAAAGTCCTGGCTAACCAACATTTTCAAAGCCACAAGAAGGCATGGACCCGAACAACAACATATAGGAATAGCAGACTATGGACATAGGAGTTGGAACATTTCCACACCAGTGCCATAAAATTAGAATAATAGGTCCATACTAACCACTGACTCTTGTTGCGTGCTAGATTATGAAGCTGCAGACTTCTAGTGACCATCTGACCGCCATTCCGCAAAACATGGAGTATAAGGTTGACCACCCAAGAATTCTCCGGAAGTGCAGATAATATGCACTTTCTGATTATCCATATCATATGACACTGTCATCTCCTTCCCATCAGTAAGGAAAATCACATTACGTTGCGGGTGAATTGCAAACATCTCATAGGAGTCGTAGAGCTCATCTTTGCTATACTGCCTTCCAAATGGTTCCAAAAAATTAACAGTGTGCTTCAGGGTCCACTTTCCACTGTCATAGTCCTCAAGAACCCAAACATAGAGTTGGCAATCATAATGATCTAACCCCCACGCATACAATCTTCCCTGTGAGTGACCAATGGAAGGAGTAAAAACATCACAGTCGGTCATGATGCCAGGTATTTCAATGTTCCTCCAAACTTTTCCCTCCGCGTCGACTGTGACTAGTGAGGAACAACGGCCATAGCCACAGGCAGTGAAATGCATAGTACCATTCAGGAAGACGCACCCCGGATTACCAACCAGCATAGTGCCGTCATCCCACTCACTCTGCACACAAGTCCATCGCCTAGTTTCTGACGAGTAGATGGCTACCTCTTTAGATTTGCTGAAATGCCAGCTCGTGGCCACAAACACCAGAAAGGAGGACGGTGCGGCCATGTCGAAACCTAAGAAGACACTGCTTTCCAGGCTAAAACTCGGAGCATCGTCTTGGTCTGACAACACTATAGGAGGCAGCACTTCCCGCTGCTGTGTTGCGGGGTTGCACACGAGATAGTCACATCTGTCTCCCTCTGAAGTCATTGTATAGCACTGGAAGAGGAGAAGGCTGCTGCAGCATTCTACAGCAATGGCGTCACTGTTCTCACCCAAGAAAGGTAGATCAGGGTCGACCATAGGCGGGCCACTCCCGGACAAATTGTGGAACTGTTTGTGGAGGCCGTAGCTGTCGAGGTAGAAGAAGCCAGACAGGGTATGCGGCCACCTCTCGCGGATTTTGGGGTGGGAGCGGAGGGCAAGCCAGGGTTTTGACACGCACATGAAGCGGCAGAGGGACCTGTAGGGCACCCGTGATAGGATCTCGACGAGGGGGCCCTCGGGGAGGTCCGCCGTGGGCTGCTGCTCCCGCTCCTCCTCCTCCTCCTGCTGCTGCTTCTCGTCGTCCTCGGGCTTCTTCTACAGACGGTGGAGGGGATTCAATTAGGGGGCCCGGTTCCCTTTAATTACTGGATCGACAAGATCGGGAAAGGAAAGAGCAGCGGAGCGAACCTCAGAAGACGATAGATCGGGGGAGGGGAACGGCGGCGGCGAAGGGGATGGGGCGTCCCTGTCGCGGCCTTGGTGCCTGGTCGCCGGCGGGTGGCCTTGGTCCTTGCAGCCATCTTCCCCTCCTGTCGCTCCTCCTGGATGCATTGCTTACTCCCTTGCTTGCGGACTCGGCCGTGGCCGGCTGGAGGCGCAGGTCGCCGGCCGCCGGGACTACGCGAGGTGGAGTGGGGAGGTGTTTTTTTTTTGGAAAGGGGAGAACAACGGAACAGAGTGAGCTTTTCTTTTTGTAACGGTTCGGAAGAGAGCGACTTCGTGTGACGGCCGTGAAAAGGACGGGACTTCTATTTTGCAAAAGGACAGTGCTACGCGTTTCCGGGGCTAAAAATTTCTAATCCCGGTCCTCGTGCTGACACGTGTCCTCTGACCCACATTTTCTACGTATCTTCTTGCTGTCAGAAGAAAAATGGTTCTTAACAAAATAAAAAACATACTAGATCTCACGGAGAGTTTGCTGAGACCCGTCGCAGACCGTGTAAAAGTCTTAATATAGCAAAGCAAACGAGCCTTTCGCCGGATACTGCGTAGCAAAAAAATTGTGCTTTTGTAGCAAAATCAAAAAATGATGTAGCAAGATGATTATGCTGATGTAGCAAAAGCCTAACTTCGCTGGAGACATCGCAGAGCAAAAATTGTAGCAAAGAAATATGCCATAGAGCCGCGTCGCTCGCGCATGTAGCAACGCCACAAGTCATATGTAGCAGGTCCGGTCGCCGTGTGTAGCAGGACTGCTCGCTGCAGATATCAGCACCGCTCACCGCAGGTAGCAAGTCCGGATGTTGGAGGTAGCAACTACTATAGCCGTAGGTAGCAACATGATAAGTCCGGATGCGTTTTTTGAATTCCAAACAACTATTTAAGTAAACAAAAATAAATAAGTAATAATAATTTTAAATTCAAATAATGGTAGAATGCATTTTACTTTTCTGCCTTTTTCTATTTAATATTGAATAATTTATATTTGTAATCCGTAAATCAAAATCAAGAAATAATATGTCTAAATAGATTAGAAAATTAAGAGGAATCCAAATATGACACCCATATCATCTTTTGGATCATGTATAATATATTTTTAATAGTGTACTGCAAGGTTTTTCCAATTAAATATCATTTATTAGTGTCCAAATCTTCAAAAATTCATTCCAAAAAATCCATTTTGAATTTAAAAATCTAAAAATCGGTAAACGACCATAGGTCATTGAAATCGGATGTATTTTTTCGTGTAGATCGATTTTCATATAAAATCCTTTTGACCTGAGGTTGAATGCAAAAGATATGTCCGTTTTATCAAAACATAACTTTTTTGCAAAATATGTCGAAATTCAATTTTCTTAGTTTTCTTAAAAATTATATCCCATAAAATAATTACATCTCAAGGAATATTTAAATTTGAAGTTTTCACCATTGTCTTAGGTGGAGTATCACGTGGATACCATGGTTTATAGAAAAAACATGGTTTCCAATACTTTCAGTTGTTTGGATGGAGAGAATACCACGGTTTAATATACTGAAGTATTCCCGAAAACGTAGTTTTTTTGCCGTTTTATAAAATCTGCTCCGAACCTCTTTTTTCTCTAAAACCGAGAAACTCTCGCCTCTCGTGGACTCTATCCATCTCTCTTCCCGTCTTCTTCTCCACCGGCAGCAATGATCCGTAGCCATGGAGAAACCAAACTCATCAAGCGAAAAAGGGTCATCAGGCGGAAAAGGTGAGTCCTCCGTTTTGATTTCGTTATGCATCACTCCTTGAACGATTTCTTCTTCGGTTGATTACAACGGCGATGCCATCTAGGGCATGTCTGACGCCCTCCCATGCCCACGCATGCTGGCATGTTCCTGATTAGGCCCCTCCGCTGGGCATCCAAGCCGTTCCCTAGCTCTTGCAGGTTGTCCCTTAAAGTTGCATGTATCAATTCCAAATTTGCAGATCTGTTTAGATCCATAGATTGTGTAGTGTATGCTGGAGCGTGGTTCTAGGAATAGATAGGCTACCTTCTGGCCGGATAGTCTGGCGCCATGGCAGCCGAATGCATGCCGTGCTCAAGATTGCCAACTGCTAGCTAGCTCTAGCCGTGATCCCACCCTATGGCAGTACGGACTCTAGCCTTTGCATGCATGTATGAAAGAATCGCAACTGTGCAAGATATATTAATTAGCACATCTCAAGAAAGAGAGAAAGATGCGTCATGCGTGTGTAGTCAGACTGTCTACACTTTTGTGTCGGACGATCAAATCTGAAGTCTTTTCCTCAAGTCTGCTTTTAATCAATATATAAGTGGATTATATTCATATCTTCATTTTCATTCTGTACTAATATTAAATTACACTTACTACAGATAAAAAAGGGAGAGCATCATGGACGAATGCTCAAACAGCTTTTCTAGTATTTATGATGAAAGAGTATGCAGATGCCGGAAAGTTCCGTGGCCAAAACGGGTGGGCAAAGGAAGGATGGAATACTATGACACAGCGTTTAAATTTGAAGCACCCGGGAGCTGATTTCACCAAGCAGCAGGTGAAAGATAGAGAACAAAGACTCAAGCAGGATCACAACGTGGTCAGGTCCATTTTAGAGAAGAGTGGTTTTGGTTGGGATCCCGAGAAGGGAGTGCCAACAGCACCAGACGAAAAATGGGATGAGTTGTCCAAAGCTCAGCAAAAGTGGAGATTCAAAGCATTCCCACACTATGATGTTTTATATGAAATTTATGAAGGTTTGTTCTCTAAATAATATAAATAAAAATGGTCTTCTATGATGATACTTACAATTCACTTGCTTTCTACTCAGGTAAAATAGCATCAGGGAGGCGTTGCAAAAGGACAACAAATAATATTGATGAGAAGTACAATATACCTGATTATCCAGAGCATGGAAGCTATACAAATGAAGTTCTAAGGGATTCTGGGTTGGATTAACCTCAGCCAACACTATCAGCTCCATGATCATCCATGCTTGAATATGACTGGAATAACAATATATATGGGGATGATGTTGATTTGTCATATGGTGGATATACAGAACCTGTTGGAAGTAATGGACAACAGTCTTCAGCAGTAGAAGACCATAGTTGTGTGGATTCACCTCGGAAGAAGAGGCTTCGGGATTCAAAGGGATCTGATGGAGGAAATGAGAAAACTAAGGCTAAAAAAGGTAAAGATGCTATGTTAGAAAACTTGGTTTCTGTGAGGGAAGAAGAACTTAAGACTTATAAAGAAATAAAGACGAAGCAAATTGATAGCTACAAGGACATCAAGATGGCACAAATGGAAATGAATGATCCAAAAAATGACCCCTATGGCATGCCCAACTGCATTCAGAAGCTAAAAACATTAGGACTCCCACCAAATGAACAATATAAGGTGATTAACCATCTCAAAGAAGATATGCTGAACCGTCAAACATTCATGGAAATGGAGGCTGATGTTCTTGCCGAGATTATCAAAGTGGTGGTACAAGCGCAAGTCTGAAGGTTTCCAAAGTACGACTTGATTTTTTTTAAATAATGGTACTGTTTGTATACATTCTATCATATCTCATGGAATCCTTGTCAAGTGGCTACTCACGTTTGTTTGTTAGTCTATATTTTGCTTCTATGAACGCACTCTTTAGCACTCTGATGTTGTAATATTTATTTTATTCATAATACTTCTGAGATACAAATAAGTGAATGGAAATAAGTGGAAGTCTATAAAAAATATGGAAAAATAAAAGTCATGCATCATTTCTTCTATTCCGTGTGAGATAGTTTTGATAGTCTTCCCACATTGCTACAGCTATTTCATCCCGTTTTGCCCTGCCTACTGCTCGCCGCTCATTGAGAGAATGTATATCGCTTGTATATTGCTTATCTCCACTAGGAACATCAATTATTTTTGATGGGTCAATATCTGATTCAACTTGATCCATCCATGCTTCACCTCCCTCGTTATTGCATATAAAATTATGAAGAACACAACATGCTATCGCAACTTCTGCTTGTGAGTCGATGGGGTATTGTGTAGCACACTTCAGCATTGGAAAACACTTTTTCAAAACACCAATGATACACTCAACATGATTGCGAAGTTGTGCATGCCTCAAATTGAATAGCTCTTTAGGATTTTGTGGTCGTTGATGGCTTCTTCCTTGCTCTTGCAAATGGTACCTCACATTGCGATAAGGTGCGATGAAGTTTGGTGTGTTTGCATAACCTGCATCCACCAAATAAAACTTCCCTTCAGGCACATAGAAATTGTTTTGAAGTGCATCTTGTAGCACTTGAGCATCAGAAGCCGAACCTTCCCATCCGGCACTGACATGAACAAAATGATTTTCAAAATCACATGCAACCATGACATTTTGTGACAATGTTCCTTTTCTATTACGATAAGGATCTTGCTCTTTTGGATATAGACTAATCGGAATATGTGTCCCATCTATGGCTCCAATGCAATCCTAGAGAAAAGAAAAACATATAGTGAGTAATATGTCTTACTCAGATGTATATATTACTATGATTAAAGGGACACAATAGAAATAATACCTTGAAATATGGCATAAATTTTGGGTTGCTTGCTACTTTGAAAGGATCATTAATTGGAGGTAGCCGTATTAAACTTGCTGAAAGTTTCATGAGTGCACGACTTATGGTCTCACCACTATGTTGAAATAACGACTTATGGTCTCACCACTATGCTGAAATTGCCCTTGAAGTGTACGATTGCTCGCATTCTTCGATACAGCATATAAGAATATTGCTACCTGTTCTTCCGCAGAGACAAAATCCGTATCTCTTAGACAACATCGCTCCCGAAAGCACTCGACTAGATTATGAAAGATATGCTTCTTTATCCTGAAATCTCTTTTGCATCTCAAGTCATGACCATCGAACTTCTTTCACATACAGATCTCCCGTAAGGATGGAAGTATGAATACGAGCGCGATGGGTTAAGCTTCTATCGACATACAATTTTTTTTATGATGGTCAATTCTTCATCTTCTCTTCGTTTACGCATCAAAAAGTTCCCCCACATTGTTGAAAATGTTTGATTGATAATAAACCACACCTGCTAACATGTTGCATATCATATCTCTTGTGTAAAAAAATCTCATATCACTTGAAAATATGTTTTTGATTAATTATATCGCAATAGAACCTGACATCTACCAAATGATAACTTTCGGATCCCAATCAAGAACAGGCAGCAAAGAACAAAAATATACACGTACTTATAGTTGGCGGACAGAATATACCTTCTCCGGCCGACGGCCACGCCGGCGAGCTGGCAAGCCCCAGATGCCACAACGAGCGATGACGTTACAGATTATATATATCTACTGTGAATATTACCGGTGGGTTTACGATTCATTTATAGGTGTGTTAGATGACGCATTCAATATCAGAGGCTCATGCAACAGCCATGCACGTAAATATAGGGTCAAAATACATCTGCATGCGGCAAGCCCTCGCATGCAACAACCATGCGATCCGGTCAATATCTGCTGTGAAACCGGAGTTGCCAAACGCCTCTCTATTCTGCCAAAAACTATAAAAATGCTATGTTTTAGGAAACTGAGGTATTGGGTAGCCGGGCAACAAAATACTCCGGTTTTAGAATAGTATGGTTTAGAAAAAACTGAGTAGCCAAACGGAGCCTTAATTTTTCTAAGACCGAAAAGGCGCAAACTTACTGCTGGTGCACCACTATGCTTGTGTGCCGGGGGTAAGTGTCCATTTACCGCCGGCGCAGGACTGAGGGTGCACCGAGGATACATGCAGTACCTCCAGCACATGCGCGAGATGGGGGCGAGGGTAGTTGCAGCTTAACACCGGCGCGTGGGAGATATGGTGCGACGGGTACTCGCTTAGTACCGACGCGTGTGAATACTGAGGCGCCAGTGGTATCAAATTTTCTATAGACGTTTTTCTAGTAGTGTTGCTCTTTCTGATACCTAAGTACAAAATTATACGTAATTTGGTCAAACGTACTGACAACTCCACTGTCCAACTAAGCAAAACCTTTGTGTAAGTGTGTGGCTCGCTAAAAGCGCAACAAGTCACACACAAGTTCATGGGTAGACATACAAGATAGTCATTTTATCCTTATTTTCTAGTCAACGTGTAAACATACTTTATATCAAATAACATTGGTGATTTGGTGTTAAGATGCAGAGTAACATTAATTGTATACTTGTACTGGTCATACATGATCCATTTATATATGTTGTAAACTAGATGTATAGTACTTAGATGATGAGTTCTTATGTTAATCTTTTCGAAAATCAAGCATAACAAGAAATTAGCTAAGATTAGTAAGCATGTTCTGTATTTTAAATTGCTTGTCCGCATTAAATTCTTGCTATGCACTGTTTCAAATTTAAGTTTTGTAATACCATAATAGATTTGTAGTTGCTTTTTAGAATATACTTAATGTGCTTACTGATTTAATTACGTTGTATTGTCAACATGGTTAAGTTCTGCATTTGACCAGTTGAATTCTGGTTCGGATGTGTGAAATGTTATGTTGAGAAGTTAATCATTCCATCAGATGTGTAGACTATAGAATGCAGGTTGTTGTTTTCCTTTACAAAATGGTGAAATATGAGTATGTCTCACACCTTTAATGCATTTTCCTTTGACTAATGGTGTCAGCCTTCGTTCCAAATTACACGGTGTGAATGATGTTTAAATCTCTTTAGACTTCCCATCGATATCCGTCAAAGATCTCCATGATGTTCCTTTGTTTGCCTTTTTGACTTGCTTTCTCCTCTATAGGTTGATTCTCTTGCTTCCTTATTCAGGTATTTAGGATATTTATGTAGTTGGTTGCATAGTTAAGTAACTGAAGGATGGGGTTTCCCAGAAAACTTCTTGATGCTATTTCACTATGCAAGTAAGAATATATTTGCAACTCTAGCATGCCATCCAGTTGGTGCGAAATGGATCTATTTAATTTTGTATTAAGACTTATTTCAGTTCTCCATTTGTTTAGTGCATCATTTTTCTATTTGATTGTATGAGTCCACAACCAAGGAACATCACAGTCTACTGTTTATTGGTCTAGCGTCTTCAAGATTGGAAAGGACATTTAACAAATACATTGTAGTGTGTCATGACTGGATTTGCTGCCCTTATCTTGGTATACTCCTAGATAGCTAGACGGTGAAGTGCAAAATGTTATGTAGGTGCCTGATATGAAGGTGTAAAACTTTGGTAAAGCAGTTTATTAGCTCACTGTAATTCATCATCTTTGACTTTAACTTTGTCTACCGGAATTTTAATGCAACTACTTTTTCATGAGTTCATCAAGGTACTATTTAACATAATCATATTACACTCTTTATTTTATTTTTAATTATTGCAAAACTGATTTCCAAGATTTCCATGAAGAAAGTTTTTCATTATTGTGTTATGATTGGATTATGTATTTCAGAAGAACTTACTAGCTCAAACAGATTCTTGTGCTATAGCCTTTTGACTAGGTGCACATTTCAGCAACTTATTATTGAAGATAAGCCAAGTGACAAAGACAACAAAGAGGTAAATGAATTTGATTTATGGTCGACCAGTTATCCTTTGCTTGATGTAATATCCGCGATTCTTGCTACATTGTATTTATTAAACCGAAGATATAGAGAATTTTGCAACCCGTAATGAGTATCTTAGGACATAGTATGTTGATTTATGGACATCTTTCAATTCTTTTGAGTTTAATATATCTTTATCAGACTTGAATATACATGCCTAAATCAACGGATTTTCAAGCCTTCCATGGCCATCTGTAGCTCAAGAGATTTTTAGTACACTCGGAACCACATTTCACAATGAAAGATATTATCAGAAGTGATGTATAATGATATAGAGATACGAAGATATGAATCTCTGCGGTGAATTTATTTTGAGCTAATAATTACGTAGTTTCAGATCTGAAATCATTTCACTTTACTGACAAGGCTAAGCATTAGGAAAGCATATTCGGTAAACATGCATACACATTATTCTGGGCGGGGAAAGAATAAAATTGTAACAAGATTATTTGCCCCTTCACACTACAACATGGTAGTTATTTAGGGACACCTATATGTGATCAAAATGCCCCTAAAGGGTTTTAGAGACACTTTAAATTATGACACTAATACTCATGTCCCTAAAAGTTTTAGTGTCACTTTAACTAAAATGCCCCTAAAACCTTTAGTGACACTATAAGAAATGTCCTTAAATCTCTTTAGTGGCACTCTAAAATATAACACTAATACTCTTCTAGGAGTTCCCGTGAGTTCGTTTCGTAGCTCCAGTTGGGCCGGCGTGGTTTGGCCCGATAACGCTTTACCTTCAGCGCTAAGCGATCGAGGAGAAGCAACCTTGTACGAGCGGTAAGCCATCGGGATGTATTTAAACCGGTCTGTCCCTTATTCACGCGGCGAGGTGGGACTAAAATTGCAGTACGCGAACGTTGTGCGTTGGCTAGTGTCGTCTCGTCTCCGTGTCAAACTCTCAACGCGGTCCAACTTTGCTCAGTTCACCCTACCGGCCATTTCCCCCCTCACCTTCTCTCTCTTCGCTACAGTAGCTAGGGTTTCCTCGCGCCGGACCGGGCCGATCCCGAGCCTCTCCGACGGCTTTGCTGGCCGGAGATGGCGGAGGAGAGGCGCCGGAAGTAGTTTAGGGTTGGTCTTGGGCTTTATGCCCGTAGTTTGGAGCGAGATTCGGATCCTGGCCAGATCTGGATCTTAGGGTTCCGCCGCCGCCGGTTTCCTCCTCCGGTCGGAGTTGCTTGCGGTGGTTCGAGCTGCCGTCTCCGCTAATAAGGCTGGGTGGTCCTCCGCCGCTGAGGTTCCACGGCCCTTTTCTTCCGTGCCTGGCCGGCCGTGGTGGCGAGGAGGTGCGGGGTTCTGGGCGGTGAGCGGTGTCTTTGTCTCTCCTGGCCGGCCGTGGTGGCGAGGAGGAGAGATGGAGACTATGCTTCTTCTTCTGCGGTGCGAGGACGGTTCGTCGGCTTCTCTGGCTAGGGTGCCTTGGCGGCGTTTCGTCTGCTTCAGGGAGCCATGGCGGCTCTTTGGCAGGCATCGGTGTCTGCGGCGTCCTTGGGTGGAGAAGTCCTCTGGAGCTTCTCTCCGGCGTCTCCAGCGGGTCTCGCCACTCGCGGACTCAATGGCAATAGGGCCGGCTCCTCTGCTCTGCTCCTCTCTGATTGCTTCCTTTGGCAGGATGCTCGCCGCCGAGCTTCGTCGATCTGGAGGAGGATGAGGAAGAAGGACTTGATTGCTTTTTCAAGTTTCTTTTAGGGTCCTCAATGCATTTTCCTGGGCCTCTGTGTAATTTTTATTTTTTATGGTCTTTTTGTACTCCAGGGACTAGTTTGCAGCAATATATGTCGGATGCTTTGCACCCGTTCAACGTTCAAAAAAAAAAAAACTCTCAACGCGGGTGCTGATCACCGCTGCATGCTGCATGCCCTCACACGCATCTTGAACTTTGAACCTGCGGTGCCGGAACTGCCGCCGCATATTACAAAGGTATCGCCGCATGCATGTTACGCGGGACTGGAAAGTGACGAGAAAATGTTCGGTGCACGTGGCTAAGAGCATATATATTCGGCTATCATGACGTCGATCCGGACGTCAATTTATCAGACCAAAAAATCGGTCAATCGTATATTTAAAACCTGTTTTGTTTGGATTTAGGCCAATTTAGGTCCGGACTCCTAGGCCATGCCGATCCCGATGCTGAAAACGTCGAACGTAATGGATCAACATATCAGCGACAGAAGCCGAGTCTTCGTCGTCCTTCCCGTCGTTTCCCTTTTCCCGCCCTCGCCGCTACACCCTACGCCCTCGCCGAACTCGGCTTATAAAAGGCGACATCTCGCCGTCTCCTTTCTGATCTCTCACACCTCCCAACTCCGGCGAACTCGGTGGCTCGCACCTTTCTACCTCCTCAACTCCGCCGAAAAGCCATGGCGAGGGATTTTCCGGCGACTCACGTTGCAGACGTGGACGCCTGCGGCCTTCACGGCGGGCTCTGGCGGCCGGGGCTGTCGTCTCCCACCGCACGGCAACTCAGCGTCGACGGGATCCCTATTCGCCGGTGCCCGACGAGGACATCGCAGAGAGATCCAGAGGCTATCGCCGCCATACAAGACCGAAACTCGCCGAGATCCCGCAACTGGTCTTCTAGAGGTTCTTCGCCAGCGCCTCGAGATCTCGCCGACACGAGGGACGCTGGCTCGCCGTCGCAGCGTCACACAATATGGCTTTTAAATCATTGGTGGTGGAGGCGTTCGAGGCGAACTCGCCACCGTCATGGAGCACATCCAGAACAGCAACCAGCCCCGCCTCGGCCTGTAGAAGCGGGGTCCGCCGTAGACCACGGCGTTCTTTTCCTAGTTAAATTCGATGTAATATGTGCTTCCTTGTCCTAGTTAATGAAATCCGCCTATATTCGCCAAAATTTCGCCGAGTTTAACTGAATTTGCGAACACGGGAACTCGACACAGGAACGCGAGTGAAACTCGGCGTCTGCGCCGAACGAGTTTTGGCCGGCCAAAAAAAGTCCGGATTTTGGCCTGAGTTCGCCCAACGAGTGGGGATGCTCTAACATCTATTCGAGCATATGGCTAATCCATGAACTCAACAAAAAATTAAAATACCTAATAATCCATGAACAAAACTTTAAGGTACTAGGGATAAAAACTGGTTGTAAACAATCTACAACCATACACTAGCACGAATGTAAGATTACATAGACAAAAATAGGAGAACGATTGTAGCAAAATATTTATACTAGTGTAGCAAATCGATTGGCTGTCGATAGCAAAAACCCATCACCATACAGGTAGCAACAACATCAGCCACCCGTACCCCTTGCAGTAGCGATGTCGGGCAAGGCGGCCGGGCAGACCAGTTGTGGGGATCAATGGTGGCAACGGGAGTTGATGGTGGCGGCCGAAGTTGCAGGGCACCAAGCGGTGCAAGGGAACGACGGCAGTGGGCGGACGTCGCTGGGTGCGTCGGCGGTCGGAGCCTCCAAGGTCGCCGTGGCGGAAGCGCACTGCACGTGGTAGAGGAATCCAGAGGTTGGGAACGAACGGGGAAGAGATAAGATGGGGACAAGTGAGATGTGGGCCCTACGGAGAACACGTTACCAGCACACGAACGCGGCGGACAAAACGAACTCTCCCGTTGTTCTCTTCCTCCCCACGCCGCTGACTCCTCCCAAATCTCCATCGCCCAGGTAAAACAAAATCCCCATCCCTGCCAGTCGTTAGGCCCCCCTTCATGAGTTCCTCTCTGTCCAGGCCTCTTTTCTTCGGCCTGCTTGGCTGAGGGCAAGAAGCGTGAGGAGGAGGGAGACGGCAGTGTGCATGCGAGCAGGTGACAGGGAATAGGCTGCTGGTGACGGCGTTGGGAGGAATGCCAGGATGGAGGTTGCGCTCGCAATGGTGATATTGTCAAGGTGTCAAAATGTGTTGGCACCCAACAGCTGAAGCCTCGTCAGCACGCTCAAGTGCGTGTGAGTGGGTCATTGCCCCCACGGCTGGACTCCGGTAAATTGCTCCAACTCGAGCCCTTCTGAATTGTTATTTGTCGCTCTGATGTGTCGATTTTTTCGTTTCTAGGGGTTCTTGATTCTTTCTTGTTTGTGGGCCCGTTCGTTCGCAGTGTTCGTCTAGCTTGCTGGTGAGTGTGGTATGTGCAAGCTCTTGCGTGTTGGCAAATGGCAAGTACATTGTTTGTCCACAACGTGTCTGATGGAATGCCTTTCAAGATTTACAAGTTATTTAGTGTTGTCAGGTGGTTGTATAACAAAATATGCGAGCAACATAAGTTGTGTTCTGGTCAAGGTAAGACAATTTGATACAATCACTGATTTTGTGGTATCAAGCAATAATCACAGTTGCTACCTCTTTTAACTTCTGAAGCAATGGTCTTATTACTAGAATGCACAACTCTATATGCATAGCATGGTGTCCAGAAGTCAGAAACCCTTAATTTAGAAACAACACATATATAATTCAGCCTGGAAAAAGATGCAAGATGTACTTCTTTAGTCATGTGAGTTAACTGCATATGTAAAAATAATCCTGGAATTGACAATAATTCTCACATATTATCGGTTTCCATTAGCCGTTTCTCCTAAATAAAATGTTACAATCTATTTGCCAGGCGAGGAGCTAACACTACAACCGTAATTATGGGCTATGGGCTTACATCTTTCATTTCTCAACATGTTGCTGCTAGACTCTACTCAGGGAATGGTGGTATGGTTCTTCACATGTTTTTATTTTCTTATTTCCTTTGTTCTGCTATCCTTAGATTCTTGAATTTGAGAACTTCCAGTTCCTATGTTCTTTATCTCAAGTTTTCACTTTAGATTCCTTGATTTGGCAGGCACGAACTGGATGAAATCTATGATCCTTATTGCGTCTCTTTTTTCTATTCTTGTGATTTTGAACTGGATCAGTGTTAAACACCATTGCTATCTTCCACCATTCATTTGCGTCTATATCATTTGGCAGAATTGTTGTCATATTTGTCCTCTGGGCTTCAATCTCTTCCCCGTTGGTGCAATTGGGAACTATAGTTGGTAGAAACTGGGGTGATGGATGGTCCAAACAATCCATCTCATGTGAAGACAATACCGTGTCCTATCAAGTGGACCTAACACCTTCAGTTATCTCATTGATGGGTGGGCTTCTCCCTTTCGGTAGCATCTTAATAGAGATATATTTCATGTTCACTTCATTCTGGAACCACAAGGTAATACACACCTTCGTACTATCTCATGTTATTTGTTCTTTGCATGTTTTTTCTCAGAATATTTTCATTCACTAACTATTCAAGCCGAGCAATAGGCTCTACAAAGATACATATATGTGTATACATATCATTTATACTTTTCTTTATCATTTTAGACTTCACAACATAAATTACCCAATCATCTACTATTTTGGGGCCTTGGAGTTAAAAACATAACCATTGTTCTTAAATTTAAAAATTGTACTCAGCACAGGGAATCTTAACATATTAAGAATAATTTTGTTTGTAACCATGCAGTGTCATGTTAAATACTAAACAAATTGGTAGTGGTTCGGTCAATATATCAGTTCCTACATGTTTTTCTCCCTAGCATCCTCCACACTGTCCCCTCTGTTGCCAAGAGGCGGAAACCACTAATCACCTAAACCTACAGAGTTCTTTTTCATGACAAGTGTGGTACGGGATCTTGCTGTCACGGAGGCTCCATCGCTTCACTCCTGACGCGAGCGACGTGCTATCTGCTTGGTGGCCAGTCATCAGTGAGGCAGTGCTAAAGAAGGATAGGAAGGAGCTTAATGCCCTGATCATTTTAGTGGCCAGATCTCTCTGGTTGGAGTGCAATAGTAGGGTCAGTCCGGTTTATGTTCAAGCTTCAGGCCTTAAACCTTAATTAGTCTTAGCCGGCATGCATACTGTAGTGTTACATGGAACCGCTCCTTCGGTTCATACCTTACATGCCCAACAAATCATTGAGCTGAGAATTTAATATGGCATTCAAGCTTTGTTCTACAACTAAAATATGCATATCTTTCTTATTTGGTTCAACATTATTCATTGGGTAGGTTTACTCTGAATTCTCACCATTTCAAATAATCAACCGACAGAAGAAAACTCAGTGTATCATTGGATGGTCTGTGGTAATGGAGATTGACTTTAGCCAGTTAAGCATGCCATAATATACTTCCCTCGGCTGCTTTCTAGAGCTATGCATGGCTGTTTTCGGTAACAAAAGTCCTGAAGTGTCAGGTGCATGTATGTAAATTTAATCCAATGTACAATATAATTGAATTGTGCCTCCATCTTGATTACCAATGTCGGGATGTACATGCAAGTATGGTTTTTCTATTTGATGCATTCATTCAGCTGTCACGTATTACTACCTATAACCGGCGCTAGCCTACCCGGCCATACAAGCCACTCTCGCGTGCGCACGAACTTGATCCGTCCGATTTACCGCACACAGTGTGGTTTCACCAACGCTTCCGACTACAGCCGTTGGATACGGTTGTTTCGTTTCTCACCTCGTGTTTCTGATATTGAGTCTATGATAGCTGGGCCTGAAAATGTGTGGGGACAATGGTTAGAGGCAGCTATGACCGCTGGTTTGCGTCTCCTGGCCTGGAGGCAGTAGGTGAAAACCTGCCCCCGTCAAAATATCTAATAATCCGCTACCTTCTCTTCTCCCCGATCCCCGCCGCCGCCTCCTCTCATTTTCCCTCGATCTGCCGCCTCCTCTCGTTTTCCCTCGGTGCGGTTGTCGAGTGAAGCGGTGGCGGCGTGACAAGTCCTCCGGTCGTGGTGGAGCTCGTTGGCGTAGCGACGGCAAGGCGTGTGAGCATGGCGGCTGGAGCCCAGGCGAGCTCGGCCGAGGCTTGGTGGCTAGAGGCTAGACGGTCGACTTCCAGGAGGCGCGGCCTGTGGTGCACGGGACGAGAGAGGGCACGCGGTGCCAGTGAGGAACACACAACCAGGATGGCAGACTGGTGGCGCTCCCGCCCGATGGCTGCCGCCATGCCCTGGCACTTTAAGTGGAGAGCCACGAACGTCAAGGGCCACTTCTTCACCGACGGGCAGCGTGTCCACGGTGCCATATGCAGGTCTGCCTTGCTGGTCTTTTTTCTTCCGCGTCCTCGGCTGCTCAAGTGATTTGGCAGGTGTCCTTCTCCTCCACTTTTATCTTCTTGCAGCTTGCGTGTTTGCTGAAATGTCTGCCTTTTAATTTTCTTTGGTGGATTTGTAAGAGGATGCGTCGTGCGTGCAGGGTCGTTGGTTATGGGGGACGAGATGTGGAACAGATCATGGCAGCCCTCAACGGCGGTGCAGTTGGCGTCGTAGTCGAGGCCGGTGTTGCAGAGGATCAGCCTCTCGGCGGCACCTTCCGGCGACTTCAGGTGGGTGTTCTTCGGATCATCTACAACATCATGTATGTCCGGTAACCAAAAGTTAAGCTGGGCATGCAGCGGCGTCACAGAAAAATATAACTGTATCAGTTATCATCGTAATAAAAGTTCAGTGTGGATGTTTGGGTTCCTCACTGTGCTCTTCATGGTGTAGCCCCTCTCCAGGAGCAGCTGGACGAGCCACGCCACGATGTACTCGGTGCCACGGTGATGCACACTGTCTGCCGTGGCCAGCCGGCAGCTGTGGCGCATCCATGCGTGTGACAGCGTGATGGCCCATGTGGACAGTGATCTGGAGTTAGGTAAGGCAATAATAGTAACAGTGCTACTGAACGTTCCAGGTTTTCTTAGTTTGAGTGAATCTTGATTGGGTGAAACTTGCCGTAAGAATAAATGAAATTTCTGTGTCTTTATTTTGTCTGCCCTGATTGGACAGATGAGATCAAGGATTACGAGTCGACGAGTCGCAACTTGTCGCTGGGTGGCGACAAGGAGACTAGTCGTGACTAGTGCTAGACTAGTTGATACGTAGTCGAGCTTTAACTACTAAAAAAATACTAAGCAACTAGTCTATTGATAGTAGTATATTAACAAGTTGACAATATATTTTGATGGCATTGGGGAGCACAGCCGTGAAGGAGAGAGATTAGGGCGAGGAGAGAAGCCCAGCAGCGTCCAGCAAGGTGAGGGAGGCGGCGTCTCCGGGGGTGACCTGGCGGCGGCCAGGCGAGAGGCGGCGCAAGGGAAGGGTGGCCACGAGAGAGGCGGCTGGGTGGGGGAAATAACGATCTGTGGGGGGTTAGGGTTTTCACTCACACGGGGGCCTTTTTGTTCCCAGGCAACTAACTTGTCGATCGACTCAAAATCATAGACTTGTCGTGAATAGTCAACGACTAGTCAACTTGTAGACCAACAACCTCAACTAGTCGAGTCGCTCTAGGTTGTCGACATCGAAGTTGCGACTGGTAAACAAGTCGCGTGACAAGTCGCGACTTGTCGAGCAACTCATAATCCTTGGATGAGATCTTTACCAACTTATAGTCAGTGCTCTCCCTGTGAGACCACATGAGCAAGGACAAGAAGAAAAACTTCATAGGGCCACTTTCCGTTAAAAAGCCAATCAGGATAACTCCATAGCCTTTGATCATTTTGCGTAATCTCAGAGGTGGATCTTCTTTCTATTCTGGCCTGGCCCCATTTGCCAGCTTTGCCTAATAAGCGATCGATTATTGCGAGTAGTGTTTTTTTTATAGGGGATGAGTAGTGTTTGTGAGCAGTGTTACCTGTTGCTCATTGCTTTCTTGTTTGGTTATTTGTGAGAGAGGACTGAGGAGAAGGCTATGAGCCAAAGAGATGAGTTTCATTTTTCAGTTTTTTATTCAAGTAATGGAGGATATGTCATATGCTTGGTTTAGTAATCTTGGACATCGATAAATAGAAGAGTTGTGGATTAGGCATACACTATTCAGAACTTCGGGAATCTGCAGATTTGTAATGCTGAGTTCTTTCCTCTATTTGAGTTACAAATTCTTCCATAATAATCTTTAGATAGCTTAAAGCTGTTTTTTTGTTTATATATATATATATATATATATATATGACATGTTCTTTATCTATAATGTTGAGTTCTTTCACTGTTGCTTCTCTGTTTGTATGGGGCAGGGTGCGTCTCACTCCCTCTCCTCTGTTCATGCTTTACTAGCTGGTCTCACTCCATCTCTGTTCATGCTTACTAGCTGGTTTTGTCAGCACGGCAAGCGAGAGAGCACTTCAGACCATATGCATGACCTGGTAAACGGTGTGCATCTAGCGATGACGAGCACGCCTGATGGTAAGACATCAAGGTGAGCTTATCTTTCCAAGCATGTGTGATGTGGTCTGCTTCCTTTTTTAACTGAATCTCTAACTCATGTGAGCATGTTCTTTGAATATTTGTTGCATTATTATCATTAATATTCGTTAAGGTTCTTTCTTGTAATGTTCGCTCACTATATGGTAATTTCCATGTTGCAATGTTCAGAGGATTGTTGTGATAATTAACATGTTGCAATGTTCAGAGGATTGTTGAGGTAATGGTTTGCCTCTTTGGTTTCATTTGACTGATTTTTTATATTTGCATCTAATTCCAAATAAGTGCAGGTTGATTCGGTGGTTGTTATTCTGATAATGTATACACAACGGCAGTTGTATCTCCTTTGTATTTTTGCATTCTTAACCATGGTCTTGCTGATTGTATCATTTGTTACACCCTAGGTCGTAGAGGGCGAAGACTCCTCCCTTGTTGTGGTGACGCTCATTGGAAAGGTAGGCACCAAGGCCATCGACCCATGGTGCTACTCACAAGGCGAGGACCATGGGGCTCTATTGACTGTAGGAGGCAGTGGATGTGAGAGGTATCGTGCATGACCTTTTGTTATTATAGAGCACATCCTTAGACAATATCTTGCAAATTAATTGAAAAGAAAGGCAATGGGACTAAGAATAGCGTATATCAGGTAATGATCAATATTAATATTATCTTGTTACAAGTTTTAGTTTGGAACTAAAGGTACAAATAAAAATACTACCATGTTCTTTTATTGGCAATGCACTCCTACAAATGTTTTACTGTGTTACTCGTTGCAATTGTTACCTACAGTAGAACCATTTGATCTTAGTCAGAACCAGTTTGCAAAATCTGGACCTTAAATTTTATCATTTGCATTCTTTTTCATCCCCGAGTGAGGTAAAACTTCCTTTCTAATACAGGTCAAATTGAAAACAACATAGAGATGATTCTTGGCATTACTATTGTTGTGTGATATGTATGTTACTTTTTGCAGGTTTGTAATCGGGTGAGCAAGCTTGTATTTATCTTGTCTAATCAGAGCTCTTAATTTTCTGCTGCCCGAGCATTTTTTTTCTAGAATGCTCATTAGCTCTCCTGCTGAATCCTTACTTTAATCATATTTACTGCTTGGTGCATTTTTGGATACAATTAGCATTTCCTACTAGGAGGAATATTGCAAACATTGAAAGAAATTCTGGTTTTGTTTAGGATTCAGTGAAGCAGAGAGAAAAATTTGCTGCTTAGCCTGTAGGAGAGAATGCTTGATAGGTTGATTGGGTTTGGAGTTTTTTAGTGCACCAGCGTGTCTATTTGTGACAGTGTGATATATTCATAGCTGGAGAAAAAATAATCATCGTTATGCCACATAGCCTAAAGGAACTTCCTTAAATCAGTATTGATTCTTAATAATGTTTGACGATTGATAAAATTCATTTAGGGAGAAAATGTTTGTTGTGCTGGCATTTGGTGATCCGAAAATATTCGCGATGATTATTTGGTGCAGCTCATCGGCTCTGACTCTGTTCATGGTCTATTAGTTAGATAAAACAATGATAAACCCGAATCAATTATACAGTAGGTTTCTGCAACATTTTGAGTTAGTTTTCCATCCATGAAGAAATTCTTCCTCAACTTTTAATAAGGGAGTACCATATTGAATTTTGTAGTCTCTGTTCAAACTATTTCCTACACCTTTTAAGGTTTTCTGTATCTTTCAGTCTAAAGTACATCAATGTTGCAATGTTGACTACTGTACAGAATATCGGAAATGTACTTACTGCTTATGGGAAAACCTTATTTAAGAAGCAGCATGATAGACAAGTTTGGATTTCTCTCATGTTGATGGTATGTCACATTAAAAGCACATAGTTGATTTCTTGCCTTATAGCTAACAATAGGCTCGAAATAACAATGTAGTGAAGATCTGACTCACCTCTTTTTATATTCTCATCCTTTACATGAGGAGTAACCGATCTCTCATTTCACGGAATTGGCTATAAATGGAAGATCTTAGAATGTTTTCTGTCAGCATCATATTCGGTATTGTTCTTGATGCTACTGATAACCCGATAATAATATGCAGCTGATTAGTATCTACTTCCTAGCAGAGTGGAAACTGCTTTTATGTGTACTGCATCCTGTGTGCCCACCTAGCCACGTCCTCTGCCGCTGCCTACTCTGTCTTCGTAAACAACCTCGCCATCTTTGACTCTGGCACCACTTGGGCCTGCTTCCCCAGTGTAGTTTGGGCCAGCAGTTTGAAAGTCTACAGTTCATATTTCGAGGAGTAGAGGCATTTTATATCACAAATATTTGAAGGTAAATGCTCATCCAACTGGCCATGTGTTCTTCTATAATTCTGTGACTGCCAATTTGGCTTGCGCTCACTGTTTCATGAGACTATGGCTTCGTTAATGTTATACTGGTCTTCAATTTCCTGTCCCTGATTCCCCTAATTCAGCACATATCATCCCCAGTTCAGTATTATTCCTACTTGAATATATGGTTTCTCCTTTTTTTGTTTAAACGAATAGCACAGATGCACTGTTTGCCAACTTCATTAGATGTTTATACTATGTTTTGCTAGCATCCATGTCGTGTGTCTTGTCCTTCATAATCTGTGTTTTCTCTAATATTAATACGTCCTCAAATGTATTTGAAACCTTGCTTAAAGTAAAGAAATACTGCTTTGGTAACTGTATGTTCTTGCAGTGCTTGGATGTTTGAGACAGATCAAGCTCAGGACTCAAATAAGATGGAAATGCTTAAGTCTTTGATATCCCAACATGAGTGGTATTGATGATGATTTTCTTCTTTCCTCCAGGCTTACCAGTTAGTTGTATCAAGTTCAATTTCACTAATCTCGAGCCCTGATACTTCCATCCTGATCTTAGTGAAATTGTAATCAAGGATTGGTCAGCACAACAACAATCAAAGAAAGGACCAGGCGGAGGCAGTATTATCTTGTCTGTTTTCGATTTCTTTTTAAATAACATGGTTGGGACTGGTGGGTGAACAATTGACCAACTAATGTTAGCGCTGTTATGTTCTTCTGAATAAATTATATTTAAGCTATCATTGGATCATTTTCCCAGTACAAAATTGATCTAACGATAGCTTATAATTTTTGTAAACCTGGGAGTTGTTGGTGTTTTTCAGTGATAACATGGAAAAATATTTTAAATGCCACCGTACTCCTGTGTTACACACTTTAGGAAATGAGATAAACGTACTCCAAAGTAAGGATTCACCATATGTTAACGGGAGTGTTGAGGATCAAGTAGAGTAGTAAATTCATGTCTATTTTGGCCTTCTGGGGCACTGTTACATACTCTTTCTGTTGCTAATCATGTGTTTCTTGGTTTGTCCAGTTGTCCGGGCAACCACTTTTCTTCAGAGAAACTAACCCTCAGCCAAGGAAGCACACTTTGTGGCAGGCAACCTCGGATTTTACCGCTGGACAGGCATGCAGAGGTACATGAAGTCATCCTTGTGAAAAATAATCTTTTATGTCACATGTCTATCAGGCCAACATAGTGGAGTTTAGCCCAATTTCTTGAGAAATTATAGTGAAAAACAGATTCAGATCTACATCACAATCAAGTAGTTGTCATAATATGCTAAGTGACACTAATGCCTTAACTTATGAAGTTTATTTGTTTCAGGAGGCACTTTCTTCAGTGTGCGCCAGGAATGATGAATAGGCATGTGGAGAAGCTTATTCACTGTGACCCACGTTTATTATCCTAAGCCAGAAAAACGAATACACTTTGGAGAATCCTTACTTTGAATCAAGGTGTTCTATATTTGAAGATCCAGATGATGTGAAGTGCCAAGATTTTGAGCCTAATGAACTTGATGATAATCAGTTAGGACCCCAAAGATTTAAAGAACTGTTAGCGAACCATTCTGCATCCAGTAGGATAGATGCTGAAGGAAGACAGGAAGCTGGACAGATGGCATGGCTCGACATTTAACGGATTCAGGTGGATTTCAAAATTATGAAAGTAATTTTGTGCGGCGATTATCTACTCGAGGTGGTAATTTTGTACTGTGATTGTATAGTTAGCTTTTCGTTGTTATTGTCCTACTGGTTTTAGCTTTCTCTGCAAGTTCTCTTTGTTCTGGCGTGCTATACTTTTATGCACGTCCTAATATGATCCCACCATTTTGTAATGGAACTATTTCTTTGCTCGATGCTATTCTGGCATCAGAAATTACTCATGTAAGAAATTTGGTCTATCAATGAAATAGTCAAAATGCCTATATCAGGGTTACAATGACCTCACAACTATTCCTTCAACTATAGTTGCATGTGCAAGTTACGTACAAGTTACTCAACCCGGTTCAGTTTTAGATGACTGAATCTATGGCTAAAATATTGTCTTGCTTTCGGCCTCGGTGCTGGGTCATCTAGTATCTATCTATTTCTTATTATATACTAAAAGTAATATAAGAGTGTTTTCGAGCAGGGTTGATCCACGTCACCTGAATTATTTCAATGGTCAGATCTAAAATCTATAAGTACATGTTTAAATCACAGCCGTAAAATCCATGTAACAATTTTGATACGCATATTTCAGTTAGCACAATGCCTTAAGTCCAACACATCACGTTACTTCCGTTTTATGTCTGTTTTTTTTTTTGGGTATATATCTGGGTTCACCGCTGAGTGCATAGAAAGTGTGGGGCCACGAGACAGGGAATTGAGAATTGGACCGGCTGGGATTTAATTAGGTCGACACGTACGTAATTGTTTGTTACCAAAGTTGTACCCATAGAGTCCTATTCAAATACAAGACATGACCGGTAGGCATGTCCATAAAGTCCAGGTTATCTAAACCAAATTCAATGTTTAACGCCTATATAATCATAATATATAGGAAGTCTAGATCGAGTTAGTTATAGACCTAAACCATAGGTGATAGGTCCAAATGTAGCAATTTAGGATTCGTCGATGGTGCAATAAATATGCATGCAGAATAAAAAAAAGGTACACTCAATTTAGAGTACTTTCTAAAACCTTGGAATAGCAAGCAGTCTATCTATGTTTGGAGGACTCAAGACATATGCCCAAAAAGATAGAGGAATTATACGATTTTCTAAAATATGCCAGTTTTCTAATTATCAAAGGTCCAATAATATATTTCTCTGTTGACACATAGAACCATGAATAATATTGCGGTTTGTATATGATCTATTTTATTTAATCTAGAAAGACATAATGCATATTTTTTCATCTAGGGTATAAAATTATTATAACATAGTGATTTTCCATATATTTGGATAAGCGAGGCGAGAACCATCAATCGACACAATAATTCCTTGAAGGTTCTGTTTTTAATCGAGTAACAATATTACTTTCCCTAGGTTAGATTTTTTACAAAACATTGATTTTTATAGATATCCATGAACAAAATTGTAAAATCGGCTAAAAAGAAGATTAGGATGCACTACATATAGATTGATATAGAGCTCAGATTGAATAAGGAAAGGGGCGGAAAGAGTTTCTATGCAAATCATGAGTGAGGTGGAAAATCTTAGGACTAATTTGAAAATAATTACGTTGCTAGAAA